>VXBU01017459.1:122003-147591 GCA_013400315.1 Bombycilla garrulus | reverse complement strand
CCCCCTTCTAATAATTAATCTAAAATCCTGTTGTTCTGCAGCTAGCCATGGCTGCCCTCCCTCTGTGTGAGGTGCTGGGGGGACAAGGACTGTGCAGGGCCAAGCACTGGGAGTCACAGTCTGTCCCTGGAGTGACCACGATCAGGAAAGTAATCCCAGCCTGTGCAAAGTGTTTTCCGGTGCAATGATGCCCTGAGGAAGAAAGGGTTGGACTGCTGCTCAGTGCTGCCCTGGCAGCTCAGGAGTCCCAGGTATGTAGGAAGAGATCCAGTGTGGTGCTGCTGGCAGGGATGTGTCCTGCTCCTCTGCTCCCAGGCTGGACTTCAGGAGTCCCTTCGGTGCTTCTTCTGTTCATGGTACTCTATTATTTTCTGCTGGAAATATGCTGTGGAGAAGAAAAGGTGCTGGTGTTTGGAATGGGGGATACAGGGCTGCACAGCCCGAATCCTGTGTCCCAAATTGTCCTGGGTTATGGACACCTGCGCCCAGAGAGGACCCGGGGAAAATGTGGAAATGAAATGTCCAAGGCAGGTTGGATAGGGCTTGGAGCAACCTGGGATAGTGGAAGGTGTCTCTGCCCATGGCAGGGGGTGGAACGAGATGCCCTTTAAAGGTCCCTCCAACCCTATTTGTTGGAATTCTAGGATTATATAAGTCTATGAAACGGAGGTGGTTGCAATGCCACTCATCCCTCTCATCCAAAACAGGCTTTATTATGCTGGCTTAGCCAGAGATTTTAACCCATGTGTTCACTCCTGTTCAGTTTTGTGTTTCCCACCAGCAAAGAAGGGAGAAAGCAGCAGACCCAGCAAAAAGCCAGAATGGTGATGTAGACTGGGAATACAATGAGAAAACAGGAATTGTGCCATCTCTCTCTCCCTCCCCAGGTTTGCCCTATAAGGTCTCACATAAAGGACAGAGAAGCAGTACCTGAGGCAGTGCCAGCAGGAGTCCCCAGGGTGGGGTGGCAGATCCCAGTCCAGGATGTCTCCATCCAGCATTACAGGTTTTGGGTGGTTTGCTCCACCTCCACTGCCCATTTGTTCTCATCCCAGGCTGGGAGGAAGCTCAGCTCTGCCCTGTGTCCTGTAAATCCCCGGGAAGGACCAGCCCTGCTGCCACGGAGCTGAGGGCTGAGCCGAGTCAGGCTACTGGCAGCTGCTGCTGTGCCCAAGCCAAATGTTTGTGCTGCTGCTGCTTGTTTGCCTCAACATGGAGCTCCCAGTCAGCCGGCCCCATTTCCAGGCAAGTAACAAGCTCTAAAATGAATCATAGAATCCAGAGTCCCACACTGGTTTGGGTTGGAAGGGACCTTAAAGCTCATCCAGTTCCAAACTCTGCCCTGGACAGGGACACCTTCCACTAGACCAGTTTGCTCCAAGCCCCATCCAGCTTGGCCTTAGACACTTCCAGGGACAGGGAGTCACAAATAAGGATTTTTAAAATTTTTTTTGCTTGACAGGGATGGAGAAACGAGGCCGTTCCAAGCAAACAAGATCTGCTCAGTGCCCTGCGCACCCTCAGCTCAGGCTGCATCCCATCCCTCACCAGGCACGAGGCCCTAAACCAACCAGCCCAGGGTTCCACAGAGGTCACCTGACAGGGGAGGAGAAATGGGACCATTACCTTCCTGTGGGATCCTGCTCTTCTCCGCTTCCTCAATAAATAGGGAAAACATGTTCGTCTTCACAAACTTTTTCACGAATCTGCGGCAGCTCTTGGAGGTGATGGCCTTGCAGAAGGCTCGTTCCTGGAAGCTGCCAGAGCCGTTCCTGCCCCACTTGATGTGAGAGGCATAGTGCCCGACCAGCCGCACAAAGAAGTGCACAAAGGCTTCTGACACCAGAGCATTCACCTGCTCCGAGGCTAGAAGGGGACATGGAACACGAGAGGTGGGGATGGGACCCCTGAACACAGATGGGCTTATTTTAACCTGGTGTGTTTGCATCCCAAGGAATTACTTGCTTAGAGCCTTCCTCTGCTACTAATCAAAGATCAGACTAATTTTGCTGAGGGAACCCTGGCTTTCCAGGGTGTTGCTTTTCAGGGTGACAGCTTCTTAATGTTCTAAATATTAGCAAAAGTCAGTTTTTCCAGCAGAATTATCAGTTCCTGCTTTTATGTTTCAAAGGACAGAGGAAAATCCAAGGGATTACCCCAGCAAATAGGGGGAAAAACATCCCAGACCAGGTGAATTTAGGAAAATCCCTTGGCTGAAGTCTCTAGCCATGGAGAGGGCAGATCAGGACTGTTTTACCATGACAGACATCCTTACTGTGCACATTGTTGTTGTTGTTGTGCCTGTTCAGAGATATTAGCATCTCATTCTGCAGCTTCCCGGGCAGGATCTCCTCCTCATCACCCACCTGGAAGGCAATGGGGCCATGAAGCACTGGAGGGAATCCAGCTCAGGGGGCCATGGGTTGGTACAGTCCATCAGTGGGGCTTTCAAAGCTCATTAATTAATCATCATCACAATGTCCTGCAGAGATGTGGGTGTGGGATATTCAGTGCATGGACCCAGCTGTTCTGGCTCAAAAGCCAGGTGCAGTGGCTGTAGACACCTCCGCAAGGGGTGTTCCCCCTGGGAGGGTGCCACTGAGATGGCTCTGCCCCTAAAATCATAGAACCACAAAATCCCAGATGGGGTTTGGGTTAGAAGGGACCTTAAAGCTCATCCCATTCCACCCCCTGCCATGGGCAAGGACACCTTCCACTAGACCACATTGCTCCAAGCTCTGGCCAGCTTGGCCTTAACACTTACAGGGATCCAGCTTTGTGGGCAACCTGTGCTGGTGCTTCACCACCCTCACAGGGAAGAATTCTTCCCCAAAATCCCATCTAACCCTGCTCTCTGGCAGTTTGAAGCCATTTTAAAATGTGCAAGTTGCCAGGTAGCTGACACCAAAGGAGAAAAAGCCCTTTCTGGGGTTATCCAGGCCACCCCCAGCCCCACACCCACACAGGGAGGACGTACCGCCCGGATGATCTTCCCTTCACAGAGATCAACTATCAGAGCCTGAAAGAGAGCAGGGAGCGACCAGGTTTAGCCCTGCCAAGGCATCTGAGCTTCCTCCCACCCATTTTGGAATTGAACTGGTGTGTCACCAGCTCATGAGAAGGACAGGATCAGCCCCTCTCTGCAGGAGCGACCTGGGCAGGGGGACCAGGGCGTTCCCCACAAGGACAATTTCTATGGCAGGTTTGGTGGCTTGTCCCCACCCAGCTTTCCTCTGCTTCAAGACTGGGATGACCCCAACAGCAGCTCCTGGAGCCACAGGGGCAGGGCAGCTCCCAGGGGAGTGTGGAGGTATTGCCCCAGGGGCCAACAGGAGGGGACATGGAGGATACCCTAATTTCCAGCCTCCCTGGATGTGAAAAGGGCACAATCAGAGCATCTGGCCCCAGGGCCAAGCCAAACTTGGGGACATGGATTAACCTATGGCTCCGTCCAGCTGCCCTCCCCTCTAGATGAAATACCTCCTCCATTGGCTGCTCCAGGACCCGTTCCAGGTGCCGCATCTGGATGCCAACCATGAAGGGCGTGGGACAGCACACGGTGTCCAGCAGGCACTCGGGGACCACAGGGATGTAGGTGTGGGCCCAGGTGAAGGGGTACAGGAGAGCAGCCACGGCATGGATACACTGAGACAGGACACTGTGGGACAGGCAGCCAGCAGTGATATCAGAGTGGGGAGGAAGGAACATCCCACCCCGAACTCTGCTGTGTCCTGTGCCACTTCAAGGGCATTTTAATGGGCATTTTTATAATAAAGAGATCGGGACTCACCTCAGCTCCTCAGCCAGGAAAATGAGCCGTCGCTCCAACATGGCGGAGGCGAAGATGTGCAGAATGAGATGAGGGCTGAGTCTCTGGAGCAGAGCCTGGAACTCCACGTGCTCCAGGTGGGCATCCACAGGCCGTGTGAGCTCGATGAGCTGCCAAGGAAGAGCCATGGAACCCCAGCTCAGGAGGGGCAACACTCCCCCTGTCCTGCCCTGGCTCCCTGAGAAGGTGATTTGGAAGCAATTAATGACCCAGTGTTTGCAGCATCTGCACCATGTCCATGTGCAAGGGACAAATCCCATTTTGCCAGGAGATTCAGCTTGTGGAGTGCTGGGAACTCAGGGAAGACATCAGTGATGTGCACTGTGGGGTTCTTTATTTGGGCACTGGATTTTTAACCCAAATGCCTCTTTTCTCCAATGCTCCTAAGTCTGTGGCAGGGGGTGGTAGGGACATGTCCCATCTCAGTGTCTGACAGGTCATCTGTAAGCTGCCTGGAAAGGGAGGACGGAGGAGGGCAAGAATTCTACAAATGCCACAAAACCTTCCTCTAAAGCCTCTCTGGCAGGGTCAGCCTGACAATTCCTGGCTAAAATGTCCCAAAAGTGAGTGATCTAATAGATATTTGCAGGCGGGCTGGCTACTCAGCTGCCTTTGCCCAAAAGTCTCCCAATCCCATCAATCCCCATGGCAGCCAGACATGGTAACTACTGGAGGGTTAACAGGACTGTGCAGCTCATGACACAGTCCTGGCCCCTCTCTCCATCCTTCAGGGGGAAAATCCCTTCTCCATGTGCCTTTCTACCAAAGCAGCATCTTCCCAGCCAGCAGCATCAGGCTTGGCTGGGCTCCACATCCCTTTCCAGTACAAATCCTGCCCCATCCCCAGCTCTCAGCCCATGCAGTACCCAGGATTTATTTCCTCTCCTTTCCTGGTCTCAGAGATCCCCTTGCCTTGCTCTTGCCCCTGCCCAGAGCCCCAGAGTACAGCTCTTTCAAAGAATATCCTCATTCCTCCTCCCTCTGGCAGCCCAGGCCATGCTTCCAACCATGACCTTGGGACAGAGCATTGAGCAACCTGCAAAGCCTTGCACAAGCTCCCTGGATGAAGAAATTGCTTAGATCACCAGCTGCTAAATTGCTCTAAAGAGGAGGGATCTTGCTCTCAGGCCCTTCCTGGCAGGGCACATCCATGGGATGCTCAGCATTGAGGATATTTTGCCCAGTGCCAGAGTGGATATTCCCCATTTTTCCAGCTTGGCTTTGCCACAAGAGAAAGAAAAAGCAAATTAAAAGGCTGTGCCCATGCGAGTCTGGGCTGTGTGTGGGCGCAATATCTTCTCATCCATGCCTGAATCAGATCTTTTCTCCACAGGAAAAGTCTGGGCTTGACACATGCCTGCACCTGCCTGGAGGGCTAAACCAGGCAGGAATCAAGACTGGAAGCTGAGTACATCGGTATGGAGAAGAGTATAATCATGGAATCATCAGGATTGGAAAATTCCTCTAAGATCATTAACTCCACGTTCACCACTAACTCCCATCCCCAAGTGCCACATTCATGTGTTTTTTGAACACTTCTAGGGATGGTGATTCCACCACTGCGCTGGACAGGCTGCGCCAGTGACTGACCACCTCTTTTGGGAAGAAATTTGCAGCCCATGACAGCCCTGCACCACTGTGCTCCTCAACATGCCAGAGGAGCTGACGCTGGCTCAGGAGCAGCTCCCAGCCCTTGTCACAACATGCCCCTCCCAGGCCCTGGCACAGCACCCTACTCCCAGCCCCTGGCACAACATCCCACTCTGGCATCAGGGCCGAGCAAGTCCCAACACTGTGTGCGGAGAGGTTTTTGTGTAGCAGTTCCAGCTCCAGGTTGGGAGAGCTGCAGAGGATGCAAAGATGGGGCAGCATCCCCTGGGGATGGGCTCCATCCTCATCCTCACTGCTCTCCTCCTTGATCAGAAGAGAGATAACACCCATATTGCAAAGGGATCAGGCCCCTGGCAGCCTGTCCCACCCTGTCTTGCTATGGTGAGCACCTCTGGGTGCTGTAGGTGTGGAGGATGCTCCCAGACGAAGCCTGGGCTCCTTGTGTTGCAGCAGTCCAGGAAATGCCCCCGAGTCCCCCACCAACCTCTGTGCCCGACTCGGGGATGAAGCTTTTGATGGTGACACTTTTCCCAGGAGCTGGGAAGGGCGATTCCCGAAGGCCCTGCATGAAGGGGTAGATCACTGCCATGGAGATCTGGCGCCTTTTCTCCACCTCGTCCAGGATCTGGGTGAGAAAGATGTGAGCTGGGAATCCCCAGCAGACAAAGGAGCAGTTGCCAGGGCCACCACTGGGCCAGAAGCACCACGTCCCTACCTTGGAGAAGAGCCCAAAGCAGCCCAGGCAGCTGATGATGCAAAAAACCTCGGGGAGCCGGACACCACGCCCAGATGGCTGGAAGAGTGTGGGGAAAGGATTTGAGCATCTCCCAGCCCCCTGCAGTACCTCCACACTCTCCAAAGGGATCCCCACTTGCTCCCCTCAAATTCCCAGTCACTCACTGGGGGATTTTCAAGGCTAGCGCCAAGGCCAAGGATGCATCTGATGCTGGAAAAGCAGAGAGTGCCCAGAGAAGGTGATTTGAGTGCCTAAGCTGTTAATTATTTTGCTGCAAAATCCTTTGGCATATTTCCAAACTCTTCTCCTACCCAGACACACATTCACCAAGACATCCTGCCCCACCATCCTTGGGGTTAATCCTGCCTCCTGCTACAACAGGGGCTATTGGGATGAGTTTCTGGCTTTATTTTCCCCTTTCCTGGAAAGCACTGGACTATCCTGGGTCTGTCTGCTTTCTGCACTTTCAGCCCTCCAGACATCCAGTTCCAACAGCCTGAGCTCAGCCCTAGATGCCAAAATGGGAAGGTTCACCAGGATGAAGGGGTGGTGGATCTAGCAATTCCCCAGGCTGTGGCACAGGGATTTATGGATTTATGTCCCTGTTTAAAGCAGCAGCCAGGAAGACCATTGCACCCCAGAGCCCCTGAGCTGGTCCAACCTGTGGGTTGAGAAACAGCCACTGCTCAGATGCAGTTTTTGGGGATGGGGCTGAGGGCTCCCAGCTCCTTGGCAGGTGGATGGCTGCATTGACATCCCCACCCTGATCCCAAGTGGGATTTACAGCCATCCTGACCACTGCAGACAAGGGAAAGGTGTCATGGAAGCTGTGGAAGCCAGTGGGGAGTCACAGAACCATTAAGTTTGGAAAAGCCCTCCAAGATCTCTAAGTTTAAAGGTCAGCCCAGCACCACCACATTCACCCCTAAATCATGTCACCAAGTGCCACATCCACACACTTTGTGAACACTCATTGTTTCTTCCATCCAACATCTGAGTGATGCCTCAGCAGAGAGCTTTAAAAACCCCCTTTGGGTTCCCTCTTGCTGCTTGTCATCCCTTGGGTCAAGGCTGGTGGCTTTCTGAGGCACATCCCCAAGAGCTGAATTCTGGGAATGGCAGGAGGTGATATGTCCCACCGTGGGGAAGGGGTGACACCCCTGATGGGTGTGGGGTGGGGAGGGCTCACCAGCAGCCGCCTGCAGTAGCCGATTTTCCTGCTGCCATCCATGTTTGTCAGGACAAAAGAAAAGGTTTCGCTGCAAGGAGAGAAAACAAGTTGGGCTGGGATGAGTTCTGATGGACTTGGCTGGGCTGGGCTGGTCTTTCCAGCCCAGAGGGGTGGGGATCCCAGCTTGGGCCCTGCAGTGGGGCAGGTACCTGGTGAACTCAGTGATAGGTGCCCAGTTGTTGCCATCAGGGAAGCAGAAGAGGGGAATGGCTTGGAGGAGACGTTCCTCCTCCTCCTTCTGACCCTTCAGCAAGTTCTCGCGCTGGAAGGAAGCAATGCCAAGAGTCAGGGAGATGGAAGGTCCCCAAAATCATCAGGAATGGGGTGGGATTCGGTGGAATGAGGTCTGTCCCAAAGCAACCCCTGCCTCTGCATAATGCAGAAGGGGCATGCACATGTCTGGATAAATACCTCACAAAAATCCAAATTTTGACTTTCACTCCATAGACAGTGAGGCAAAGCAGAGGGACCCTCTTCAAACTGGGATCTTTTTCTGTGCCACCTCCCTGAGGTGTGATTTCCCCACTGTGGTCTCCCTTTATGGGACAGGAGGCCAAGGACAGCCCCTGGGAGTTTCCTTCTGGGATTTGTGGCCCTGGGCTGGGATCATGGGGAGGGACAGATGGTCCCAGCAACCCCAACTCAGGGCACGCAAAGCCCTGGGGTCTGGGGCTGTGACTCAAAAGCATGGAGCACTTTTCTCCTTCCATGGCTTTAATAATGGGGAAGGAACAACATCCTTTTCTCCTCTAAATAAGGAAAACTAATCTTATCAGAAACACAGGACTACATACCTTTGGGAACTGGTAGGTTATCTTGGGTTCATAATGTCCATCTGGCATCTTCTTCAGTGACACCACCACCAGGTACTCGAAGAAGAACTGTCCAGCAGAGTAGAAAACCGAGCTCCGCTCCCCCAGTTTCCCCTCTGGTACCGGCTGGTGGGTGTATTCTGCACCAGAGGTTCCATCTTTTCCTTCTGAAGCCAAAAAGACCCCCAAAAAGTCAGATTAGAGTGCAATGAAAGGTGTGAGGTCGTGAGGGCAAGGGAGGAGTTGCAGAGTTACGTGTGAACTGGCTAAAGTGGCTGGAGAACCAGGTCCTGGTGCCCAGGATTTTTGGTCCCCTAAAAAGAACAGCTGGGGATGTGAAAAGGAAAGATAAATGGCTTTTATGTGTCTTTTAGGGAAAATCCTAAGACACCCTCAGCCTTCCTTTTCCCCAGCCCAGCGAGAAAGAAGGATGATCAAAGAAAAGCGGGCACATATGAGAGAGGGCAGATGGGCTCCACATTAAACATCTGCAGGAAGGTGTGGAAATGTGTTTATAGCAGTTAATTTTATTCCCTTAGGGAAAGTAAATAGCAAAAAACCAGCCCAAATCTTGTTCGAGCACCTCCTAAATCTCCAGTCAGATGAATCCCAGCCTCTCCCTGCCAGATGTCCTGGGAACTGCTGATTGCAAAAGAGCTACTCAAGAGTTTTTCCTAAGCCACAGCTCCCAAAGTAAAGCAGTTCCTGGAGATTACACCCCAGTTCTTGTTGGGCTGGTTGGGGAGGGCAGCTGGGAAGCATCAGCTGTACCACCCTGGACAACCAGGAATAGGAGGGAAAAGAGCCCAATGCAGCATCTCCAAGGGCCCTGGGATAACCACAGTGGGACAGTGAAATCCGAGGGCTGAAAAGGAGTTAAATACCAGACAGAGACTGCAGCCAGGCCGCGCCACAGTACTTCTGGCTCCCAGAGGCCACTTGTGCACCTTGCTCTTGACACAGAAACTGTCCCATCTCTGATTATGGTGGGGAGCTGGAGCAGAAAAGTTGAGCTGCTCTTTTAGGAACAGCAAGGAAAATAAATATGTGGCTGGATGAGATTACTGGCTTTTGCAGTTTGTCCCTAGATCCCAGAGTTTGTCCCTGGGCTCTGCTGGTTGTGCCACAGCTGGTTAGGGCAAGGCATGGCTGCGATCCGCTACTCCCAATTATCTTTCTCCATGTATGGCATCCTCCTCTAAAAGCAGTGGATACCCTGCCCTCCAGCTCCAGAGCTACCTCCTTTGGTCTGGAAACACCTCTCCAGCTTTTGTTCCAGGTCACTGGGAGCTGATGTGAACAGAAGGCTCATAGGAGGAGGTGGCACTCATGGTCCCATCACAGGGACCAGAAATGCCTTTCCCAGCTCAGGGTGGAGAGAAGCTCAAAACCACCCCTTTGTGCACCCTGGGGCTTCTCCACCTCCACATACAAAGTCCTTCCTCTTTGGCAAGGCAAAATTCATCCCAAAGAGGTCCCTTTGCAGCAGGTGAAAAATGAGCCCTAGCTGAGGATACCTCTGGTTTAACCTCATTGGGGATCATCCTGAACCTGCCCAATGAGGTGCTCCAAGCCAGGGAAAGGGTTGACAAGATGTGCATTGCTTCCCCTCCTCTTCCTTGCGATGCTCCAGCAATAACTTTGGTCTAGACCCACCTCTGACCCAGACAGGAGCTTGTTGCTCGGGGGACCTCAGGGAACAAGGCTGTGCCATGGGAGGACTGCTGCTGTCACCCATCTGTGCTGGACACTGGCATTGATTGTCTTCTCATCTCCAGGGCAAGATGAAAGTGCAGTTAAATCCTGCCTATCCAGTTCCATTCTGCATTTCAGAGAACGCCAGATATGCTCTCCAGCAAAGACTGGATTTGCATTTTGTCCATGGGGTTTACAAGCAAACAAGCCAAACCTGGTGTTCTGGAGAGCCTAGCCATGCCAGGCTATGGCTCTGCCTCTTGCACATGGAAGTGTGGATTTCCTGGCAGTGCCGGGGCTGACTAAAAGCCCTCACTGGCAGAGCCTAAGTTCCTCCAAGACCACAACTCCCCATTCCTGGGATGGGCTGGAAGAGAACTGTCAGGTAGGCTAAATGTGGCCTCGGAGATCCCAGCGCTGCCCCACACCGGCAGGATTCACAGTGCCTCCTCTCCCGGGAATGTAAGCCAGGGTAACAAGAGCCAATGATTCTCCCATAGCCCGTGTCAGGAAGATTTGGGGAGCACCCCCAGCAGTGGGAGCATCCCCTGCGAGGAGGGGAAGGAGGTGGGCGGCCAGGGGGGCTCTCGCAACTCCAGGATGGAAAGTGGCTGCCGGTGACGTGGATCTTCACCCTTCCATCCACCGGGCACTGAGAGGGCAAAGGCTGCCGCGGGCTTTATTTTATCACCGAGCGCTGCGCTCAGCCCCACTCTGCTTGTGGCACAACCGGTTTCTTCCCGGAAAACTCCCGACCTCTGGTGTGCCAAAGTTTGGTTTGCGGGGGAGCAGAGCTTCCCGTGCCGCCCAGCTGCCCACCTACCCCAGCGGAGAGGAAATGGCTTTGGCTTTATCAGACCTCTCTGCTGAGCTGGGAACATCGAGCTGATGCGGAGCAAGAACCAACACAAAACAGACTGGGAGGGGAGCGCACTAACTCCCTCAAATCCATAGATTGCTCCAACCTGCTTTGTTCTGGCTGAGATACGGCAGCCAGAAAACTCCGATGATCCATTCGATATCTCGGAAAAGATCACAAATCCCAAAGGGCCAATTTCTGCACCACTCTCTGTAGGCTCTGCAACACCCAGCTCTCTGGAGGGGCACCGTGTCCCTCGTGCGTCCACCCATGGATACCCCCACGGGGGTCCCAGATGCCATGAGCCAGCATGCCCTGCGATGCCTTATTCAGTGAGGATGTGGGAAGATAGGGGACCTGCGGGGCCGCCCCTGGGCTGGGGTGGACTCAGTTGGGAAGGGGTGGGCTCTTGGGAGATGGGGTGCAGCTCTCGGGATGGGCCGAACCCCCGAGAACGGAGCAAGAGATGCGATGAGTCCCGGGTCAGCCGGCCCGAGCGGGACTCCGCGAGGTGGGCTGCGAACGGGCAGGTCTGGAGGGACCGAGCCGCTGCCGTCGGTTGCACCCGACGCAGTCGCGCTGCGCTGGCCGGGAACGTCCCCGCTCCGCCGGCAGCCGTCGGCTCCTGCAGCCGCGGCACCGGGGATGGACCTGTCCCGACTCTGACACCGACACCGGCACCTCCCGGAGCCCCTCCCGCCCCTCACCTCTGCGGCCGGCGCGCCGCAGGCTCCGTCGCAAGAAGTTGCCGATGGAAGCCATGGTAGCCCAGGCGCGGGGTGGGCCCGTCGCGGTCCCGGTGCGGCTCCGGCCCGGCGGGGAGGGCTCGGCTTCCGCCCGCCGCGCTTTCGCTTTCTCGGGGGAGGAGGGACTGCACGGGGCGGAGAGGAGGAGGAGCGGGGAACTGGGCAACACCTGGCACCGTCCGGGGAGAGGGGGCACTGGGGCACGGGGGTGAAGAAGAAGATAGAAGAAACAGAAGAAACAGAAGAAACAGAGTAAAACGAGCATGGGGTACTCGGGGATGAGGGGAGCAGGGAGCCGAGGATGCCAGGAGGGACTGGGGATGGAGGATCCGGGAGTACAGGACATGGGGATAAGGGAAGAACAGGGAAGGGGAGTCGTTGCCGGCATTGCGGAGGAGGAGTCGGGAGCACCAGGCACAGAGATCCTGGGAGGAACCTGGACACGGGGGTCCTGGGAGCATCGGGAATGGGGAAGGGGAGAACCTGGTTGTAGAAGAGCAGGAGCACCGGGCACGGGGGTACAGGGAGCACTGGGATCTGAGACCGAGCAGATACGATGGTCGTGGAGGCAGCGGGAGTGGCGGAGCTGGGAATACCCCGAGTTATAAGGATGCCAGGAGGAGCCAGGCATGGGATATCCAGGAGAATCGGGCATGGGGACACCCGGAGCACCGGACACAGAGGGAGCTGAGCATCCCCTCAACGGGGGCTGGGCATCCTAGAGGGGAGCCGGCCTAGGCTGGGACACAGGTGCGACTAAGCACAGTGTGGGAATCGGGGCGTGGACACTTGGTACAAGGTTTGCCCTACATCACAGGGGACAGAACACTCATTCCGCAGTGCTACAGCATTGCCCAGATCCTGCTCCAGCCTCCCGGCCTCCTCCAAGCCCTCTTCTCCCCGGGACCTCACCAGGACCGGTGTCCAGCACAGTCTCTGCAGGGTCGGAGATGGCACTGACCCATCCCTTCCAGGGTACAGAGCTTTTGGCGTCTCTCACTCTGCAATGTGGTAGGGAGTCAGCCCATCACCTGCTCTGGTGACTCCACCATGCTTCATTCCCATGCTGTGGGCTGCGAGTTCATCCTGACCGCTTGGGTACGCGGGCCGGGTTGAGCTTTACCTGGCATTTCTCCACCAGTCAGAGATTTATCCTCCCTCCCAGAGATACTGAGAGTTACTTCGTCCAGCTCTTGGCCCGGAGGCCGGTTGGCATCTGCCTTCATCGCAGAAAGGAAGAGCAGTGTCTTGGTGCTGCGATGCGGAGGTTTCCCTGTCTCGGACATGCCGGGGCATTGCGGAGCTGCTCGCCTTCGCCGGGTGGTTTCACCGCTCCACACACACCAACAGGGAAAGTCCCTTAAAAACCAATTAAGCTTTAAAAGAAAAATCCCCCTTTCCATTCTCAGCCTATCCACCGCTATTTCCTCTGCTGTTGTTTTGTAGTGCTTATGCTAAGATCCGTTCCAAACCAAACAATTCCCTGATCCAAAATTTGAAGTAATGAATATCTTCTGTGATCCTAATTCAACACACAGAGGGACCTTGGGCACAGCTACCGGTTTTTAGACTCCAGGTGTGATGAGATGTGCACAGTTCTCAGTCCCAGTGCTAGCATGGGGCCGTTTGCAGCTGTAGAGCAGATTCCCTACACCAAATGTCCTCATCTTTTTTATTTTGCAGTATCTCCCATCCCTCTCCCTTTCCTGAGTGTGTGCTGGAGCTCGAGGATGGCTTTTCAGCCACTAGGAGTGGTCTTCGCCAGCTTGCAGAGGTGGTGGATTCTTCCAAAACTCATCCCCACCGGGACACGTGCCTCTGATTCAACCAGGATACTGCCTCCTCATTGGGGTTATCAGGGTCCAGGAGTCATTTTCCTGGATAATTTTGAGTGGGTGGGAAAGCATTTGTGCTTCTCAGAGGAGAGGACTGTGTTTGTTTGCGCACAGAGCTTGTTCCCAGGACAAATTTCCTCTTGGCACAAAGGGAAAAGAAAAAGTTAGGGGTTTTCCCCTGGATTTCGGAGGAATATGCCTGCTTCCTGGAAACTGGCGCGACCTTAGGAAAACAGCTGCTGCTTTCAGCCAGAAGAAAACCCCCGAAATTCTTTGATTTTATAACCATAAACACATTTTTTTTTCCTGCTTTCTCCCTTTAACACAAGTCTCTTACTGCGATCCCTTCTCGATAATGCCGTGATTCCACTCAGGCAGCTTCTGTGCGTGAAAACCTCCCACTCCCGAGGAAACACTGTCCCTTTGTGTCATCGCATAGTCCAGCAAACCTTGAGTTGCTAAGAGAGGTTGAACTTTTGAATGGTCCCACTGGAAGCTCCTTTCTGCGGGAACTGGCTGCCCACGGGGACAACAAACGGGTGCATTGTGGGATCCTGGGGGCTGCCGGCCACCGCGCCTCCCCCGCTCGCCGTCGCGCTGCTCTGTAACCGCTGCCAAAGTAATTTCGCTTCCCAGACCAGCCCCAGGGAGTTTTGTGTTTGGCTATTTTCCCTCCCTGAAGTCCCGGTGCTGCTGAATACGCGCTGGAATTCGGCTTTCTGCAGGCACTGTGTGCTCAGATTGCAAATATCCCGCGGCGGGAGCGGAAGGGGAGCGTTGGGAGTGTCCCCCCCCTCGCCCTGGGACCCCATCACCCTGGGGTGTTCGCATCGCTGGGACCCTGCTTGCACCTCAGCTTCCTTCTTCTCCTCTGGGCTTGCAGCCCTCGCCTTACTCGGGTGCATCTTCCCTCCTTCCCCATCCCCTCGCTGGGCGCCGGAGGAGCGCAGGGGCCATTTCCTGAGCTGTTTCTATTTTGCTCGTCGCACCCAGGTGGGATCGGGGCTTGGAAACAGAGGATGGAGTGCAGTCGCAGCACCCCTGGCAGGCAGGCCACGGAGGGCAGCCCGAGGTTAGTGGGGAACCCAACGCCCTCTTTTCCAGCCTTTCCCAGGTCAGGGAGTTTCTTCCACTGGATGGCGGCATTAGAGCAAAGAAATCTCTCCGGAGAGGGAGACCTCCACTGGAGAGACTTTTGCCCTGGTTTTCTGGCTCCCGGGAGGTTTGTGCTCAGGCTGAGGATGTTTGAGTTCAGCACACTCGTGTCTGCACGTTTCTGCCGCTGATGCTTAGTTCTCTGTCCTGTTCCTGCTCCACGGTCCCTCTCAGAACCCCAAAACGGGGTACCATGGAACATCGTCTGCCAGCTTCTCTTTCTCTGTGGTGCACCCCCAGAGTGACCTGCTGGGGGCTCAGCTAGGACACTGAGCCGTGACCAGGAGCAAAGCAGACCCAGATTGGGCAAGGAAAAGAGATGCCACCCCTCATGGTACACCAAAATCACAAAATAAAGGTGCATCCGTTTTCCACCCAAAGCCCTCCATGTTCCAGTTGCTGGGGTGCATAGACCCCCCATGTCAAAGTCACACGTCCAAAAATGGCATGGAAAAAGATTTGGGCCAAATTTTTCCGTAGTGGTTGTAGAGGAGGCTGCGAAGCTCCCAGGCACTGTGAAACAAAGCCAATCTGGCTACTTTTCCTTGTACCTCATGGTTTTAACCCCAGATATTTCAATCCCCCTTTGGGATTTTGTAGACATGGTGTTGGGCAGAGGGGCCTGCGTGGTGCTGGGTGGGCAGGGAAGGTTCATGCTGGGCTGCAGCCCCTTTGCAAATACAGTGCAGGGCAAGTGCTCCGAGGCAGTTTTCTGGCCCGGGGACATCTCAGCTTACAGGCTCCCAGCTGGCCTGGCATTGCTGTTGGCACATGGGCAAGCACAGACCACAGAATCACAGGAACCTCTGAGTTGGGAGGCCCTCTCAGGGATCATCCAGTCCAACCCCTGCCCTCCACAGACACCCCCAACATTCCCACCCTGTGCCTGAGGACATTGTCCAAGTGTTCCTGGAGCTCTGGCAGCCTTGGGGCCACGCCATTCCCTGGGGAGCCTGGACCTGGTCCTGGTCAGTCCCCCAGCACCCTCTGGGGGAAAAACCTTTCCCTGGTTTCAAACCTAACCCTTCCCTGACACAGCTCCATGATGCTTTTGCTAAATTATTTTCCCTGCACTCTGAGGACAGTTCCATACAGTATCACAGGTGGGACCTTTCCCACAATGCCAATAAGCAGGAACATTATTCTTAATATCAGCCTGTGTTGCTGTGGCACTTGACCTTAGCAGCTTTTTATTTTGCAATATTTCTACAAGGAACAGGAGCTCAGCTACACTGACAAGGTCCTTCTGACAAGCAACTTTTTCTGCTCTCTGTGGTACAAATAGGAATGACTTTCCGCGGCCAACACAAATCTTTTTGAGAACTCAGTTACAGGAGCTCTAAGCCTGAAATAAATCAGGGTGTTCACTCCAACAGCACGTATGGAAGAACAGCGGCAATCAGGGTTTCAGTCCCACGTTCCTCCAGAACTTTGATGGAATACTGCTCTGGACTGAAGTGGTTTCCTCTGTGGCATTCTCAACACAGACAGCTGCATCCAAACTACAAAATGGCCTGAAAAGGGTCAAGCAACAGAAATCTCAGGTGTAGCCTGTGATTTTCCCTAGGATCTCTTGTGATGACTCAGTGATTTATCCTGGGTTAAAATGCCATCTCCAGGATATTTTGTCCTTGGGAAGGTGTTTCAGGGGTTCATCTCCTGCAGGATGCAGAGACTGTGGTGATTTTCCATTGAGATGCATCTGGTTGGAGTTCCCAGGTACTTGATGCCCCTTTACCTGCTCAGTTCCAAGGGCTTCTCCCTTCTCTTGGTCTCACAGGCTGAATGGGCCCTCAGCTGAACTTGGAAAACTTGTGGCGTGTCTGGAACTCCCAGGGTCCCACCTCCTGGGTGGCTTTTAAATCCTGGGCATTCTTACCCTGATGCAGTGTGGAAAGCCCAGTGCTGGGGTGCTGGGGACTCTGGGGGCACTGCGGACACTGAGGACACTGAGATGACTGGGGACACTGGGGAGGGAGGGGTAGGGTGATGGTACTGGAGGTCATGGTGACTTGTCCCAGGGAGCACAGGATGATGCTAGAAAGGGTCGGGGCAACTGGTGGGAGCTGGGTTTGTTTGATAAAATAAGGGAGGAAACTGGGGATTTTCCATGGTAGGCTGGAAAGGAAAAGGCAAAGAAATCAGAGGGTCAGTCCTGCTCCTTGGGTGCAAAGGGTGAGAATCAACAAGAGTGGGTTGCAGGACCACACACTCATTGCTGACCCCAGACCTTATCCCATCTTCTTCAAAAAGCAAGGATTTGCAGCTCGGTGCAATCTCTGGGAGCTGGAGGGTGTGAGGTGAGGAAGACACCCCCAGTTACACTGGCAGGGCTCCAAACCACGACCCCAAAGACAGGTTTAAGATTTGCTAATCTCAAAATATTGTTGGCACTCAGAGCAGTGATTTATGCGTGTTTTGCCACAGCAAGTACTTTCCAAAAGGCCATGCTAAGTTTACACTGGAGCTGCTGGGATCAGATAACTGATCCTGGCAGCTCCCTCCTTGTTCCCCCCCCCCCATTCTCTCCTGGCTGCCACAGTGGGGTGCAAAAGGACAGCACAGCTTCTCCCACACCCCACAAGAAGAGCTAACCACGGTCAGAAGCAGCATTAAAAAAGGGACCAGCAAAGGTGCTTTTCCTTGTGCAGGCAGTGGGATGGGACTGGGTCATGGCCTGGGTTGTGGGAAGATGTGAGATTTTGGAGAGTCCCAACATTTTACTTTGAAGTCATAGTGCCAGGGACAGAAAAGTGCCATCCCTGGTGCCCAGCCCGGCCATGTCTACCTCCCCAGGGCTTTGCAGGATGTGAAAATAAATCAGCTTCTCACCTTCAGCGCCAGCCAGGGCAGGTGACAGCCCTGCATGTTGCTTGGCATTCCTGCAATGTTTGAGCACCCCAAGAGATCCCAAGGGCTTTACAGGCGCTGGGCAGGAATGATGCCTCTGGATGCCACTGCTCAGGGGGATCCTGGGCCATTTCCAGCCTTCAGAAAGGATGGGCTCCCTCGGCGTGTCAGCTGTGTCACAGAGCAAGGAGTGGGTCCCTGTGTCCAGCTCATGGTGCCATGGAATCCCAGACTGGTTTGTGTTGGAAGGGACCTCAGAGCTCATCCCATTCCCACTGCCTGCCATAGGCAGGGACACCTTCGACTATCCCAGATTGCTCCAAGCCCCGTCCAACCTGGCCTTGTACACTTCCTGGGATCCAGGGGCAGCCAGAGCTTCTCTGGGCACCCTGTGCCGGGGCTTCACCACCCTCACAGGGAAGAATTTCTTCCCAACATCCCACCTAACCCTGTCTTCTGGCAGTGGGAAACCATTCCCGCTTGTCCTGTCCCTCAGGCCCTTGTCCAAAGTCCCTCTCCAGATCTCTTGGAGCCCTTTAGGCACTGGAAGGGGCTCTAGGGGTCCTCCTAGAGCCGTCTTTNTCCCAGCCTGTCTCCAGAGCAGAGGGGGCTCCAGCTCTCTGAGAATCTCCACAGCCTCCTCTGGACTCGCTCGAGCAGCTCCACATCCTTCCTGTGCTGGGCCCAAAAGCTGGAGGCAGCTCTGCAGGTGGGGTCTCACCTGAGTGGGGCAGAAGGGCAGAATTCCCCCTTCCCCTGCTGCCCACACTGGAGCATCAGCCCACTTGGCTTGGGGGTTTTCTGAGACCCCGTGAACACAGCTGGGGCACATTGAGCACCAACACCTCAAGCCCTTCTCCCAGGGCTGCTCTCAGATTTTGTGTGACTGAGAATTTCTCATCCTTCTCAAGAGTCAGCACCTGGAAGGCAGAAGACCCCCCCCCCCATTTCTTCCTCTTGTCTCTGGATCCTTTGGATTCTCTGACACCTCCTAACCCCCAGGAGATGGGTAAGAGCCAAAGCCACCTCAGCCTCATCCCTGGCTCTCACTGTCCTTGGTCATGTCCAGCTGGAGGTTTTGGCCTTTCCCTGCAAATATCCAAGTGTCCCTTTGGCATTGACTTGCTCGTGGACAAGGAGGATGAGATTGGAACATCTTCCATGGCAGTTTTTTTGCAGTTTATTGGATCAACAGATCAACACCCTTTTGTTCTCTGAGCACCATGAACCCAACTGCTCTGGAAGTGTTTTGGGGAAAGGCTTCCCCCAGGCATGGCACGGGGCTTTCACGCTGTGCTGAATGGGGACAGGGCAGGGACCAGCTCCTGGGTGTCCTGACTGTGCCACTCAAACCCCTGCATCTAGAACGGGGCTGGGCCACAGCTGGCTCTGGCGACACCAAGGACTCCAAGGACCAGGCATTTTCAAAGCCTGGCTAGGAGGATTTCACTGTCTGGAGGATTTTGGTGGGACCCAGTACGGGGACAGCTGGATTGAGTGTCCCCATGTTGCTCCCTGGTGGCAGCAGGGAAAGGATGCAGCTGGGCCCTGTTGGACAACCCAAACTGGTATGTATTTCCAGTTTACTGGGACCTGCTGGAAATCACTGAGATTTGTGGATGCTCCAAACCCTCTTTTCGCCCCTCTGATCCAGTAAATTCTCCAGAGAGTGGGACACTCTAGGGAAGTTCTCAAATAAAGAGAGGGTTAGAGAGGGTTGCGGGATGGGCCCAGGACATGCTGTCCCAACAAGGGAGCAGATCCCATTTGCTTCCAAGAATCCTGGGAAGGGACAGCCCTTCCCAAACATCCTGGACACGACAAGGTGCAGACAGCTCTTGTGGCCACCACCACACTGGCCTCAGGGAGTTCCTTGGGATATCACTGCCCCATCTGAAACATGACAGGTCCCAGTACCACCAGTGTCCCTGGCGTTGGGGCAGGTCTGGCTACAAGACATCCTGCTGGTCCTACTTGCTCTCAGCTGAACAGGGATGCTCCAAGATGGAGCTTGGAAGAGTCCTGCAGGGACTGGGAGCAGGTTGAAGGGAGCGGGGGAGAGCACAGGGAAGGTGAGGGTGCCAGTGAAAGCATGTAAGGCTTCAAGGAAATGAGGTGTTGGATGTGAGAAAATATGGGAAGAGCTGGGAGGGGAAGTGGAAACACCAGTGTTGGTTCTACAGGGAGAACGAGTTAGGAACAATGGCCTTGAAGACACTCAAGGTGGCCTAAAGTCCTTGATGGAGGTACAGGGACCTGACAAAGGGGATGCTGAAGGTCAAATGCATCCGGGAGTGTTAACCCTGGGCTGTTACTGGCCAATGTCATGGTGCACCCTGGCAGGGGTTTCAGTCCCTCAAAGTCCTTAGGGGAGGGTTGGATTCCCTCCTGGAAGCTGGCAGTGCCTGGTCCTGACTGAGACTACAGGTGAGGAGATGAACAAAGCAGGGTGTGAGGAGTTGTGCCTGTCCTTGTGCAGAGCAAACGCTGAGTTCCCTGCTGATCCTAATCCATATCAAAATTCATCCTTGATACTGGTGGAGCATGGGGCGGAGCTGTTCCCTTCCCTTTCTCCTGCAGAGCTCCCAACTCCTTGCTCAAGAGAGAGAAGCAGCTGGTGTGGCTCTGGCCCCTGGGTGCAAATGTTCAGAATAAGTCAGCAAAGGGGCTTTGAAACAATTCAGGCCTTCCTGAGCTCCTGGTTTTAATGAAGAAGGAAAACCTGAGCTGCTAATTGAGCTTCTCCCTGCTACAGAGCAGGGCCAGCCAGAGCAAGTGGTCACAGAGCCTTATTGGCGTCTCCAGCTGTTGTCCCCAAGCCTTGGTAGGCTTATTCTCTCCGAAGAGAGTGGGCTTGACACAGCCCTGTCTCTGCAGGCTCTCTGTCATAGGTGAGCTCCTGCTGGCAGCCCCAGAAGTAGAGCAGGGCTGGAAAAAAACCTACCCCAGGCAGAGCAGTGCCCCAGGACTGGCATTGCTCCTGGGCACACTGCAGATGACAGCTGTGGTGCCAAGGCGCGTGAGGGTTCCTGCTGGCCCAGCACGCTCAGGCTCAGCTGGCCCTGTGCGCAGCTGATGCAGGTCACTGCCCTGGACCTCCTGCCTTGTAGCTCCTGCTCAGGCTGTGCTGTCCCCTCGTACTGTGACTGTAATTGTGGTGGCCCCACAGAAAGCGTTTTGGCTATGGGCAGCAGCTGATGCCTCTCTGTGAGGGTTTTTCCACTGCAGTGCTGTCGCAGGCTGGAGGGAACACAGAGTCCCTGGCACAGCTCCCAGCAAGTCACGGGGCAAAATCAGGACATGTATGCATGGGTTTTCCTGTTTTTCTACCCCATCCATCTTGAAGGAGAATGATCCCATTACAGCCCCAAAATAACAGCCCAAAATTTGGTTCTGGGTGTTTGCATCCCTGTGGGAAATAGAAAAGTTAGAAGAAAAGTGTAGACATACATTAAATGATTGGCTTAAGCAAATGCTTGTAAGCTTTTAACATTACCTTATTGACTAGAAAAATTTTAAAAAAGGCCTTGTAACTGAGAGAATTTTGGCTGCATGAGCTTCCACCATCTTTTGTGTCTCACCTTGTATACCAAGGCTAATGCTGAAAAAAGCTCAAGGAATGCCTGCCACAGTCCTGTCCCATTATTGATAAATAAATATCCAGCACATCCCCTGCCTGCATCTGGCAGCTCCTGATCACAGAAGGGAGAGTGGAGGTCTGGGCAGCCACCCTGCTGCTCTGTGAGCTGATGTTGGGGGACCTGGAGGTGGGTGAACCCTGACTGATCATGGAATTAGACAATCAGTTAGGTTGGAAAAGACCCTTAAGGTCATTGAGTCCAACCCTAAACCCAGCACTGCCAAGGTCACCACTGACCCATGTCCTCAATTGTCACATCCATATGGCTTTTATATCCTTCCAGGGTTGGGGACTCCACCACTGTCCTGGGCAGCTTGTGTCAGGGCTGGACAACTCTTTCTCTGAAGAAAGGGTTATTTGAGAGTCAGTGAATCAAAGTGGTGCTGCTGAGTGCTGCTGGAGTGAGCTGGGCTGCACCCAGTGACAGGAACAACTCTGGAGCCTGTAGCTGCTAGAACCCTGTACCGGTCCACCAGGCAAGAGATGCCCCTCAACACCTCCTAGATGCTTCTGTTGATGTCTCTTTATTACCAGGTTGTGTTTTCTGGACCAGACAAAGAATTTTAAAGCAATACTTGCTTAAAATTCCTCTTCAAGGGTGACACCTGGACAGGCCCTTTCCTAGGGGCTCTGGGAGGGGAACTGGGGCCATGTCCCAGCTCAGGCCTGGAGGCCCTGCTTGCAGTCATTGCTTAGGGATGAAGTAAGTGTCCACTTGTGTGTGACAGACAAATGGAAATCTTGCCTGGTCCCAGCCCACCTGCTGCCTGCCCCAGCTACTTGACTCAGTGCTCTGTGAATATCCCAGTGACAGCAAGGCTGGAAATGCTGCTGGGAGCCAGAGCTGGAGCCAGGAGCAGGGATGTAGGATATGGGAGGTGGTAGGTAGGGCACTGAGCCTGCCTACCTAAACACCCTGCTTGCATTTGTGGTTGACCACTGCGTGCTTTCTAATGAGCTCCCTGGTTTTCTGGATATCTGAGTTAACCCTGGAAAGAGGACAGGCAAGGGCAGGAACAGCAGTTGAAAGGAGGGCACAGACCCACACAGGAATCAGCTTCAGTAACCACCAGCAATAGCCCTCCTGAAGGGACTTGGGCAGCTCCTTTCTGTGGAAATTCAGGGGATTTGGGCATTTTTCTGGCCTTCTGTGATGTCTCCCATGGACTCACAGCCATGTGTGCAGAGCTAGATGTGGCCAAAGGGAGGAGGGAATTGTTCCTTCTCCATCCTGTTGGGTGACTTTGAATTTATCTCACTGGGATTGGCTGTGGGGACCCTATCAGTCCTAGGTGTCCCCTGATACAGGCTGTGGGTGACTCTCCTTGTTGACACCCATGCTGATCCCCTGGCACTCTGTCCTCTGCCCTGGCCAAACCCTTGGCTGTGCCAAGGACCAGATGACTCCATGCCCAGAGCCTGCAGTGGCCCAGGTGTGACATCCACCTGCTGCTTTCACAGTCCTGCTGGGGTGCAAAGAGCCCACCAGGATATCCAGAAGTGTTCATGGGTACAGGGACAAGAGGGGATGAGCACAGAGGATGTGGCAGCTTCAGGGGGCCCTTCCCGCCCTGATGACATGAGCTCCTTGTTTATTCCAGGCCTTTGGCATCTCCCCTTTGCTTTATGATAAGCAAGTGGGAAGGTCTCACCATCTTCTGTCTAATCCTGGAGCCCTGTTTAGGGGATGGTCCTAATCTCTGGAAGCCTCCAGGATTTGCCCCAGCTGTTGGAGGCATCTTCCATCTCCCCGCACTGACACATCAGCTGTCATGGTGGGGAAGGCGTTCTCAAGGCTTCCCCCATTCCACTGGCAAGGTCTCTGGTTTCCTGAACTGGGAGTCTGGGTGGATGGGCCTATCTGATATTTTGGGGAGAACAATCCACCTCTTTGCAATGGGATCCTGTCAAACAAGCACAGCTGGAAAATGATCCACCACTGTGCCACTGTGCTCCATCATCAGGGGGAGGTGGAATAACAGTGTCATGAGGATGATCTGATCCTTTCGGGCATAAATGATACTCCCCTTATTTAGACCTATACTCACTTGGAAAATGAATAAGGAAATGTAGCAGTGACTGGGTGGGCTGGAAATGTGGGTCAAAAGCAATTTATAAAAACACCAGCTTTTTGTAAGAAAGTATTTTTTTCTCACTGGAAAATACGGATAACCTGTATTTCAGCTAAATCCTGAAATACTTACAGTTTCAGGCAAAAATGTGCTGATATTTAAATTGTCACTAGATTTTTAATATTCAGCCTCCCAGCTGCCTGCAGGAACAGCCCCCTCCATTTCCATCACCAAACTAATTTGAACTCCTTCATCCAAAACTGGGGGCTGGGACAGACTACTCCTGTCCTGGGTGGTGAAATCACCTCCTGGCAGCAGTTTCTCTGTCCCCATTGTGAATCCACAAGTGAAGCCATCATGGTGGGTAAGGAAACGTCAACCCCCACCTCTGGAGCCTGTGGGAAACCCTTTGACTTGGAATTGGGATCACCTCCTGTGGTGCCTTTGCCATCGATAAAGGAGCAGCAGCTCCTCTGTGTTTCCCTGCTGGGGTTTGCTCAACACCCAGCGCTTGCCCAACATGTGAATAAACAAGATGCCAATAAACTCTAGTAATGTGGCCCAGATAAGAGTGGGTAATAAACCACATTAATTCATTGGCTCGTAACCTATTAGTCACCCCCTGAGTCAACAGAGCAAAAGCATCCAAATGGAGCAGGTTGACAGACTCAAGTTTCTTTCAAATTGAGAACTTCAAGTGAAATTATTGCATTGATGATCTTTATTTTTTCTGGGGAAAATATTTAATTTTCAGCTGCACTCTCCCAAACTGAAATCAGAGAGAAATCTGAGTGCTCATTGAACTGGAGTTTTATGCAATGAACTGGAGTTTTGGTATTGATTTATTTTTCTTTCTGAGCTCTTTAAATTGCTTCTCTTAACATGTAATCAAAACAAGCCATATTATTTTTTGGGGTTTTTGGATTTTTTTTTTTGCAATGAAGTGGTTTTTTTGATCAGATTAGACATCATGATTGAGAAAAAACACAGGGAAGATGCCTGAGCAGATGTTTGTGCGAGTCAGGAACTGGCCACCTGTGAGTTGATGGAAAGAGTCATCAAGGCAAGGCCCATGTGGAGAGGTCAAGTGGAGGAGTCAAGGAGGGGCCAAGGTCATCCAAGGCAGGATGAAGTCCTAATGTGCCAAGGTATGGAGAAATCAGAGTTTCTCCAACTGACTCCGGGAGCCAAAGACAGCTGGAGCAGGATGGACAGATGATCCTCTCCAGCCCTTCCTTGCCATACTGGGCAGGACGTTTCCTCTCTCTGGCTACAGCAGCTGCAGAGAATTTCCTGGTTCATGACTGACTTGGCAATTTTGAGCCACTCCAAGGTGCTCTGGGCAGGAAACGAACTGCCAGTACTCATCCATGCAGGCATCAGAAATGCCTGGGAGCCCCATATCACTCTCTCCTGCCTCAAGGACCTCACCCCTCAGGCGTTCCAAGCGTATTTTGTGTATGGCAGAACTTTTATTAGTCGTATTCCTCCTCACTGGGGAAGTAATCAAGGAACATCTGGGTTATCACATAGCCTGGGGCAAACAGACCCTTCCTGAGGCATCAACGCAATCTCATGGTACCCTGGATTTGTCCTGCTTCCAGATAAACAGGAGAGAAAAAATATCCTCCCCGGAGCAGGAGGGTCATGCTGCTCCAGCTGGAGTGCACCCCTCAGGCTCTTTATTGGGACGTCACCATCCATTTAAAGACCAGCCTGACCAATGGGGCTTTGCTCTTTCTTCTCTCCCTCCCATTCCTGGGTGACCACAGTTCCTCCTGCTTGGAAAACCAGCCCCTTGTTAGCAAAGCTGGGATCATCTGGCCCTGGCAGAGGGTGCACCTCATACTCAGGCTGTCTTAGAGATGCCTCTTGACCTTGATGTCCTTATCTGGAGGTGTTTCCTGGGGACCACAGAACTGTGAGCCCGTGGACCAGCAGCCAGGAGTGCTTGTTTGGCTGCTCTGTAGCAGCATCCCTGGAGACAGGGAATTATCTGGGAAGTGGGGAAAACATTCTCTCAACCCAAACTGCAGGAAGGTTAGGGATGCAGAGACACTCCTAGTAGTGTTTCATGCACAGCATGAGAGCAAGTAAGGGAATAGGAACAAGCAGGGGGTGAGTGGTTTATGACCCGTAGGATTAATGGGACTTTCCTGGGTCACTGGGAGGATTTGGGGTGAAACTTAGTTTGGGAGTAAGAATAGGGTGGCTTGTCATGAGTTCTGGGGGGACCAATCTCCATGGACAATGATGATTGATTGGGCAGGGCAGAGGCTGGAGAACATGGCATGGTGCTGGTGAGTGATTTATCTTTCCCAGAAATGTGGGTTAGGGGTATGGGCAGCTGGGTTGATCCAGATGAGCCCAAAGTTCCAACCTCTTCCAACCCAGTGGGATTGAGGATGAGGCTGAGGAAGGACAGAGGGACCAGAGGGGTCTGGGGTTACAGAGACTGTGGGAGGACATGAGGGGGAGCAGGTGGGTAGAGCAGTCAATGCAGGGAAGGTTCGGGGG
>VXBU01017459.1:69698-121758 GCA_013400315.1 Bombycilla garrulus | reverse complement strand
GGGGAGGAGGCGTGAGGGGGGGGGGGGGTGGGGGGGGGGGGGGTTCTGTTGTTAATGCAGGGGCTAAGGAAGGCAAGGGGGATGAGGGGTCCAGAGAGAGTCTGTGGGGGCTGGGAGGCAGTGGGTGGCTGAGGAGGTGGCAATAGAGTTTAAACCCCTTAACCATAGGGCTGCTGGTGCTGGGGACAGGAGCCATGTCCCCAAAGAAAGGTGACCTGGCCCTGGCCTACTCAGTCCCGAGTGAGCCCAGGGGGGCTGCTGGGGGGGCCGGGCCCATGTGCTGCCATCCCATAGGAGGGGGCAGCTGGGGCTGCTGAATGTGCAGGTCCCGGGTGGCTATTCCTGGCAGTCCCGCCTGTGCAGGCAGATTGGTTTGCAGGGAGGTGACAAGTGCCAGCCAAAGCCTATAAAAGTCACCCAGGCCCTGCTCTGGCTCAGTGACCTGGTTCCCCCCTCCCAGCACAGCCGTCCTGGAGAAGAGACCATCGATCCAGAGTGGAGACACCTGGTCCTGAGCCAGGACCCCAGCCTTGGAGTCCAGACCCCAGATCCAGAGGAGAGCTCTTTTGTCTGGAGCAGGAACCCCAAAACAGAGCAGAGGCCCCAGAGAAGAGACCCCAGAACATTCCCTTGCACAGCCCCTAGGCTTTGCAGCAATGACCGGCAAAACCACATCTCCAGCCAAAAAACCGGCTGCGGCAGTGGCCAAGAAAAAGGCAGCGCCAGCCTCGAAGGAGAAAGCAGCCCCAAAGGGAGAAGCAGCTCCAAAGGAAGAAGCAGCCCCAAAGGGAGAAGCAGCCCCAGCCCCAGCTACTGAAGAGCCCCCAGCCCCTGAGAATCCCCCGGAGCAGTCCACAACCTCCACAGATGAACCTGCTCCCATCCCAATGGAAGCTGGAGCAGCAGAGACTCCAGTGCCTGCAGAAGGTTCCCCAGCTCCCTCAGCTGAGCTCACAGCCCCTGAATCTACACTGGAGAAACCAAAGGAAGGTGAGTGGGGAGCACTGGAGTGAGGAGGGGACATAAGGAGGCTTGGAGGGGGGATGTGCTGGGGAGAAGGGATGAGAGGATGAAGTCATCAAGGATATTTTTGCAGTGGGATAGGGCTGGAGATTAGGTGGACTGAAGACAGACCTGGAGGTTGAGTTATTGCTCTCCAAGAGCCCTAGTACTCGAGCCCTGCCCTCACCACTGTGGGTTTCTTACAGAGCCACCCAGCTGCCCCTTGTCCTTGGCTGTGGAGGAAGTTAGTGAAAACTCATTCACGCTGACCTGGAAAGCCCCGGAGCAGATGGCCCGGGCAGGCCTGGATGGATATGTGGTGGAGATCTGCAAAGATGGAAGTAGGTTTGGTCTTTCCTGCCTCACGAGCATGGAGAGATGGTGCATGGATGTAGGATGGGATGGAGCTGGGTGGAACCCAGCACAGCATTTCCCCCAGCAACAATTCCCTTTCTCTGCCCAAACAGATCCATTTTGAATGGTTATTTCTTTTCCATGAAGAAACAGGTCACCCCATTGGCTTCAGACAGTAGGGATGTCTTTAGCAGGGGCTTGAAGCAGGTTTAGAATCGCTGCTATATCCAGCTCTAGTGCAGAGCAGAGACCAGCACACCCACTGGGGAGGGTCTCTGATGAGCTCAGATCTGCAGAGACCCAGGGATGCAATAGTATTCCAAGAAAACAGGAGGAAAATGTTCAATCCTCCCATGTTTGCCCAAAATGAAACATGGAAGGAATGGAAATAAAATGAGAGGAGGAGGAAGGGAAGGGTCCTGGTCATGTATCAGCAGACTTGTTTATGTCTGGAAGGAGGGTGGTTGTGGTGGGTGGAGGTGGGCTGGGAGGTGGCAGCAATTGTCCAGCAATTGTCCATGGTTTTCCAGTTGCTGGGTGGTGGGATGAGATGGGCGATTAAGATTTGTATTAAGCTTTGGGGTGAGAGTGAAGGGTCTGTGTGGCTGGGGGGATCTGCAAGGGGAGTCTGGGCTGGAGTGGTTTGGGAGACCCAGGTAGCCCATGGACCTCAGGGAACTTGATCCTCATCTGTTTAGCTTGTGGCACTCACGATGGACACATTCTTGGCTGTGAGAGGCTTCCATCTTCGGGCTGGGGGTGCAGAGGTTACTGTGACCGAGTGAAATGCGTGAGGAGGGCCATGCATGGGACAAGGAAAGATGCAGCCATTCCTGTAGGGATCTATCTGACAGTCCCCAAAGGACCCAGTCTGGATGCTCTCCTGGCTTACTTTGGGTCTGCTGGAAGACAGGGGAACTCCAGTCCCACTGTCATCACCCAGGGGCTGGGGGACTGCTGTATTTGGGTTGGTATAAGACTCTGGTTGGCTAAAACATGATGAGATTTGAATGAGGGCTGATTTGAACAATGCCAGTAGTGTAGGGAAAGAGAATCTGGTGGATTTGGCTGCTCCAATGTCATCAACGAGAAAATCTTCTTGTTCTGAAGGTGCTCATTGGGGGCTTGGCACACCCTGGCATATGTGGGTCACTCTCATTGCCCACCTGGGATATCAAGCCCTTGGGGTACTTGGACAGTTTATTTTCTAAGTGAGAAACATCTTGAGAGGTTTTGGCACATGTCAAGGCTATGTCACCTGGGGCTGGGGGAGGACTGGACTCTAGGTTGAGTTTGAAACGTCCCTTACAAGCAGAAAGAACACTTGGAGAGGTCTGTCTGGCCAGGGGCAGGTCCTGAGCAGACCTTGCCCAGTATGGAGGGGTTTGTGGAGGCCATAGTGAGCCCCAGTGCTGTCCTGGGGCAGTGAAAGGGGCCGAGTGGCTGGTAGGGAGCTCCAAGGATCTTTCCTTTCAGAAATGCACCTGGTCAGCAGAGACGTGTTTGCTGGCCCCATGCCTTTTCTTGCTTGCAAATGTCCTCATGTTCCAGTGCCGAGCTTCTGACACCATTTCATGCCCACACTCCTTGGCAGGGGTGGCCAACCTCCCCTCCAAAGTCCCTTTTTTTTGCTGGTGCCCCAAATCTTTCCACATTTCCAAGGAAAGGATTCTTTGCCTCTGGGTCTCACCTTCTGGGCCTTGATCCTGCTGCTTGGAGAGTGTCAGTCTGTCCGTGGCACATCCAAAGTGCTGTGCTGGGTCTGTTGCAGGTTCAGACTGGAAAGCCGTGAACCAGGAGCTATTTCTTTCCACCCGCTACACAATCCCAAACCTCAGCTCTGGGGACAAGATCCATGTGCGGGTGATGGCTGTCAGTGCCAGTGGAGCCAGCGTGCCAGCCACTCTGGAGCAGCCAGTGCTCATCAGGGAGATCCTCCGTGAGTACTGCTCCTGAGGGCAGAATTCCTGTGTGAAATCTCTGTCCATCCCTGCAGCATGAGCAGCCTCTCATGGGTCCCATCCAGCCATTGACAGATGTTATTCTCAGTGACTGTGTCCAATTCTCTTGGGAGAAGCTTCCTGACCTCACCAATCTTGCTGGTGTTGAAACTTTGGGGGTGAAGGACTCAAAAGGCAGAGCCACATTTTCCCATTTCATGGCAAGAGCTCAGAATCCACCTCCCCCTGAGCACATCTCCTCCCCTTGGCCGTGTCACATCCCAAATATGCCACGGCACACATTGGACAGCTTTGTTTATTTAGCTCAGGGAAGTCAAGAGCATGGGAACTTTAATCATGCTGAACTCGCTAATGAATGAGTTGCTCCCATGCTTAGCAAGACTCACATTCTTCTCAGGGAGCTGCCAATGTTCAGAGGCTGATGCAGGAGGGCAGGGCCAGTTTGCACTCAGCAAACAGCAAATACAAACTCGTTTTCCCTCTAGAAGAAATTATTAATGGTCAAGTTTTCTTGTTATTCAACACATCAGATTTTTCAGCTGCTTAAAAATAGTAACAATAACAAAAATTATTCCAGGAACCACCAGCTTTTCATAGAAAAATGCTTGGAGGAGATTGTCAGCCTGTGGAAAGGGTCCTGCTGGGTCCATGATTTCAGTGTGCTCGGAGGAGAGGAATGTGGCTTAGGGGTGGTGGCTACGCCTGTTCACCTCTGGCCTCAAAACCATCCCTCCAAACCTCATAGAACTGGGAAAACTGGGGTGTGAGGGACTGGCATGAGATGCCAAATGCACAGCTCTTGCTTTTCACACGCTGTCCCTGCTGCCTGAGCTTTGCCCCAGGCACATGTACAGATGTAAAACCAAAGAGCTGAGGGACCCAGACACAACTTGATCTACTGGGCTTTTCTTTTCTTTTCTTTTCTTTTCTTTTCTTTTCTTTTCTTTTCTTTTCTTTTCTTTTCTTTTCTTTTCTTTTCTTTTCTTTTCTTTTCTTTTCTTTTCTTTTCTTTTCTTTTTTCTTTTCTTTTTTCTTTTCTTTTCCTCTCCTCTCCTCTCCTCTCCTCTCCTCTCCTCTCCTCTCCTCTCCTCTCCACCCCATTTGTTGCCTCCTCACCTTCACATTTTCTCTAGGCCTGCATTTTGTACATCTCACCAGTTCATTTATAGCACCCCAAGGGATTTTAAATAGCAGCAATCGGACAGCACAGAGCTTAACAACAGGTGGGATGAGTGGGCTTGAGAGGTGGAGAGAGACAAGGAGAAACCAGATGAAGGATCAGCATGGGAGTCACATTTTGCAGGGAACAAGGGCAGGACAAAGGCCTTCCCACCATGGCACTTTGTCACTGGGACCATTGACTTTGGCCAGCCCTGTCCCTCTGAGTGAGTCACGGGGAGCTGGGGAAAACACCCATGAATTAACATTCCTCCCCCAAGCTCAGATTTCCCTGCCCTGCTGAGACTGATGAGCCCAAGTGGCAGCACTGGGGAAAGGATCCCTGCAGAAATCGCAGCACGAGCAGAGCAGGGAGCATCTCAGCTGTCAGGAAGGGCCATCTGGGACTGCCGGGCTTGCCCCTGTGCTTCCCAGCACTCACAGCTGTTTGGCTCAGGCCTGGTTTATTCTGGCTGGGCCCCCTCCCCAGGGTAAAGCTCGTGCACATTTAATCCATGCAGAGACTCCCAGCTCCTTTATGAGTATATACCCAGCTCCTAAATATCACTGAGTTGGCAGAGTTGTATGGCTTCTATTCCACCCTGGGAAAGGGACATGCTCCATGAGCATTCTCCTGTGGGGTTTTTGCTTGTCTTTTTTATGTTTCCTTGGGGATGTTTGCCTTTGTAATGAGCCTTAGGCTTCCACAGCTCTGGTATGACCAGGCACCTCCTTGGTGTCTCAGTCGCCTGGACTGCACAGGGAAGGTGGAGGTCAAGCCTTGTCCTTGCTGGAAGTTGGGCTGTGTGCCTCTGGAAAGTCAGGGGGAGATATATTTCCCAACTGGGAGATGCTCTTCCCTGCCTTGTTACCATATAGGTTGTGTTGTGGCTCTTCTGGTTGAGGCCAGGTTGTCTCCATGGCCTGGCAGTAATGAAGAGGGGTGAATGATCCATGGAATACTGCCCTTGGGTTGGTGACTTGGGATCTCGGGGATGGATATCACAGGGGTATAGGCAATGGGATAGGCTAGCACAGCCCTGCAGGAAGCAGCACTGTCCAAGAGATGAGAGTGAGAAGATGACCATATTGGGGTGGACTTCCTTGGTGGCCAAGCAGTGTATATGGGGAGGCCATCTGCTGTATATGGGGAGGCTCAGCCCCCTGAGGAATGGGAGTTCCTTGTCTCACAACATGAATTCCTGGTCTCCAGAGCTCCCGAAGATCCGCATGCCTCGGCACCTGCGTGAGACGTACATCAGGCGTGTGGGGGATGCTGTGAACATCATGATCCCTTTTCAGGTAGGTGGATGATTTGGGCTTTAATCCACTGGGCATTTCACTCCAGGTTAGCTCCTGCGGGTCACCTTATGGGTCCAACTGTGCTCTGACTTGGCCTGGTCCCTGTGTCTTACACATCCTTGGCCAAGGATGGGTGATAGGGTGGGAATCTCTTTCCTCTTCCTGCCCAGATCTCATTTCTCCCCTTGCTACCTCTTTATTGATGATGCTGCAGTGGGACAACCCCAGACACATCAGGACTGGGCTGGATATTGCTGCTGTCTCAGCCAATAAGTCCAGTTCAGCTCATGCTCCTGGCCAGGATCTGACTACATCCCTTGGGACCCAACAGCACTGCACTGGGGTCCCGAGAGGGGACCAGCTGCCCTCAGAGGAGGGCAGCCCCAGGGCTGTGTGATGGCAGAGGAATGCTGACACTGGTGAGCTAGGCTGGAGGTTGTCTCCTCAGCTATTTCTGTCATCTCTCTCATCCTGTCTGGGACATCTCCAAAGCATCTCCACCATGGCAGCTGGCTCTGAAACATGTTGGTCAAGCAGAGGGAATGAGAGGCCCCTGAGCTAAGGGGCTTGTCCATACCATGACTCACATACAGTTTGGACTCTGTGCTGGCCATGCTCCAGACACAAATTTTCCCTGTATGCTGAGTTCAAGCCCTCATGCTAAGCTGGATCCTGTGCTCAGCACCTGGGCCATGAGAGCACAGCTCTGCCCTGGTGAGTAAAGCTGGGCTTGTTCCATGAGGATCTTGGGGAGCCATGATGTTCCAGCCTCATCCCTGGAGCCTGATAGTTTCCCATTAGTGAGTCTGACAGGAATCAGCTGTAACTTCTTTCCCAGGGACTGCTGGATGGGAGAGGTGGCACCCGGGCTGCTGCTGCTGCCTGGACACAGCAGTGTGGCTCTGCCAGCCATCCTTCCTGGCAGGACCTGCTGGGACCCTGTGCCCTAGTGGCTCCTGACATGCCTGTCACTCCAGGGAAAGCCACAGCCCGAGGTGAGCTGGACCAAGGGAGGGCAGCCCCTGGACACCAACCACATCAACATCCGCAACACAGCTCGGGACACCATCTTCTACATCCGCCAGGCCCAGCGCAGCGACTCGGGCAAGTACGAGCTAACTGTGCAGATCAACGGAGCCGAGGACAAGGCCACCCTGGACATCCAGGTGGTTGGTAAGCTGAGGGTGGGTCCCTGCCGGATCACTCTGGGGCTCATTTCTACTCCTTGGTAGGGTAGGTCTTGTTGTGGGTAGGATGTGATGTGACAGCAACAAGGCAAGGGACTCTAGAGTCCCTGTTCCAGTGGGATCCTCAACAGGATCAGGTATGTGAACTCCTCTGGTTGGGGATGCAGAGTTTCTGACAGCTTTGCCCCTCACAGCTTCTCATCCCTTGTGTGCTGCACCAGAGTGAGAAGGGATTAAAGGCAAGGTCAAGGGATGGTCAAGGTAAATAATGTGGGGGGGAGCAAACTGGGATGTCACCCTGAAGGTGTTTGTGTTTGCAGAGCCTCCCGGCCCTCCCCAGAACCTGAAGCTGGTGGATGTGTGGGGCTTCAATGTGGCCCTGGAGTGGACCCCTCCTGCGGACAACGGGAACTCTGAGATCAAGGGCTACAGGGTGCAGAAGTCAGACAAGAAGAGTGGGGTGAGCCTGGGCACTCCTGCTGCGGGTCATGTCCTAATGGGAGAGGGACAGCTGCATTCTCTGCGTCACCCCACACCTTCTCCATCCTTGTCACAGCATATTTTTCCTCACTGCTTTTGGGGTCCTCCCTGTCCCAGGGTATCCCAGATGTGTAAAAAGTCCTTTTCTCCAACTCACCTTGCTGAAGAATCAGTCTGGAGTCTTAGGCTATTGTTTTCAAGGCTGTTTATTGCTATCTTAGCTAATATAGATTTCTCTGCCCTGGTGCAGGCTGCTCAGCAAGGCAGTCTGAGACACACTGCTCGCCCCTGGGTCAGCTTTGTCTTTTTATGCTATTAGTTACGTAAACTTTATTTACAGTTAGTTTCCAATGCCTATCACCTATGTTAGACAGTGACTTTCTGCTCTAAACCAATCCAAACATTCCACCATCACCAAGAAGATGGAGGCCAGAAAGAAAGACAAAGAAGGACAGAAAAACACCCTGGTCCCACCATCTTGTTCCTTAGACCCCCCTGTACAGAATCTCAGACCCCTCTGTACATGATCCCAAACTTTTTCCTTTTATTCTATAATTACTACCATTTTACTATTTAAACTTTTGTGACTTGCAGTTCTTCATATAAAGTTGGTAATTTGTTCCATGGGTTAAAATCAAAGCCACAGGCACTCTTGGTGGCAAGCCAAGGTCTCTGACCCCCCTGCCAGGGCTGAAAAGCCTCCTGGCCAGGGTTCAGGTCATTCAGGAATGTCATAGGAACCCCCTGGATTCTGACAACTGCTCTCTTTTTTCCTCCTTTTTTCCTTCCAGAAATGGTTCACAGTGCTGGAGCGCTGCACCCGCACCAGCTGCACCATCTCCGACCTCATCATTGGCAACACCTACTCCTTCCGAGTGTTCTCCGAGAACATCTGCGGGCTCAGCGACAGCGCTGCCGTAGCCTCTGGGGTGGCCCACATCGAGAAGACAAGTGGGAACATGTCCCTGGCTGAGGGGCTGGGGAGGGTGGCAGCTAAGAGTGGTCCTGATCAGTGGGGCTTCCTCAGAGTTGTGCTGATGCTGCTGAGCTGGTCCCAAGGAGCTGCCCCCTTTCATCTTATTTTTTCTTTGGGGAAAGCTTGTCCCATGCTCAGCCCCTTGAGAGGAACCAAGACATGGACATCCCTGGGATGAGATGGAAGCAGGAGCTGGGAAAAGTCAGAAAACTCCCAGCTTTGGCCCCACAGCTCAGGGCCAAATCTCCAACCAGCTGTGCTCTCCTTCCATCTATTTATGTCCTGTTTACTGGTAGCAAACAATGACCTAGGGTCTCTGCCATCTGCAGAACTTCTCTTCAACTCATTTCTGTTGACTGAGATTTGGGGATGGAGTGGGAGATACAGAGTAAGCCTGGCCTGGGTCTGACCTGCTGCACAGAGGATGTGTCACAGTGGGTTTGGGGATTGGCATCCCCCCTGTTCCTTGCAGGGCCTAGGCACTACCATGTCATGACTGGATGAGGAAACAGGGCTGCTCTAAGCTGAGGGCCAGGTCCTTGGGTCAGGCCAGGTGACATCTGGCTTCCTACAAGAGGGAACAGAAGTGGCTTTGGGTACCTTGTGCTGAATTCCTGTGTTGCTCAGCCCAGGAGCCTGAGATCGGCCTCAGCTAAAATTAATTATTTCCTTAGAAACCGCTTACCAGCCAGAGAAGATCCCCCAGCGGGAGATGATGGAGCCTCCAAAGTTCACGCAGCCCCTGACAGACCGAACAACTACACGGGGCTACAGCACTCACCTCTTCTGCTCTGTCCGGGGCTTCCCCCAGGTCAGTGGCTCTTCCATGGACATCATAACCTTGGCCTGGCGACACCAGTGGAGTGTTTTGCAGGGTGGCTGGAGGTGTCTGGGAGATGGCTGGTGCTGTTGGATTAGGGTTGGGTGAGGTTAAGGGGCTGCAGCTGCCCTCTGAGTTAAACTGGGGCATGTTTGGATTGTTTCTGCATGGAGATGGGAGGCTGGGGGAGGAACGGTGGAGCAGTGGTTAGGGCTCACAAGTGGGAGATGTGGATCTTCAAAATGCTTCTGACTGTGAATCCCACCATGGCCACAAGCTTTGGGCAGGGCCAAAGCAAAGGGAGAGAGAGGTGGCTGCATTTTGGGGCCAGTTATATTTCTCATTTCTCTCTCTGCTTTAAACTTTCAGCCCAAAATCATCTGGTTGAAAAATCAGATGGAGATCCGGGAAGATCCCAAATACATAGCACTGATTGATCAGGGTGTGTGCTCCCTGGAAATTCGCAAGCCTGGCCCTTTTGATGGGGGTGTCTACACCTGCAAGGCTGTGAACCCCCTGGGGGAAGCCTCAGTAGACTGCAGACTGGATGTGAAAGGTGAGATTGTTTGAGGAGAAGGAGGATCAGGAGCCCTTGCCTGTCTTTTCCAGGTCTCACTTTCCCAGTGCTGTGGTTTGTCCCTGTTTTGTGTTGATCTTGATTGTGATGGAGTCTGAGGACACTGGACAGCCTTGTGGAGCTGCACCTTTGGGCTTCTTGGGTTTATGGTCTTGAAGCATCTTGAAATCACCTTTCCTTATTAATGGGAAAAAGAATGGGGAGGAAACCAGAAACGGAAGAGTCAGAGGAGCTGCTGGAGGCCTGGCCCAGTACTGGCTGCCCCTGCTCTTGTCCCAAGCATTAGAGTATGTGTGAACCTCCTCCCCTTCACCTGGGCTGCTCTGATTTATGTCTTGGGATCCTGCCCACACTTCCCACTCACATTTCCCTGCCTCAGCAGAGCATCTGGAATAGACCTGCCCCGTGTTGCTCCCCACAGCCCCTCCTCGGCCCATGGAAGGATCACTGCCCACACACCCTCTGCGTGTTCCTGTGCTGGCCAGGTGTCCTTAAACACTTCTATTTCCCCTTCCGTGGCTTCTGAGCACATTCCTACCCCCAGACACAGTTTGCCCCACTTCCCACACAGGCAGGGTTCCAATCTAGCAACCCCAGCACCCCAGTCCCTGTGGAAGCTCCAGTGCCATTGTTATGGCACAGGGTGTGTGGCACAGGGTCAGTGCTCAGCTCTGTGGGACCTTCCAGGAGCACTGACCCAGCTGGCCCCAATCCCGTGGCCCCCCCGGCACATCCTCAGTGCAGCTGTGCAGGGGCTCTGTGGAGTCACAGAACAATGGTCTGAGTGGGAAGGGACCTCAAAGCTCACCCAGTCCTACCCCCTGCCATGGGACAGGCCTGGGACACCTTCCACTATCCCAGGTTGCTCCAAGGCCCAGCCAACCTAGCCTTGGACATTTGAGGGGTGGGGCAGCTACAGCTTCTCTGGGCACCCTGGGCCAGGGCTTCACCACCCTCACAGGGAACATTTCCTTCCCCATATCCCATCTAACCCTGCCTTCTGGCAGTGGGAAGCCATTCCCCTTGTCCTGTCCCTCAGGCCCTTGTCCAAAGTCCCTCTCCAGCTCTCTTGGAGCCCTTTAGGCACTGGAAGGGCCTCTGAGGTCTTTCCTCAGAGCCTTTACTCCTCTGCATGAACAGCTCTCCCAGCCTGTCTCCAGAGCAGAGGGGGCTTCAGCCCTTGGAGCAGCTCTGTGGCCTCCTCTGGGCTCACTCCAGCAGCTCCAGGTCCCTCCTGTGCTGGGCCCAGGGGCTGGGGCAGCTCTGCAGGTGGAGTCTCACCTGAGTGGGGCAGAAGGACAGAATCTCCTCTTCCCCTGCTGCCCACACTGGGGCATTAGCCCACTTGGCTAAGGAGGATGAGCTGGGCATTGTGCTGGGGACACAGAGCACCTGGGAGTCACCCAGGCTGGGATCTCAGGGGACACTGTCCAGGAGCATGCAGAGATTGTGGTGTGTGGGATTGCTTGGAGCAGGTGTGTGCAGGGATGAGGTGTGCAGGGCTGGGATGTGCAGGTGCGCATTCAGGTGAGCACACAGGCACTTTGGGGAGTCAAAAGGGGAGTAATACAAGGGGAGTTCAGGTTTTTTTTGTCACCTGTGCTCTCCTGCAGTGCCCAAATGAGGACAGATCAGAGGAGATCACACAAAGAGCGAGGTAGGTCTGGGTTGGGGCACCAGGATGGAGGGAAGGGGGCTGGAGTGGGCTGAGTGTTCTGGATTAGCCTTGTCACCTGCTGACAGAGTCCCAGCTCAGGTCTTCCTTGTCCCATGGCTGGAGATGCTTGGGTGGGGTGGGATGATGAAGGAAACCTGTCCCTTGGCGAGGTGGAGGGAGGGCTGTAAATGTGGCTGGTTTTGTTTTGCATTAGAGCTGTGGCAGGGGCATATTTCCCACCCATCCCTGACCAGGGCTCTCGTGGTGCCCTTGCAGAACTCGGATCTCATTCCTTTTCCCAGGTGGATCCTGCAGGTGCCAGGCAGTGGCAGGGCAGGTGCTGATGCCCCTGGTCATGGTTTCTGATGCCTGATGGGCTGCCCCTCCCTGGCAGTGCTTTGGGGGCTGCACCTCAGCTTGCCATGGCATGGCCTCTCTGGACCTGTCATTAGCTGTGACAATAAAACAAACCCAGCTGAGAGGCTTTGGCCCTAATAAAAGCCACCAAATCCCTCTGTCCTGCTTATTGTGGGGTTGGCTTGGGTGGGGAGATATGGAGAGGTGCCAGGGCTGCTGCGGGGTCACATAGAATCCCACCCAACCAGGGGTGGAGGAGATGGGCTTTGAGCTTGGAAAGGAAGGACCACTTTATGAAACACATAAGAGAGATTACTGAACCAGAAGGAGCCTGACAAGGAGAAAGAGAATGCAGAAAGATTTCCTTCTGGAACAGGGGAATGATTATGGCTGGGGAAAAAGAAATGCCACATTAGTGTTGCAGCATCTTAATGCTTCTTTGTTGAAGCACAGTTTTTTATCCATGCCAGTGAGGCAGTGATCCAGCCAGGAGCTGTCACCTCCCCATGGTGGGTACAGGACATGTTGATGTGTTATCCAGAGGAGAGGACTCATCCCACTTGAGCTCTGGGCCAGATCGGGGCAGACACTGGGTGTTACCAGAGCCCAGAGGGACCCATGGAACCCGTGGTAACCTAGGATCAGTGGTATGGGGTGATCTCTTCACCAGTACCGCCTCCCCCTCGGTCTGAGGACACGAGGGTAGGAGCTCTCCCAGCTGTGTGGCAGCTCTGTCATGGGGCCAGACCCATATCCTGCCCATGTCCTGGCTGGCCCAGGCATTGCCAATGTAGATGCAAATCCATCCTCACAAACAGATCGAAGCCCATCCCACCCTTGGTACCATGGAGAGCAAAGCTGGGCTTGTGATAACCAGACCCCTCTCTGCACCATCTCTCCTGTAGCACCTCTGCTTTGTTCCCATCTATCCTCAGGCATCTTCAGCCCAAGCTGAAGTCCAGGGAGTGTTGCTATTCCCAAGAGCTCAGCACTGGTGCAGCACCAACCACACCAGGGTTGTTTCCACCATCAGAGGGCATTGTCAGATTAATTTTATCCTACTGCTGGTAAGGATGGATTTTTGAGGTGGTTGGTACTGGCAGTAATGCCACAGGCTGGAGGTTGCAGTCCCAGATGGCAAGTGGAGAGCTTGTTTTCCCTGGCATGATCACACCCAGCCCTGGACACTGCTGGGGGTGTCCTGTCTCCCTTGGTGACCCTGGCACCTGGGCACATGGCCTTGACTAATGGGATTCTTTCAGAGACAGGGTCTGGAAGCAGGCTGTGAGCTGATCTCCAGGACTCTGTCATGCTGCATATTGTACCCTTTCCAGGCCTGATTTTAGTCCTACAGAGCACAGACTGTGTTTGTAACCCCCCAAGAGGCTGAGGTGGGTGACAACATCCACTGTTAGTGGGGACTCCCCGGGAAAGGTCTGGAGAGCACAGAGTGGAAAAATCCACTGGATGTTATTTTTAACGAAGCAGCATTCACGTGCCCTTTAATTTATGAGCATCCCAGTCACCAGGTTCCTGGGTACCTTAGCAAGGATCATGCCAAAGGATCAGTTCTAGAAGTGCAGCAGAAATAAGATACAAGTGGCAGTCAGAGCTGGGCATACAGCAGTACTAATCTGAAGGCAAGATGATGCTGTGCCAAGGGACCACGGCCTTGGCCTGGGGCATCCTCTCTGCACTAACCTGGGGTTGCAGCATCCTCAGGCACCACTGATATTGATGCTCCATGAGACCTGAGCCACTTCCCTCTGCCCTTTTCAGGAGATGCTGGCTCTGGCAAGAGCCGGCACAGGACATGGCAAGGTGGGGGCGCAGGAGTCACTGCACTGGGTAGAGGACCCATCGGGCAGATGTGGGATGAGCCAAAGCTTCACCCTCATGTGAGAAGTTCAGCACTGGCCCCAGGGCACCTGATGATGCCTGGGAGGGGAGTGGGAGCTGAAGTCCATGGGGAATTGCTGTTCCCAAGGGCTCAGCATCAGCACAGCACCGTCTACACCATGGGAAGTTTGGGAGGGTGTTCAGGACCCCTCTACTGTTACGAGGACTAAGGGAAGGATTTTCTCCCACCCTTGCCATTGCTTTTCCACTCTGTTCCCATTTTTCCTAGTGTGGTCTGTGCCAGGAACCTGGAAATACATCAAGGCCCCTGCAAAATGTGGGTGGCTGAGCCTTTCATCTCCTATCTTCCTTGCTGCCCTCCTCATCCCTCCAGGCTAAACAGAGCTGGCTGCAGCAGCGGGAGAAGGGACTCCCAGCTGCCCTAACATCTGTGCTGTACACTCCCAGCATTGCTAAAAATCACCCATAAATCTCAGCCATCCAAGGCCCTTTTCCTCTCTGTACCCCCAGTCTCTGTGGGAACTTGCTGCAGTCACTTTGCCCATTGCTGACGTCCCCTCTGAGGAGCACGACCCTGCCGGGGCAGGGGCAGAGTCATAGGACCTGTGTTTCCAATGGGAGCCTCGTGAACAAGGGATGCTGATAAGAAAATAATCCCAATCCAGTCAAATTAACTCTTCCCACCACTGCTTTAGCCCTAGAGGAGAGCAGGCACTAACACTTCCAGCATGCAGAGGGACCAGAGCTGGATGAGGGATGGTCCATCTCCAGCCACCCACTCCTCAAATCTACTCACAGCTGAAGTTCAGGGTTGGCAAAGTTCCCTGTGGCAGCATGAGCACCCACATGGTGGCCTGTAACTATCTCCCACTTGCTCCCAGAGGGGTCCAGGTTCCCCTCTGGCCCCCCGGGCTGTGGAAATGGCTGCATTAACCCACAACGTTTGGGTCAAAAGAGTTTGGCTGCACAGGGAGGGTGGGAGAGAGCAAAATGGGAGATGTGTGATGAACAGCCTGGGAGAGATTTGCTACTACTTTTCACAGAAAACAGCCAGGAGAAAGGAGGAAAAATGACTCAGAACTAGAGTAAAGGGGGAGAGAGAAGACAAATGGAGATTACATACTCCCTGGGTGCAGCCCGCAGGGGTAGTAGGTGCTGCTGGGACCCATGGGGAACCATCAGGGAAGCAAAAGAGGCTTCTGCAGACTTCTCTGGGATTATGCTCAAGGGTTTCACCAATAGCCACCTCTGCCTACCTCTCTGGTAGTGCTGAGAGCTGGAGACTGACCCTTTGCTCTGCAGGGTGGTGGGTTCACCACCCTCTTGGTGCTGGCAATGCCGTGGGAAGACTTTTCCTATCTCTTCCCATGTCTCAGCCCAGCTCACCTCTCCCTGGTTACAGCAGGGAAAGAAAAGGCTTTCAAACTTAATTTCTTCAGAAATCCCACTGCCCTGGACTCTCCTGGTTCTCAGCATTTTCACTCCCACAGGGCACCCCTTTGTCCCAATGCCCATGGCTCCATGGGGCCAGAGCATGAGGTGCCCACAGCAACACCAACACCATGGAGCTGAGGGTCTCCATCAATGGCAGAGCACCTCCTGGGTGGTTTTAATCACTGGACTTTATTTGCATGAAGATAAATTGCGCATTTGTCTGTACAATTTCTCCTTAAATACTTGGCAATGCTTAAAAAATGAAAAACAAAAACAAACAGGGAGAAAAAAATCCTAAACCAGAAAGGAACAGTGCAGGCTACAATATCCAAACAGTACAATGCTTCTGAATAAATAACCCCCCGGTGTGGCTGTGGGGACTGCAGGGGACTGCTGAACTCAGAACCTATTGGGTCCTTGCTACCCCTTCCTGAGACAGCAGGAACAGAGTCCGGGTGGGGACTGGGTGGGCACAGATGCCCCTCTCTGCCCTTTCCCAGATCCTAGTTGCATGTCTTGGCTGTGGTGGTGGTGGTGGCATTTTTGGTGGTTTTGCAGCAGAAGTACTGGTTCCAGATCTGCAGGAAGGCTGTCCGGAACTTCTTGATGCGGAAGGCGTAGACAATGGGGTTCATGGCTGAGTTGCCATGGGTGAGGAAGATGGCAATGTAAGTGAGGATGTGCGGGGTCTGGCAGGACGGGCAGAACAGGGTGATGCAGTTGAGGACGTGCAGAGGCAGCCAGCTGAGTGCAAACAGGAAGAGAACCAGTGCCAAGGACTTGGCAATTTTCAGCTCCTTCCCATAGTATTTCTGGGGATCATTGGAGCTGGATGACACCTTCTTGTTGAGCTGCTTGCGGATGAGGTTGAAGACCTCCAGGTAGATGAACAACATCAGCAGCAGAGGAGGCAGGACCCAGACGAAGAAGTTGAAGTACACCATGTACTCCATGCTGATGACTGTCTCAAACTGGCACGTGATGACAAACTCTGTCTGGTTGCCATTCAGCTCCTGAGTCCTCTGCATCTTGTTGAGGTTGTTCCAGCCAAACATGGGGGTAAGTCCCACCAAAAAAGAGACCATCCAACAGCAGGCAATGGCCACAGCTGCCCGCCGTGGTGTCACCATGCTCTTATACCTGTGGGAGAGATAACAGCCACAGGAAGGAATTAGACATGGGCGGGATGCTCTGTGTGGGGGTTGTGTGGCTCCAGGTGCAGTGGCAGTGGTGGGGTGGCACTGCCCCGGCTGAGACTGGAGCATGTTCCTCCTTCCCTCCCCTTGAAGTGGGTAACAGTTTGTTCTGAAAATTGTGTTCACAGACTGGTTTCCCTACCTGTGTCCTGGGATGGCAGAGACCCCAGACACAATGTGTGAGCTCTGGGGGATGATGCCAAGCCAGGGAGTGCATTAGCGCCTGGAATGTACCTCAGTGTCTAACCCTCATGTCTTGGAGGGAGTTCATATGCTCTGGTGCCCAGCTCCCATCCAAGCACCTGCACCCAGAGCAGCAGGTCACCCTCTCCTCCCACCACGCACCAACCCTGCCAGCTCACTGTCCCAGACAATTACCCAGTGCCTGGGGTGGTAATCACTAGCAAAAGCATCCTGTGGGATGCACTGGGGTGGAGGAAGGATCTTCGGGTGCTAATGGACCTCTGGGGAAGCTTTGGGTACTGCCTGTTCCTCTCCTAATGTGCTCAGATCGACAAAACCCTCTTTCTTGATGGGCTGATGCCAGGGGCGGGAGGAGGAGGAGAGCTGTGTTCTGGCTAGGCTCTGCTCCCTCCCTGATGCCCCTGGGGAGCCACTGGGGCTGGGCTCATCTCTCCAGAGCTCTCCAAGTGGGAAATGCAGTCTGCTGGATTGATTTTTCCCCTGTCCCTCCAGAAAGCTTTTATTTGGAGACTGATAAGATTCTCAGCTTTCCACCAAAGGGAATTGAACAAAGAATGTTTTCCTGACTGTTTGCTGGGTATCTCAGTGCTGCTGGTGTTAACCCAACCATAGGGACCATGTAGAGGTGTTTGGCAAATCTGGATTCCTATTGCTGTTGCTCAGAACTCTGTGCTGCAGGTCTGCAGCCTTTACCTGTGATGGAAACTGAGCATTTTGGGCCTTTTTTATACAGCCAAGGACCCAAACCTACTCTGCCTTTTTAAGACCACCCTCATGGGCAAGGCATCAAGGTGGGAGCTTGGAGTAGCACAGGCTGGAGGAGAGGACGTGTGGAATGGCACAGACTGGAGCGGACCCTGTGAGTCCAGAGGATCCAGAGCCATTGGTCACTGACAGCTTTCCTGAACAAACCTGTGCTCTGGGAAAAGCTTCACAACATCCTTGTGGCAGCTAGGTCCCATGGGAAAGGGGTGACAATGTGGGCAGCTGTTTCCGCTGAGAGCCAAGGCTGGGTTTGGAGGGTGATTTATTCCTTGTGGGCAGGAGACAGGGCAGGAGACCCTGAGAAAGTACAGAGCAGGGAGCATGGGGCACGGGGAGGGCAAAGGGCAGTGGGAGAGAATGGGCACTGGGGGCGAAGTGAAGGAAATGCCAAGAAGGGTCCAAGGGAGGGGGGTTGGCAGAGGGATGCCAGAAACTCCTGTGGGGCTGTGTGCTGACCCCTGCACCTTATGTCTGGTTGCAGATCCTTGGGAAGGGCTGATGTGCCCTCGAGCTCTGACACCACATTGCCACCTCCCCAGGCTTGAACAGCTTGGGGGGTGACACCAGAAATAGCAGCACCATCCCCCTGCCCCAGCTCCTTCCCTGTTTGCAACCCCTGCAAGCTGTGACCCATTTCTCACTCCTGGGGGTTTCTGGGGTCTTCTACTGATTTTCCTGGACATCATCCCACTCCGGGTGCTCCCTGACCTGCAGAGCTGTGTGGGAGCCATTGCTCCACAGATGAAGCTGCTGAGCAGCGGCGGTGTCACTGTGGTCCCCACAGTCCCAGGGCTTGCAGCCACCACCCAGACACAGGGTCCACACCCCCTCCACCCATCTCTCTCCATGTTGCATATCCATCCCTCCTTCCTGCACACCCACCTCTCTGCCATGGTGCATATCTGTCTTTACCCCTTGCTGCAGTTCCTGGCCTGACACCATTTGGGAGCAGGACCTGGCTCTCCCTGCTCCTCCCTTCACTTTGCCCCACAAGGTTTGAGGGTGCACCTGAAGAAGCAGCCAGGGCAAATGCCCTGGACATCATCCTTCAGCTTGTGTGTGACATGATCACAGAAAAGTGGGTGAACAAAAAAAAACATAGAAATCAGCCACATTTGGAGCTTTTTACTCCTTCAAGGAGCAAGCCAAGAGCAGAGGCAGCTGCAGGAAATGTGCTCCCAGAGATCTGTGTCCACTGTCTCTATCAGTCCCACATGGAGAATGACAAAAGCTATAAAATTGCTCCAAGTTCCTCCTCCCTCCAGCCCGCCAGGCCCATCCATTCACTGGGTCTGACCATGGAGCTCTCATGGGGCTCAGTTACTCCAGAGGCCACAAGTCCAACTTAAATTCCTTTTACAGTTTATTTTCCTTGGAGGTGTCCAAGGAATGCCTGAATGTGGCACTCAATGCCCTGGGCTGGGTGACAGGGTGGGGATAGGTTACAGATTGGAATTGATGGTCTCAGAGGCCTTTTCAAATCTAATTGATTCTATGATTCTGTAAAGGATGGAAATGCAAGATCCCACCTAATTCTCAACCCCTGCCACATGGCGGGAGGACAGTTAGCAGAGGGACAGGAATAGACCTTGCCGTTCCAAATATTATTCTTGGTTATGCCATAAGGAAAATGTTTTGTCATTCATCTCATTTTGCATTAATATGATAGGGCTGGAGTTTAGGACAGTCTGGGAGGCAGAAGCACTAGAAAATACTGATAATGGCTCATAGTTAATAAATAATATTATTCTCATCAGCACCAGAGCAATTACCAGCATCATTTAAATTTTATTACTGCTGTTATTTTTATTAACAGCTGTGACTAAAACATTCATGGTAATCATTACTCCCATCCTCATCCACTTTGGGTTTTTTCCTCTGCCTGTGGGCATTTGAACCTGACTATAACTTGTAGATGTTTTCCTTGCCCTTCCTGAGTGGTGGTTTTTGCACCATCCCTTCCCCACAGAGATGGGCATTGACCCAAGCCCTACTGGGAGCCAAGTCTAGGAGAAAAGACCAACCACCATCCAGCCTCATCATGAGATGGGATGGGCAGGAACTGTGGTGTGGAACAAAATTGCCTTTGAGGGTTTGAAAGATAATGCCAAGAGGCAAAATGGCAATTATTGATAGAACTGTTTGCTCCCCAGGGGAAGGGAAGAGGTGATGGATGGAGGTGGAGGCCAACAAATTGCCCCCAGGGGCTGCACAGAGCTGACAGGGAGCAGCTCTCCAGGGCAAGGTGCTGTCTCCACAGGAGGCTGAGGATGGAGCAGACACTGAGGCCCTTTCTAATGGGGATCATAGGATCCTAGAATGGTTTGGTAGAGAAGGGATTTAAATCCCATCTCCTTCCACACCTGCCACTAGCCCAGGTTGCTCCAAGCCCCAGCCAACCTGGCCTTGGACACTTCCAGGCATGGGGCAGCCACAGCTTCTCTGGGCACACTGGGCCAGGACCTCACCATCCCCACAGGGAGGAATTTCTTCCCAATACCCCATCTAACCCTGCCCTCTGGCAGAGGGAAGCCATTCCCCCTTGTCCTGTCCCTCCAGACCTTTGTAATGGCCCCCTGGCCATCACTTTGAAGACACCATCCACCCTCCTTTCCCTTTGGTCTTCATTCCCAAACTTAAATTAAACTCCTTCTGCCATATCTTGATGTGTCCAGTTCTCTGCAACCCTCTCTGCTGCAGCCCAGGGAGCTCAGCTCAGCCCAGGCTCTGCTCTGGAGGTGTCCACTCTTGGGCAAGCAAAGGCCCTGTGACTATTTCAGATATTAGAGCACACCTGAAAGCACTTGGAGAACGGAGAATTCATTGCTTTCATGGATTTCACCTTTGCCTTGGGGTCAGTCCCCAGGAGAGATGAGGGCTCATTTCCAAGATCTCAACCCAGAGGTCAATCCAAACTCAATGCTCACCAAACATCTCTTGTTTTGGTTGAAAAAGCTTCAAAGACTCTAGGCCTGCTTTAAATAAAATGTGGAGATTTTTAGCAGTTCTGTGATTAGTTTTTCTGTCCACAAAACACTTGCTGTTGTCCAGCCAGTGCCAAGATGTGGCTTTGCTGGTCTTTGCTCTGGAGAGTTTATTGCAGTGCAATTCCTGGGGAATTAATTCACTAATGAAGACAGACCATTACTAATGAAAAGGAGCTGGAGCCAACATGGCAGGGGGAAAGGAGGCCAAGCTGACATGAAGCTCATCTGCATGATGAACACAGCAAGAGAAAGCAGGCAGACCATGTCCTGATCTAATTGAAAGTCTCTAGACAAAAGTGCTTTGATCTCAGAGGATTGGATTCCTTCTCCTTTCTCTTGGCTGTATCTTCCCTTCAGATCTTTTAGCATCTTGGAGGCTGCTGGGTGGGAAAACTCAGATTGCTGGTGTTCAAAGCTGCTCAGAAATAAGCACCTGAGAAATGCAAAGTGGTGTCTGAGTTCTGCAAGGGTGAGGTCAGCCACAACTCAGGGCTGGGACAAAGGGGTCCCAGTGTACTCACACAAAGTGGGAAGTGCTGCAGAAGGAACTCTGATTATAGAGCCTTTGTCGCCTCTGATCCTGGAAGTGAAAGGTTGGTTCCTTCTACAAGGAATCACAGAATGGTAGCAAATGTGCTTTTGTGGCCACTGGTGGGTGTGTCACCATGTGAGTGGTGGCCTTGGGAGTAACAGAGGTCAACCAACATCAGTCAAAGTTGGTATTGGGATGGACATTACAGCTTGTTCCTACAAATGCTTGGAATGGACAAACTGTCCTATCAGCATCTCCTTGGGATACATGGGAGATTGTCCCGGTCCCCAGATTCCAGACTGGTTGCTTTTTAAAACCTAGCTGCCAAGTAAAAGCATAAAACACTGGTCTGGTCTTTCAGGTGAGCCAGAAGAGTACATCCAGCAAGGATGGATGGTGTTTGTTGGTGCTGGAGCCCCTGTCCTGCACCAAAGCAGCCCAGCAGCTTCCATCAGCACAGCATTTCCAGCCTAACACCTTCATCCTACCACAGAGCCACTTCCCAGTGCTCCAAAGGGACCTGGAGGACCCTGTGTGTGTCCCTTCCCAGCATCTCTGGCTGGTTGGTCTGCAAGAGATTTGAGTTGTGGGAGAGTGGTGAGAAGTGCCAGCAGATGCCTAGGACAAGGAGTGGGAAACATGGTGGGAGGGGATGGGCCAGGTGGTTGTGACATGGAATCCTGGCCTCAGGCTTTGCCTTGGGGTCCTGATTTAAAAGGAGCTGAGGAGAAAAATCTCCTCCTGGTACCTCACCCACGTCTGTCTGCTCGGGATGAGGGGCAGTTGGATGAGGACAACAGTGGTTTTTCTACAGGTATCACTCTTGGAGGGTTCCCAGGTCAGGAGAGGCACCAATGGCAACAGGCATCTTTTACCCACCACTCACATGGGCGGGTCTGCAACAGAAACCTCCATCTGGAACCTCTCTGGCAATCACTGAGCCCAGATCACGGCTGCCATGCTCCCATTACCACCAGCTGCCCCAGTCTGGAGGTAGCACTGGGACAGCCCAGTGGGCCATGGGTGCCTGGTGCTCCCTGGTCCATGTGCTTTGCGAGGAGGAGGAGGGCACAGGAAGTCCAAAGCTGAGAAGAAGTCCAGGGATGCATGTTCCCCACGGTTGCTGGGTCCTCCTACCCACACCTCTGTGAGTGTCTCTGTGTGCTCTGAGCTGTGATTCCAGAGGTCATGGCTGTCACTGTAGCACTCCTGGCTGTTACTCTGCTGTGAAAGCACCCGAGCACAGCTAGGACCATGCCACTGAGAGACAGGGAAGGATTTTCTCACCATATGGTGTCTTTTCCTGCTTGGCCCAGCTCTTAGAGCAGCTGGTAACTTCCTAACCTGGCAGCTTGGCCCACACACGGTGACCTGGAGCTGTAGCCACTCCTGCCTCCCCAGAGAGGACCTGGGCATGAGAAGCCTCTTCCTTGAGGATCAGTGCTCCCAAAACACTTTGGGTCTCCTCCACTGCAGCACGAGGAGATGGTTCCACACCGGGAGACTTCTTGATGCAAACCTCACCCAAAGCCACCAGGAGTGACCCCAAAAGCCTGAAGGAGGGTGAATGTGGCATCCCACTGCTGACCATTCTGGTCCATCTGTGTTCAGGGTTTGGTTTTACCATCCCAAAATTATGACTCTGTGTAGGAATCATTCTGCAATGAGTGCCTACAAAGCACAAACCACTGCGGCTGGGTGAAGCGTCTGGAAAGACCTCTGGATGTTTGCAATCATATCTAATAGGCAGTAATTTTCTAATGGATGCGAGTGAGGGTGGTTATGAGGCTGAGGAGAACAAATTCATGCTGCCAAAATCTACCGGTTTCCCACACACCAAAACATGGAGTCTTTGGTGAGGTCTTAATACAGTCGTGGGAAAAGTTGGAGCTGGTCATAGTTCCAGCAAATGGCAAGAGAATAACAAAAAAATGGGATTTCGTGCTTTGGCCTTTGTCAGAGAAGGTTCTGGAGGGATCTGGAGCATTTTCAGATGTCCTGTGCTCCAAACAGGGTCTGGGGAAATGCTGCTGCTTTGGTGTGGGTTCAGTCTTGATGTGGATTCAGCCTGCCCTGATAAATCTCTCAGGACCTTGGAGGCATCCTGAAATTCTTGAGAACTGCGGAGGGATGTGGGCACATCCAAAAGTAGCCTCAGGGACACAAAAATCCCCACAAGAAGCTGAGGAAATAGGGTAGAAATAGCTTTATGGTAGCAAGTGGGAATAGTGCCCTCACTGGGCAGCCTGGCCATGCCAGCTTATCTTCAGCCCAGACTGGCAGTACCAAAATGAGTGTCCATCGGGGGTGGGGGTTACAGGTGTAGGAAAAGGTGACTCCCCAGCTCCAGCAGTGCCTGGATCAACCCAGAGGCTGGCCATGTCCCCCCAACTTTGCCACTCTCCTCTTGCCACCAGTCCCAGTAGGACCAAACCTCAAAGCACAGCACACCCCAGAGATCAGCCCACCCTGAGCTTGGCATCTCCCCGGTGGGTATCACCCAAAGCCTCAGGAAGTTTCCCTGCATTCCCATATCCCCACACAGCCCCACAGTTCCCAGCTGGTTCTGAGCTAAACTTGCCATATTTCAGATTCCAGTGACAGGATTACGTCTTTTCCTGCAGAGGCAAGGAGACTTGTCCTATCACACCTCTGGTCCCTGGGAGCTGGGAGCAGCCACAACATCCCACCAGGCTGGCTGAGCTCCCCACACCCCCTCCTGGGACGGCTCCCAGCCCCTCTGGAGCTGGATCCATGCCTCCCTCTGGGTGTCTGTGCTGCTGGACTGCACTGGCTCTGGTAATGAATCACAGCCTTTGGGAACAAACTCCAGGCTCCCAGTAACTGCAGAGATTCTTTCAGATCACTTGCCCAGCTGTCCTCAGCTCAAAGGTGGAGGGTGAGTAACCACAGTGGCTCCACCACAGACCAGTACCGACAGTTCCCCTGAGGTGTCCTGGCAGCTTCCACCATGACCAGGTGCTGCAGGGGAAGGGGGAGCACAGGAGGGCTGGAAATCGCAGGGAGGGAGGATGGAAAGCACAGAGACCTCACACTCAAGGATCTGTCCTTCAGATTCTGCCCTGGTGTGGAGGAGATGTGGCTGCTGTCCAAGGAAGCTGAAGGAGTGCGAGTCATCCACTCTGCTCAGAGAGGATTTTCCTACCTCCTCCAGCAGCATCCCTCACCCCAACAACCAATATCAATCCTTTCTGCTCATAAAAATAATCTTGTTTCCAAACTGAGCTTGGTTTTCAGCCTGAGGCTGCACCCTGATGTGGACTCTCTCATTGCACAGACAGATTCTCAGCAAGGACCACTCACTGCACGCTCAGCCCCTCATGCCGAATCTGTGTGTGGAGGTTTAGCACAGAGCTGGGATGCCCAGGCCATCCAACGCCCTAGGGAAAGTACAATTTAGTTTGTGTCTATCAGTAAGCACTGCCCTCCAACCCATGCCTTCATGCTCCCAAGGAACTGTGAGACCCCTGATGCCAGGCAGCACCAAGCCCATCCAAGGACACTGAGTGGGTGGCTCTGCTTTGGACATATTACCCTCCTGCTGCCATGTGACAGTGTGAGGGTGCACCTAATGGCCCTGGTCAGTGGGGCACAAGTCCCACTGAGCCATAGTTGTGCACTCAGGCAGCTCTGGGCCTCCCTCCCAGCTCTAACATGTGTGGTCAGGGCCCTCCAGGATCCCTGAATTTTCCTGAACTTCTGGCTTCTTCCTCCAGGACCCTGAGGTAGGTAGGAGGAAAGTGATTTAACACTATTGGTAATGGCTGCAAAACCATGAAATGAGCTGCAGAATCTCAGAACTGGTGATGTTCTCTGAAAAAATGTGATGCTCTCGTCTTTTGGCTGCTGCTTTCAAGCAACAATATTTTGAGCAAAGCAAAGTGTGAGAAATGCTGCTTAAAAAAAAAAAAAGGGAAAAAAAAAAGCAGAACATGAGATTCTTTTCTAGCCCCAGGACTTTGGGAATTAGGACACACAGAGAAGGACAGCTTGGTCCCCAAGTGATGAAGGTGAGGTTGTGAAAGCTGCAGGACAGTGTGATGAACACCATGGACCTGTCTCCAGTGCTGCCCCTGTGCAATAGATTTCCTGGACATTTTTAGTATCTAAACAGTTTTGTTGTCAAAAATAGGAATTATGTGAGCATCTCCTTGGAGAGGGGTCTGAGTCTGAGGGTGGCTGCCACACAACTGCATCACAGGGATGATCCCACTGTGCAGTGGGAGCAACCCTACCTCCAGTAGAAGACAATTTCAGGTGGAGCCACTCAATCCCACGTGCATCTCTCTCTGGCCAGGCTGTATGGGGCAACCTGGAGCAACCTGGTCTAGGGAAGGTGTCCCTGCCTGGGGATGGAACAGGATGAGCTTTTAGGCCCCTTCCCACCCAAACCATTCCATGATTCTATGACAATGCTGGAGGTGTTTCTCACCCAGTGCTGTGGTAGGACATCAACCTGCTTGGCCAGGAGTCTCAGATCATCTTTCCTTGCCATGCTGGGCCATCACCCTGTGGATTTGGCCATCTCCAAGGGTCTCACAAAACAGCCCTGCCCTGCCACAGCAGTTAACCAGGAGCTGATTGTCCAAACCCCATTCAGCAGAGTATCTGTGTGTTGGATAAGTGAGGGTGAGGTATGCCCTGGGTACAAACGAAAGGGATAAAAGGCAGCTTTTGCCAATCTTCAGTGCAAATCCAGGGCTTGGCTGGATAAAAGCAGTGGGTTTTTAATTATTGCTTGTATTGCACTTGATTTTTCTATGCACTGCATATTTTGGTTCTTTATGCAAAAGAACCTCTTTGAAATGAGAACTCTCAAAGTCAGCCCTCAAAATTTAGAAGGGAGGGTAAAGAGCAGAGGATGAAGAAAGAAAGTAGCTCTAAAACCCACTTAAAATGCCAAATGTGACAAATCTGGCTCTGAGAAATGGAAATGGGATAGCAGATATAAAGTGCCTGATACGCCTGGGCTCCCAGAGCCTCTGTGGCTCAGAGTCCATCCCACAAAACACTGAGCTGCAGAGGGAAAACGGCTGTGCTGGGAGGGAGGTACCAACTGAGGAAGTGCCCAGTGCCACCACCCTTCCCTGCCTGTCACCCCCACACTGCTATGCAAAGGCCGGCTGGGTCTCCAGGGGAGGCCTCCAGCCAGAGAGTCTGGAAAACATCAAGAGCCATTAAAAGTTGGAGCAGATCAGGGACCCCAAGGAGAAGGGAAATGAGGGGGGTCTTGAGAGCTGCTGTTCCAATTGTATCTGCATTCAACAGGACAGCCAGATCTGCTCACCAGATAAATGGGAGGCAGGAAACTGGAGATAGAATCTCTATTAAGAGGCACCAAGCCTCAGAGCAGGGCTGAGGTGGGTCTTTATCTCTCCAATGCAGAAGGACTCATCAGAAAAAAAGAGATATCCTAAATTACAGTTAGAACAAGTGATTGCTATTGGCTGCTTTTTAATTTCTTGGGTTTTACACTTCTCTTGCTAACCTGACTCCTGATTTTTCAGTCAACAACTACATTCCTCAGTTTCTTAGACTGCAACTTGTTATTGGATCAGTATCCTCATAGCACAGTTTGTCACTGCAAAGGGAACATTTCCTTTCTTGTACTTAACTCAGTTCAAAGATTAGGACATTCAAGACTGAAAAATTGGCTGGAGGTTCTCAAAACGAGGGAGGTTCTTTTCTCCACCCAATGCCTAGAGGAGAATTAGCAGTGCTGATGAGATCTGCTTTTCTAAACCTCAGAGGACACAGTAACCCAAAACAACCAGTCCAGCACCTTCTGTCCAATGCATATTTCCCCTAATTAAAATATAAATTTCAAATGCAAAAGCAGCTGGATTCATTTAAGTTTTGGGATTTTTTTGATGAGTTAGTTATATGTAGTTTCAACTGGTGGAAATAATTTTGGAGGTACCAATTTGGGCTACAGCTGGCTTCTAACTTCTGTCCAAACACAACTCCCCAGAAAGCCCAAGTAAAACCTGTGTAATTACCCCCTCCATACACCATAAAGATGGAAGAAGTAATGATCAGAGGACATGTGTGTAAAGCCATTGAGTTCTTTATCTTTGAATGAGTCTGAACAGTGAATCCATATCTCAGTCAAATGAAATGCCAAATTGGAAGTGAATGCTCCAGTTAACACCACAATTAAGTGCTCCCTCACCTCTGAGAATCTGTCACAGGAAAACAAATAGAAAGTGCAAATGCAAAGCAAACCTGAAGTTTATTTGCACTCTGTTTTCTCATTTAGATTAAAAGATTATTTATCCCCTTGGAGGAAAACTGAGGGGCCTTGTTCCCTGATAGGAAGCAGCTCAGTATTTCCATCAGGATGATGGAGAGATCGGAGACCCAAGATCAGGAATTGCAGTGAAATGCCTCAGCCGGGCCTAAATTACAGCCTGTGCATGTTTCTAATTAGTCTGGTCTTAATTCTAGGCAAGGAACAATGTGCAGACACAGCCCAAGGCTGCCCAGGCAGCCTGGCTAGCTCAAGCCATGGAGATGAGGGACACAGGGACGAGGCAGGATGGAGGTCATGGATATGCTCCAAGGGCTGGAGCCCCTCTGCTCTGGAGCCAAGCTGGGAGAGATGGGAATGTTCACCTGGAGAACTGAAGGCTCTGGGGAGACCTTAGAGCCCCTTCCACTGCCTGAAGAGGCTCCAAGAGAACTGAAGAGGGTCTTCGGACAAGGGATGGAGGGACAGGACAAGGGGAAACGGCTTCCCATTGCCAGAGGAGAAGGAATAGATGGGATATTGGGAAGGAATTGTTCCTTGTGAGGGTGGTGAAGCCCTGGCACAGGGTGTCCAGAGAAGCTGTGGCTGCCCCATCCCTGGAAGTGTCCAAGGCCAGGCTGGATGGAGCTGGGAGTAACCTGGGCTAGTGGAAGGTGTCATAGCCAGGGGAGGAACAGGGTGAGCTTTGAGGTCCCTTCCCACCCAAACCAGTCTGGGATTCTGGGATTGTATGAAATGCATTTCCCTCTCCCTGAGCCTCAGCAGAGCCAGGGCTGCCTGTGGGTGGGGAGCAGGGCTGGAATGGGGGGGGGGGATCCCCACAAGACCCCCTCATGTGTACGTCACACAAAGGATGAAATGAGATGACCTTTAAGGACCCTTCCAATCCAAACCATTCTAGAATTCCATGATGCCCTGGAGAAAACAGGTGTCAGTGACTGCTCCATCCCCAATCCAAGAAATTTTGACTGCAGCATCTCCTGGATTCTGGGATTCCAGGTCTTCTGCTATTGGAGCACTTTGACCTCCTTGAGCCCATAAAGAATCTGTGTCCCAGCAGTGCTGAATGTGGAGAATGAGCTCCCTGAAAGGAGACGCATCTGAGATGCACCTATATGGTGCTTTGATGGCTCTGCTCAAGCTTTGCTAGGTCCATCTGGACCCAGCCTGAGCCCTTAGCTCACCCATTTGGGACCACTCAGTGGAGAATGGAGCCTTTTCACTGAGAGAAATGAGTGTTTCATTTGTGTATTCCAAGGGTAAAGGCACTGAGTGTTGTTAGCAGAGCAGAAAAGAAAGAGGAAGAATTTCATCCATAGGACTGGGCTAATTCTGGCGATGTCTGAGACAGCATTTCTCAGCATCAGCCCCTCACTGATGTCAGAGAGAGTGCATCACTCCCTCTGTGAACAGATGGGGAGACTGAGTCGCAGAGGGGAGCCGTGATTTGCCAAGATGGACCAAGATGAATGAGAAAACATCCCTGGTGCCAGGAGCTGGCACTTCCCTTCTTTGAAGGAGGCCAAAGAAAATCATCCCCAGCTCTGTTTGCAGGGAGAGACATGGCCTGGAGAAGGTGGATAAACAGCCTGGCAGCAATGTTCCTGGCTTTCTGTGCCTTCCTTAGAGGAATGATGGAGAGGTGATACTGCCACTCCAGGCAGGGAGTGGGACAGGGAGATGTCACCTCAGTGTCCCCACAGTCCTGCTGGGTGTGGCTGGTACCTGGAATTTGTGTGCAAGAGCACCGGGGCCAGTGCCAGGACAGCATAGAGGGAGGCTGGCAAGAGATAGACAGGAAAGAGGCTGGGGAAGAAATCTCTTGTCCTCTGGCTCCCTTTTGTGTTAGAGACTTTGGTACCTGACAAAAACCCGACCAAATCACCCAAGACTGTGACAGCTGCTGGTTATAGTTGCCTGCTCAGTGCCAGGGGGCAAAGACGAGGCAAGGAAAGGATGGGTGAACAATGGGAAATGCAGTGAGAAGGAGGGTGAGGGTGCAAGGGGGAGGTGTTGCGTCTCACAGTGTAGAGAAGGGCAAACCCTGATGCCCCAAATCTTTCCAGCATCTGATCCTGCTTTGCTCTTCCCTGCATCACATATTTGCCCCCATTGCCCACTAGCCCACAGCCCACAGCACTCTGTAAGGAGGAGGTTCTCAGTTTTTTGGGTTATTTCATCCTCTCTCACTGGTGGCATCACCAGTGATGTCTCCCCTTCCCCGTGCCCTGCCTGTGCAGCCACCCTCGGGAATGGCATCTCCATACAGGGACAGAGGCGTGGTGGGGGTGGCCAGGGTGCTCAGCTCATTGCTATGCTGCAAGACAACCCGCTGGCTCTGGGGATTTTTGTGGCTGCCTTAGAGAACATTGATTGTTCTTTCTTGCCACTGGGAACCCCATGCAAGAGCCGGCCCCAGCAGCTGGGCAGCTGCATTTCCGGAGCAGGAGCTCCCTGCTAAGAGTCCAGGCAGCCTCTGGGACAGCACCTTGCCCATTCCACGGCCTTGAAAATTCAGGCCACCTCGGGTGAGAAGTGTCCCAAAAGGACCAGCCCTTTGGGACACTCTTCCCAACCCACTGGCAGCCCCAGCACCGAGCTCTGCCAGCTCTCAGCTGCTGTGTCCATCCCTGCTGCTTTGGCAGGATCACTGTGAAAAATCATTCATTTGTCTCCAGGATAATCTAATGCTGTTCCTAGCAGCTCAGCTGTGCTGGCTGTCATTTCCCCAGGCTGAGACAATGCTGTTGTCCCCAAGGGGATGAGCCTCTCAAGCTGTCCCCATCCCTCCCAGGAGTCTCTCGCTCCTGTGGTCCCCTCCATGCTCCACGTCCTGCTGTCTGCAGACACCACAACCCTGCTCAAGCTGTGTCTGAGCTGTCCCTCACACTCCTGTTGGCAAGATCCTTCAGGGCTTTTCCCTGTCCTTCCAGACAGAGGTTTTCTTCCAGTCCATCAGCTCCTCTCCAGTCTGAAATGACTCCGGTGTGTGTCACAATGAAACTTATCTCCCAGGTTCTTTCACTGTGGTGCCTCCCACATATTTTCATCTTTTATTCCATCCTTCTTTCTGTTGCTATGACCTTTCCCTCCTGCCTCCACCCCAGGACACAGACCTGCCAATGCACCACCGTGACACGTTGGATCACAGTGGATGAGCCATTCCCTGCTGTCAGGTTGATTTCAAGCACAGTCATTTGGATGCAGGAGCTCCATTGCCCTCATCCCTGATCCTTTGTCCAGCCCTGCCTATTCGGACTTGGAGACCAATGGACCTGCATGTCCCAGGCCACCCAGAGAGGTGCCCTCTGAGCAGTCCCTGGTGTTTGGTACAAGCTGCTCTGAGGTGTCCCAGACAGGAGATTTCATTGGGTCTGGCCTCACAGGGGTCCCTCTAGACCCAAGTTTGGAAGTGGAGGCTGGTAGGCTTTGTCCCAGCTGTCTCCCACCTGAGCTCATGGCCAAAATTCCCTTCCTGGTCAACAGAGCCAATCTGTCTCATTTATGACACAGTTAAGCTTATTCTGACACCACAAATGGACTAAAAAACCCTGACGCAATTGACCTGGGGGTGTAAGAGGAGCTGAGGGTGGTTTGGCTGTTGGTGGCCACATGGTACAGGTCCAGCAAGAACAAGACAGAGGCCACATGCCTGTGCCAAAGGCTGGGCAAGGACACGGAGACCAGCCTAGACCCCAGAGCCAGTCAGTGGAAAAGGCTCCATGTCAAGAAGAGCATCTGAGCCCCTCTGCACCCCCAGCCTGCACCCCAGAGTGGTGTCTGAGCTCTTCTGCATCCCCTGTGAGTCACTTATTCATGCTCTATGACCTGCTCTGGCTGATGTGCGGTGAAGGTGAGACCAGAGGTGGGACTGTCTTGGTAAAGGTCAGGTGATAATGGCACCTCCCCTGGATGGAGTCACATTCCTACATCTCAGGGGTGGGGGAAGACCTGGGACCCCATCAAAGGGCTTTTGTATGCTCTGAGCCAGCTCAGCACAGCCCATGGGGAGCTGGGCCTGACTCACCCCAACACCCAGCCTGCAGGGCTAGGCTGGGCTGGCGGGGGCCGGGACAGCTGAACCAGCAGCTTTTGCTTTGGCAGAGCCTCCTTCCTGGGGTGTTTCCCTTGTCTCTGTGCCAGCAGCTGTGCAGGGCCCTTGGACATCAGGACCAGAGGGGCATCATCCACCGACCCAGTGCCCTGGGACACAGCCAAGTCACTCTAGGAAAGGGAAAACCATGTCCTGCAAGGGTGACAGTGTGTCTGGGTGTTCCCCGGCAGTTCTGGGGTCCTGCAGCTCATTGCTATAGGTCTGTACCCCTATGGAGCATCTCTCAGCTCCAGTGAGGGACCTGCTGCCTGTCCCACCATACCTGGGTGGTTCTGGCTGTGGCTGTGGCTGCTGTGGCTGTGGCTGCTTCTCAGTTTCTCCTCGATGGAGACCTCATGGACCCTCTATGCAGCCATGGGATAAGGGAACACAGGCTGGCTGTGTCCCACCCACTTGGCAGAGTAGATCCTCTTGGATTGATGGTACCACACCTGAACCATGGCCATGGAGGTGGCAGAGCCTTGCTGGGTTCCATCCACACATCCCCAACTGGTTTGATGTCTGCTCCCTGCTGGAGGAGTTCATGGGGAGCCATAGAATCACAGAATCCCAGAATGGTTTGAGTGGGAAGAGACCTTAAAGCTCATCCCATTCCATCCCCTGCCATGGTCAGGGACACCTTCCACTATCCCAGGGTGATCCAAGCCTGTCCAATCTGGCCTTGGACACTTCCAGGCATGGGGCAGCCACAGCTTCTCTGGGTAACCTGTGCCAGGGCCTCCTGACAGGGAAGAATTCCTTCCCAGTATTGAACCTAAATCTCTATTTTTTTCAGTTTGAACCCATTGCTCCTTGTCCTGTCCTACAGTTGAGCCAGCCTGGTCCGTTTAAGACACATTCAGTCTGCTTTTACAGCGCAAATGGCTACAAACCCACGCTGTGATGCATCCTGGGCTGTGAAAGAGAAACAATTTAATTTCATGGAATTACTCCTGCAGGGATCACCAGGGCTGGGACTGGATCCTAGAGAAACCTGGCTCCAGAGCTCTGGGCACAGTCATGGGAGGACTCCAGTGCAGGAACAGAGAGGCCATGTTGTTCTGGCAAATCTCAGCTGCCACACCTCCCCTGTTGCCAGCTTCCATCCCTCACCTGTGGGATCACCCTAAGCCAGACATGTGCCTCAGTTTCCCCAAATGCAGATGTGTCCTTGCTGGGAACATGCCCTCAAATTTACTGGTGAGACATTGCCAAGGGTTGATGCCTTACCCTGAAAATCAATAGAAATAGGTAAAAAATCCGATGAAAATATTCCCAGAGGAGGGATTTGCAGCAGCAGGAAGGAGTAGGCTTTCATTCATGGCCCTGCAGCACAGCCCTGGCAGACGTGAGCTCTGCTGAGGGACAGATGTGACACCATTATCGGGGTCAGAGCGATTACTCGGCATGGGACCACGCCTCGCCCTACTGGGATACACAAGGAGTAGGAGGGGACAGGGTCCTGCCGCTCAGGAAGCCCATACAGGGTGTCTTGAGGCTATTAATCTCCTTTTGCCCTTTTAATTCAGAGAATTTGGGAATAACTCTGAATATCAGCAAGTCTGGAGCATCCCTTCGTTCCTCCACTTCCCTCTGCTCTACTGGGGGTGGAGCATCCCACAGTCAGCCTCTCACTTCATCCCACATTGGCACTTCTAAGCCCCAGCATCTTTCCTGCCGTTCCAGGAGCTGGGAATGCTGCTGACAGCCCCACTTGCCTCACTGCAGCTGCATGGCAGCATCTGGAGCTTTTGGGAGTGACCTGATTTTGCGTCTGCCAGCAAAGGTCTCGTGGCGCCGCTGCAGCAGCTGTGTGAGCTCCCAGCGAGACTAATCCAGGCATCTCCTCGCCAAGGGAAGAGCCCTCATGGCTTTGATCCCTAATTTAGCCTATTCATGGCTGAAAATTATTCTGTGGATCAGAGAGTAGGGCTGAAAACCAGCTCACATGGGTATTTACAGGTCTTTACCAGGACCTCAGACCAACATAACCTGCAGGTAAATCCCTGTCCATCTCAAGGGCTTTTGGATTTTCAAGGGATTTTGGTGATACTGGAATTGAGCTCTTGGTGCTGCACGGGCACAGCTTGTCTGTGCAGCTGGATCTGGTTGGAGCAGAGCTCGATGGGAAATGCTGGCTCTGATGTAGCACCCACATGCTGAGCTGGTGCAGTGTGCTGGAATCTCTGGCTTGGAAACAGCCTCCGGTCTGCACAAACTTCCCTGGACTGTATTTCTTGTATTTTAATCTCCATCCTTGGTTCAGAGCTGCCTGTTCCCTGGAATGAAGGTCTCTACAGATCACTCTCACTTGCTAAAAATATACTTGGAGGAGGGCAGAGAGGGAAAAAACAAAAGAGGTGGCTGCAAAGACCTACCAGTCCCCAAAATTCCTCCAGGTTAGGGAAAATGGGAGTGTTCTCCTTGGAAAGGAAATGTGCTTTCTCAGGGATGGGGTCTGTACAGATGGATGGCATCTTTTCACTGACTAATAGAGGTTGAAAGAAAATAGATGAGCTCCAGGGTGAGAGCTCTGAGCCACCTGGCTGTTTTTGAAACTCCTCCAAATGTAAAACAGGCCTTGGAAGAGCTGTGGTTTGCTTGTTCCGAGCATGGCTGGACAGGAAGGTTTCCTGGAACTAAGTGCTGGGAGTGCTGGAAAGACTCCCATAGGCCCTTAGATGTTTTGGGAGCTGGGAATTTGGGCCTAAACAAATGTATCCCAATGTTCTCCTCCTCACCGATCCCATGGCAGTGGGTGCCAGTGGGTGCCCATTGCTCTCTTGCCAAAACCCTCCATGAACTCTTGGTGGAGGAATCATGGAACGGTTTGGTTAGAAGAGACCTTAAAGCTCATCTCATTCCACTCATGAGCAGGGACACCTTCCACTGTCCCCAGTTGCTCCAAGCCCCATCCAACCCGGCCTTGGACACTTCCAGGGATGGGGCATCCAGGACACCTGGAATGGGGAAAAGCCACCTCAGACGTGTCCTGCTCCACTACCCAGCTGGCTGAGGGCAACAAAACTTCCCAGGCTTCCCATGACCTAGCCCTAGGTGGCCTCATGCTTGTGGCCCTTTGCAGGACTGGAGAGAAGGGGAAAGAGCGCTACAATCCCGGGAAGAGCCTGAGCTCAGGCAGGAGCCTGCAAAACAGGAAGTCCAGGGGGGAAGCTTTCCCCTTCCATAGCCATCCAGGAGCTCACAGGTCCCCTTCATATTCCACTCACTTCCTGCCTTGCAGGCACTGCAGTCTAGGACTGAGGGACATTCCTGCCATCCCTGAGCTGTTTTATCTCATTCCAGACAGGGCATTCCTGAAACACCAGACAATGGTCTGCTGTCCACAGAGCCACCCCCTAACACTGCTTTTACCCTGGGGTCTCCCCCTGCTGTGCTCTAGCCTCTTGGTCCCAATTTCTTAGAGAGTTCCCACCATTCTGATCTAACTTCCATGGCTCTGCAACCTACATGTGTGCATTCCGAACCTCCAACAACACCAAAGGCAGCTCTCCCTGGCGGGATGCTCCTTGGGATGCTGCAGGGTGGGAAGGGCAGGGCTGGGAGGATACCCCAATGCTGAGGCATAGGGGGTGGAGGTCCTGGCTGTGAATGGAGAGACTCCAACACAAGGGCTCCTGCAAACATCAAATTCCTGCAGGTTTACCCTTCCTGGCACGTTTCAAAGTGTTTGATGTGAGGTCACAAGGTGAGGACCTCCAGGGACATTCCAAGATAGGCCTGGGCTGCATCCATGCATTCAGCATCCCCAGCCAAGGGGTGGTTTGGACGTCCCAAGGACAGGAGCTCCTTTTGCTATGGCCTTTTCCAAAAGGCCCAACACACATCTCAGAGCAGAGAGAGGGCCCCCAAGGTAGCAGACACTGGTGCTGAAGGAGCTGCATCCCCCCAAACATCCCTCCAACACCATCCTCCCGCAAACATCCCTCCAGCACCATCCTCCCCCAGACATCCCTCCAGCACCTGCCTCCAGGATGCCGAGGGGCTGGTTCCTGCCAGCCACCTCCAGCTAGCTGCTTCCCGTCCCTTTGAACTCGTTTCATCTTCCCCAAGCACGGCTGTGAAAGGGAAGTTTGGGCTGGGCTGGGTGACCCCGCTGTGCCCGGATGGAGGGGATCACAGGCTAGGGGTCCTGTCTGGCTGCTGGACAGGGAGGAAGGATGTGAGAGGGGAGGGGGAGTTTTTCCTCCAGCAAATCTATTTTAGGTGGTTTCCAGCTGTTCCTGTGGGGGCTGGCAAGTGGGGGACCCTCTGCTCTAGCCTGCTCAGCCCAAGTGATGCTCCTGCATTCCTCCAAAGTCAAGGAAAAGCCCCTCAGGGAGGAGGGAGCATCATTCAGGTCCCAGCATCCAGGAGGGATTATACCCAGAGGTTGGAGCAAAGGGAGAGGGTTTGGTGGGATATCGCAATCCCTTGACCATGCTGGGTGTGTGCTGGGTAGAGAAGGAAGAAGAGGAGGTGCCAACTCAAACCAAACAAGACCCCTCTCAATCTGATAAAATTTGCCTCCACCTTCCAGGAGTGGCCCACGTCCCTCTGTGCTTCTGTGTCCATGGGAAGTGGCCACTGGAGTGATGGAGCATTGGATGTTGCTTTGGCATCTCCCACTGCCATGTAGAGATACTCCAAATGTCTCAGGGCACCATTTCTTCCAGGAGAAATCCACCCCTGGGGGTGTGTCCCAGTGTCCCCCGGCAGGGCTCAGGTCTCCAGCAGTTGGCTCCATATGTTTCCTGGAGAGAGGATCAGACCTGCAGGTTGTCCCTCTAACTCGCAGCCCAAGGGCCAGGGTGTCCATGGGGAGCCTGGAGCTGGAACCAGGTTGCCATGCACCGTGTTCCCCATTCCTTGCCATTCTTCCCTGTGAGGAAGGCACAGGTTGCCCAGAGAAGCTGTGGCTGTCCCATCCCTGAAAGAGTCCAAGGCCAGCCTGGAAGGGGTTTGGAGCAACCTGGCATAGTGGAAGGTGTCTATGGCAGGTTAAGGTCCCTTTGCCCTTTCAGGGATTCTGTGATTCTGTGAAATGCATTTCCCTCTCCCTGAGCCTCGGCAGTGCCAGGGCTGCCTGTGGGTATGGGGCAGGGCTGGAATGTGGGGGTTCCCCACAAGACCCCCTCAGCCTCATGTGGGTCACACAGGTGAGAATACACCCGTGCCAGGCTTGTTTGAGGAATCCCGTTGGCACAGGAATGGGCTGCAGTGAGCACACTGTCTGTGCCTGTGCTGGAGGGGATGTCCCTGCTCAGTGTCCTGGCTGCTCTAGGGATGAGCCTGAGGCAGATATTCCCCACATCGCTCCCCACCTGCCTGCAAATCTCTTCTCAGGTCTGACTGCCATCACTGTTTGTAGCTGCCCCCCTGGGGATGCTTGGAGCTATCCAAGAGCTCTCCCAGGCACAGTGGCCACATGTGTTCCCCCAGGGGCCCTGCCAAGTGCACCCAGAGTTCTGCAAAGTGCTCCAGGCTCTCAGCACCCACTTTGCCATTGCTGGGTTTGGCATCACAGTCAGGAATTACATCACAAGAGCCATGAGCACTGCAAAAATGCTGTCACTGCAACAGGTTGGGAGAAACTCGGGGTATTTCAGATTCAGGGAATATTCCTTAGTGGTGTTTCCTGTCCTGTGTGCTATATACAGGGCACCACATCCACTAAAACCACCACGTGTACCAACTGCCAGGAATTCATGAATTTTTAGGATCTTTAAGGTTGGGGAAGACCTCTGAGTGCAACCATTAAGTTGATGAGGTTACAAAGCTTTTCAATATTAAAATAGGCTCTGAAAAGACAGAGGAAAATCTCCTGCTGCTGTGTGCCTGGGCACACAATGGGATCACAAAATTCAGGGTGGAAGTTGCATAAGAAAAACCCACCCAAACTGTGTAAAGTATAATATTAATATTAATATTGCTCCCAGGAAAGCTTCTGGGATTAGGGCAGGAATCTCCCCTGAAAGGCACATCTGATGCTCAGAGGCAGACAAGGAGTTAAAAAATGGACTTGTTCGTTAGGAAAATGCCTGACAGGCTGTGCTGTTCCTGTGGAGCCGCAGAACTCCCACACCAGAGCCTTCCCTACATACAGGGGATGCGCGAAGCCCAAAAAAGCTCCAAAAGGAGTGACAGGGTGGGAATCACTCTGGTGACACCAGCGGGCTGGGAGAGAGTGATTGGGAAAATCACACCTAGGGAGGAAGTCGGGAACAGTCTGTGAAATCGTGTGTGGCATGGAGGGGGTGGGCAGGGATTGTGGATTTATCCTCTGCCCCCTCCTCTGCCTTACACTCCTTCTCCAAGCAGCCTCTGCTGGTGGTGGCTGTGGGAAAATCCCAAAGGAACACGTCTCTGGCCTGATCCCATGGATCTGGGAACACCGAGCACTCTAGAGCAGACAGGTAATCCCAACACAGGGATCAGAATTCCTGTCTCTCAGTATGGGAAGGCAATTCCTGCCCCAGGAAGGGTCCTATGCCCACTGGGGTCTGGGCAGCACCAGCATGAGGGGGCAGATGCCTTTCTGGGGTGTTTGTGCTGATGAAGGGTCAGAGACCCCTCCAGCGAACTGCCTGAACTGCAAAGGGGTCAGTGGGATGACACGAGTGCTCAGCTGGGCTCGGCTGTTTTCCACCAATGCTTCCACATCCAGAGCCTTGCGGGGCTGACGAGCCTGGCAAAAGCGTCCCCACTGAGTGAGAGGGACTCACAGCGAGGGGCACCGAGGTGTCACGTCCCCTTCCAGCCCCACTCACAGCCCCCGATCCCACCGTGGGACCCCAGAAATGCATCCTCAGCCCAGCACGGCCCCGGCAGGGAGGGAGCGGGGCATAAAGGGTTAAATATCTCCTCCTGGAGCGGCAGAATTCGAATAAAGTGCTCAAATAAAGCGTCTCTCTCCTTTACGCCCCAGGCACTTGCTCTGCCCTTGGAATGGCAACAGATACAGAAAGGGAAAAACGGGGAAAGGAGTTATTTGCAGGGCACCCCACAGCAGGGTTCTCTCCTGGGTGAGGTTGCCCCATGAAACGTGCCAGGCTGTCACCTCTGGTTCCTCAAACTGCCAAAGCTGTGTCCCACAGCAAGCCACCCCTGTGCTCCCCATGGCAAGGAAAAAGCTGGGCTGAAAGACAAATCTGTCGTCCCCTTTCCTCCCGGAGCACCTGGCTGGGGCTCTCCCATGTGTGGGGATAAACTTTATCCTGGCCGTGGGGATCCTGTGAGGGACCGTCCCTCACTGCCAGCTAGCTGCCACAATGTGATCTCTGCCTGCACACCTGGCACCCCCTGAGCCCCCAAAAGAAGCTGCTGGAAGCTCAAGGATAACCCCCCCCACACACACACCCTACCCAGCCTGCCTCAGCTGCTGCTGCTGCAGCCAGATGCGTCTGGGATGGCAGCGTGGAGGAAATGCTTTCTCTCAGTGCTTCTCCAAGAATTTGGGGTTTCCTCACCCCCTTTTTACCTCCACGGCAGAGCTGGTTCCGATGCCTTTTCCTACCTGACTGGGATCTTCACCCGCAGATACCGATCCACGGCAATGGCCAGGAGCGCCAGGATGGAGCTCTCTGTGAGGATGAGGACAGGACAGGCCACCATGAGGCAGGTGTAAAACTCTGTCTGGGGTCCGATGTTGATGATAATGGCCAGGGGGATGACCAGAGCCCCCACGGCCACGTCGGCCACCGCGAGCGAGACGATGAAGCAGAAGGTAGCATCCCGCAGTGCCTGGTTCATCTTCACAGCCCAGATGACCAGGATATTGCCCGGTACGGACACCAAAGCAATGAGCACTTCGATGGAGATGTAGGCAGCCTGGAAGGCTGAGATGGGATGTGCCATGATGCTCCGGTTTGCCCTGCTCCCGTGGGGTTCCTCGGTCCCCTGCAAGCACACAGGGAGGTGGTGAGAGCGTGGCATCGTAGACTGAGCTGCGAGCGGGATGCAGCCCATGCGAGGGGGTGGGAAAAAACCCTCTCCCTTCTGTGCCGTCCTCCGGGGCTCCGGCCCCCCCGGCCCCACAGAGCTCATTCTGCACCCACCTTCATACCGCACCCATCATCCCTTCAAGCGCGACCGCTCCCGGCGCTGAAGAGGGAGCGGGAGCCGCTTGCCAGTCCTGGGAGAGCGGCGGAATCCCCCCGCCCCTCGGGCCGTCCCGAGACTCTCTGTCTAATCTCTTCGGGACCGACGGAGCTGCAGCGGGACCCCCGCTGTCTCCTGGCTGGATTCGCTCGCTGCTTGGCTCTGCTTCCTGCAACCGCCCGAGCCCCGATCCCCGGCAGCCGCCGCCCTCCCGCTCCCGGCCCGGACCTCTCTCACCTTGTCCTGCAAACCCAGGGCTTGTTTTCGGGTGCCTTCACCCCCAGAGAGCCAGCGCTGTACCCCCGCAGGGCAGGGCGGCGCTCATGCTGGAGGCGGCCGGAGGGGCCCTGCGGCCGCCGGGGACCGGGCTGGCCGCGGCCGCCGGGGCTGAACTCGGTCCCCAGTGCCCGGCACCGTTCGGCTCCCGCAGGCGCTGCCCCCTCCCCGCCGGAGCCGGAGCATCACATGGTGCCGCCTTCGAGCCTTTAAAGAGCGACTGACCCGATTCGGGGCTCGCCGGCACCGGGAAGAACCGGGGGAGGAGGTGCGAGGGGGCCGGGCGGAGGCGGCAGGACCTGGAGGAGCGGGGAGAGGCGGCAGCGGTGAAGCAGCGGAGCCGGTCCCAGCTCCAGCCCCAACGCTGCCGACACGAGTCGGGCTCCGGTTTTAATGCTAAAACCGTTTTTTTAAGTCGGGTGTGAGCGGAGGATCGGGGAGGGGAGGGCGGAGGCAGAGCCTCAGCTGGGCTGGGCACGGGACCCCAAGTCGGACCCGAACGGCCCCAGGGAGCTCTGGTGTTCACCTGGGCTCTGGCTGGCACTGCCTCACCCAAAATCACTGCTGGGTTGGGCGGGATGTGAGACGCCCAAAGCACTCTTCATCCTCCGAACTGCGCTCCCCGGGCTGGGGTGGGGCTTTGTCCCTGGGGCAGGGGAAGGGTCTGTCCACACAAGGCATGCAGAGAAATGGTGGCCCCTGAACTGCTGCTGGGACTAGACCAGACACTCTTTAAGATTCTAGGAGAGGTTTGGGGGAATATGGTCACTCCTCAATTCCCCTCCCCGGGCTGAGCAGTACAGAGAAAATGGTTCTTGGGGCTTGATCTCACCGATGGAGTTGAACCACCCCGACCCTCCAGGGACCCCCGGCTGTGCACCAGGAACCTGCAAAGCTCATCTTACACAAATCCCTTCCCAGGAATGCGGCTGGTTTATCCAAATGCTGCAAAGAACAGGGCCTCTGACGTGGGGCAAGGGGACTCTCCCGACCCCCATCGGCACATCTCCCCGTCCTTTCTCCCCCATCTGGTGAGACTCGGGACTGGAGCTGTTCCCCGCTCAGCTCTGCCTCGTGAGAGATGTCACAACCCTTGGATCTGCCCCTTGGGGCTGCCCCTCATCCCTCTCTTAATCAGAGTCTGCACACCCCCACAGCAGGGATGGGATCAGCCGTGGGGCCATCCCAACCCAGGGCTGATTTTCCATCAGCTGCTGTCCCATGGGGTGCCTGCTCTCCCCCCGGGCAAGCAGCCAGCAAAGAGCTGGGGGTCCCAGCCTCCTAGGGCTGTCTGGGCACTGTGGCATTGTGCCACCGCTGGGCACTGGGCTGTGCCAGCAGCTGGGCGAGGTGAGCTTAGTTTGGTCTGAATGATCTGTTTGCTGAGCAGAGAGAAAAATAAATCGAGGCTCGCGGGCTTCTGTAAACACAGGGCTGTTTATGAAGCATTCGCACCCCGCAGCATCTCCTTGCACCTCCTCCACTGCAGGGAAAAGTGATGCTCCCTGTTGCTGAGCCCCTAAATGTAGAGGTAGGGGTTGGGATGTGGGTGCTCAGGAGGGCTACTGAGAGTAGAAAGGGCATTCCCAGAGCGCCCAAAACCCCTCACCCACCACCTTCCCAGGGTGAGTGTCCTTGCAATCAACCTCTGGCTGGAAGCAGAGCAGGAAAACCGGCAGGGTCCTAACAGGAGTGCAATGCGGAAGCAAACGCAGGCAGGGCCTTGCTTAATTGTATGCAAATCTCCCAAACAGAGGTTAAAACCACTCCTTTTCCTTTGTGGATTTGCAGTTTGTTCTCCCTCCCTGGATTTGTGCTCCTGAATGCTCAATTTTAGCAGCACCCCTAAAAAATCTCATGTTATTCCAAAAATGAGCTGCTGGCTGCGAATGTGCCAGAGGGGGTCCAAGCTCTCTCACCAGCCCAAGTAAAGTGTCCCAGGGCATGGGCAAAGGCTGCAGAAATTGAATGACCAAATTGATACAGGTGGTCGCACAGAGCCCATTCCTGATAGACAGGGATCATCTATTCATTCTCCTGACACCAAGCTGGCCATGTGTCCAAAGAGTGTTAGGGATTCCTTAAAAACCCATGACGAAGAATTTTCTAGTGAGTATCAAACACTGGGAAAGTTATTCAGGTCTTCCAGGCTCTTTCTGGAGTTTTTAAGTAGAAAATGTCCTGAGAGCTGCAATGGGTTGTGAAGATCCCAAAGTGTTGGATGATGCTGCTATGGATAAACACCCTTGGAACACAGGGAGCGATGGGATGAAGTGGGACAAACAGGGGACAAGGTGTGGCTTCCTGCACCAGCTCCCGTGAGCTGGGGACAGGAGCAGCTTGTGGCCAAGGCAGGAGGGGAGGGTTGGTGTCTGGCTTGATGCCAATAGGATGCACCCAAGATTGTGGCATGTTGGGGCCGGCTGATGAGGCCAAACCCCCAGGGTTTGGCAGCAGCCAAGAAATGCTTTTTCAGGGAGACAAGTCAGGGCTTGGGGAGCTCATTTCTGCCCATCTTTCTTCAGCTTTTCTCTGTGGTGTGGGTTTCCCCCTCCTGCCACTGTTTACCTACACAAAACAGCTCCACGGTGCCATTCTGGGTGATCAGGGCAGGAGACGTTGAAGATTTCTCCACCTCTTCCATCTTGGTTTGACCATCCCACAGCACTACTGATCATGGAAAGGGGCCTCTTAATTAGGAAAGTTAATTAGGAGTGTGGCTGGTGCCAGCAGCACAGGGATGTGTGCTTGGAGGGCTGATGACTCTGAGAGACATTAATTAAGATGAGTGACCCCCTGTGTGCCACGGTCTGGTGGGTCCACACAGGATGGCAGGAAGCAAAGAAAGAAACAACAAACAAAGGGAAAACCTGGAGCTTTTCTAAGGAGGCCTCCACTGTGCTGAGATGTTTCTGAGTGATGCTCACCTCATAGTGCTGCGGCCACCACTCTGTGTGTGCCAGTGGCACAGAGCCCTGGGGACCTCACTCAGGACACAGCTGGTCTATGACTTATTCTTACTTTCCCTCCTGTTTAATGGGACACATGGCCCTGGGAAGCCATCTGGGGAGTAAGGAGCCTCAGACTTCTGTAGGGTGGTGCATCCCCATCTGGTCTTGGCAGGAGATGCTCAGCAGCAACGACACAGCACAGAAAATATCCCAGAAGATAATCTAAATGGGTGAATCCTGGAGAGTGGATGAAGGAAAGGCTGTTTCCCTGTGGACTGCCTATTCCCACTGAGCACCCCTGTCACGCAGAGCAGGTTGGGAAGGGGGTTGCCAGTGCTGCCCATGCACTGAGGGAGAAACTGAGTCCTGGGAGGTGCCTGTGATCCCTCAACCCTGTGCTGGCACAAGGATGTGCCCCAGTTCCCTCTAGCCTGGGTAGATGCCACATCCATGATGCTTCAGATTCCTACAGTAGCCAAATGGGTCAGGCCCCACTCAGATCCCTGCCAAATGCCAGCCAGATGTTGTCCACAGGCAGCTGGGTCACTGTGCCAGATGCCTTGGCACAGCAGGATATTGCCAGGCTTTTGTGCTGCCCTGTCAGGGAGGAACTGCGGATGCATCACTGGGTGGAAGAGAAAACTGATCCGAGCCCAGGGAGCTCTGGCAGGGCAACAGGGTAGAGCAGAGGTCTGTCCCAAGGTCTGCCCCCACACCCCCATCCAGGCCCTTTGGCTTGGCACCACTGCCTCTTCCTCACCACTCTGGGGTTATTTTGTTCCCCAGGTTTGACCTGTTAGAGGGGTAGAAATGTTGTCGAGCCAGGCTGAGGGCCAGGAGCTGTTCCTGGCACCACTTCCAGCCGGCTCTGTGGGATAGGAGGTGGCTGAACCTTTCCAACCCCGCCCAGCAGTTTCGAGGACGGTTCAATCCCTTTGCCTCCTCTCAGGGCTAGCCCTGGAACAAACCCAGCGCTTTTTGGCCTCTGGTTTCAGTTGCAGTAGCCCGTGGAAGGGCAGGACGGTGCCTGCTGCCTCCAGCCCAGCTGTGCTGTGGGGAGGGAGGAGGGAGGCTGGTGCTGTGAGGGTTCTGAAGACCCAGCAGTGATGACAGATCCTTCTGGGGCAAAGACTAGCATGAAACAGTGACCTCTCAAGCAAGGAAAAATTAAAAGGCTGTGAGGGTGAAAATCTAAAAGGAAAAATGTGAGTTCATTTTTGCTACAAGGGCTGAATGAGGGGAACCATTTCCCTTGATGATCTTGGAGATGGTAAAATCATTTTCTGATTGATCTTTGGGGAAATACTGGAGAGGGGATAAAAGATGAGTGGGTGTTATGGCTGGAAGAGCCCAGGGCCACCCTCAGACCTGGGGCTGTGATGGCCTGGGGACACCTGGGGAAAGCATAGGGGTGGTGGAAAATGAGGATTTGGGGTGAAGGAGAAAACCGGGATGAAGGAGTGACGACGACAGCGGGAAATGTCCAAGGAGGACTGGGCTGAGCTGTATCAGTGCTTCTGAGTGAGGAGGGAGAGGTGACAAAAAAGAAACCATGGTTGCTGCTCCCCAAGCCCATATCTCTCACTTTAGCATTTTGTCCCATATTTCTATTTTTAAATTCCCTGCTTTTAGCTTCCAGCTGTCACTTACAGCTCTGGAGTTTGGTAACAGAGCTTTTCCCCCCACTCAGGCTCTCACAGACTGTAACCATCTCACCACCCTCCAAGAGGAAAGCTCTTCTTCCACCCAGCCCCTGCAACCTCTGAGCCCTGCACCCTGCTGCTGCCCAAATTATTGACCTCCAACCAATTTAAGGCGAATTCTTTTATATCCAGAAATTAATTCAGGACAGCAATTTGCTGGGTAGGTTCTCTGTGTTGTAGGAAAAGCTATTCAAACCCTTCCTACGTGCCTATGGAAGACGTGGAAAATTCCTTATCAGCACAGGGGATCTGCCTCCTGCCCTGTTCCACTTCTCCTCTTCCATCTGTGGCCCTAGAGCAGCACAAACACCGCTGGAGCAGTCCGAGCGCCGGCGAAACCAGCGCCACAGCCGATACCCAGGAAATGGCTTGTCCAGGACGGTGACGCTGCAGTGCAACATGTGACATTCCGTAATGCTCACAGCAGCCCCGGGACGATCGAGAAGACGTTCCCACAGCTGGGCGCCTTCCTCGGGGACGCGGGGCCAGAAGTCCCTGCCACAGGCTCGGAGTACATCAGCTCCGTTGGACGCGGAGGCTTCTGCTGCCTTTCCATCCCCTTCTCCCAAGGACTGGGGAAACGGGGTAGGGCCTAGCGGTGTCACCCAGCCTCACACTGCAGAGACTTGTTGATGTCTCGGACCTGCTGCCACAGCGGTGCCGCACGGCTCCGGAGGTTGGAGAGGAGAGAAAAGTATCCATCAGTGCTGCACAGGCCAAGGGGTGTCAGCTGGGTGGCTGCAGTTTTGGGGGGCTGACATCTCCCAGATTCTCTCCGAGCTCTGGGGGAGCAAGGGTGGGGGGGAGGGGGAAGAGGGGGAATGTAGGCACCGCATTCCCCTGCTGGGAAAGGCTGGGAAAAGCACCAGGCTGAAGGGCAGAGATCTCAGACAGGCGTTGTGAAGGCAGAAACGTCAAATTTCTTCTCCTCACCACAGAAGCAGCCCTTTCCACGAAAAGCCTTGGCTGGAGTGTTTGCCATTCATGTCCGTCTCCTCCATCCAGGTTGGGCACGTGGGGAAGGAAGGAGCCTCCTAATGTGTCCCCTGACACTCACACCCACTCACCCTTCCCAGAATATTATAGGGGGCCAGGAGCTGGGATATTGCACCTCTAGGGGTCCCCTGGGATTAAAAGGTAAACAGGCACTGGAAACAGGGAAATTGGGAAAGAAGCCCAGGGTCTCCTCCTGGGGACAAGGGACCTCCCCAGCCCCAGGGCAACTGAGGCTCCCAGTTTTACATCCCTAAATAAATGCTCTTGAAAGGGCAGAGACCAACGTGAGCTCCAGTGGTTGAGGGGCTCCCCCCTACTCCAGACATTGCATTTCGCAAAAGCAATCAAATCCATGAAGCCAAAGGAACCAGATGGGTCGGGGGATTGGGAAAGAGCATCCCATGAGGGACAGAGGAGAAAGAGAATAACTAGAAAAAGATATTAAAAAATAGCAATAATAACAATANATTATTAATATTATTTTATATTATTTTATATTTCTGCTGCAGAAGAAATAGAGGAGGAACCCCTCAAATCACACTTCTGTCCTTCCCTGTGGAATGAAAGCCACCTTCTCTCCAAAAGAGACTTGGGAACAGATGTCTCTGCTACGGCTGAGGCAAAAAAAATTCCGTCTCCAGGACAATTTCATCCCCAAACGTGCAGGAAAGTGTTTCCAGGGAGTCCCCCCACTCCTCTGGAGCCTCCCCTTCCCGGATTAGGATGTTTTGGCCCCAAAAATGAATGAGGGACCTGGGACTGGAGCAGGAACCGCAGGAAGCCAAACCCTAGGAGCTATTTTCAGCCATCAGTCAGGAAAAGCACCTGTTGAGGTCATTACGCCGCGGGAAAAAACAAACCTCGAGATTTTTCTCCCATGGGGAGGTTGGAAATAAATAGCTGACATCATCTCTGCTGGAGAACTGGATCTGGATACAAGGGGAATACCCCACGGATTTCCAGATCCTGATTCTCCCTCTCAGCCCTCAGGAGCACCACCCTGGATCCTGCGGGGAGAAGGGCAGGTGGCCCCTAAAAATGGGGGATTCAAAGGGGTCCTAGATGGTTTTGGGCCCTACTAGCTGCGTGCATTTCTGAATCCGCCTCGGCTGTGGATAACGGGGCTGTTGGTGCCCTCTCCCGTCCAGCTGCGGTGGCTGATGGCTCCGGCATGCTTCCTTCATCCCTCCTCTATCCCCCCCCTCATCCCTCTTCCCTCCTTCTGCCGTTTCTCCTGCACGGAGGCCGAGACCTTGATCCTCCCTGGTCCCATGGGAGCCTCGGGCGACCTGACCAAAGAACGGAGGGTTTATCCTTGGTCACTTCCTCATGGCTCCACAACTTTGCCTTTCGAGGCATTCTTCCTCACAGGCAGCCAGGGGCTGCGTTTTCTCAGTGGCTGAGATGAGCTAGGAGGAACTTGATCTCCTGAAATGGGGCACGGGGAACACCCCAAAAACACCTACCCTGTTTCTATTCTCTACACCAAAACCCACTAGGCCTTCTCACCCCTCCCAAATCCCCTCTCATCCTCCCGGCTCTCCTCCCTCTTGCCTTTGCTCCAGCTCCATCGGCTCTTTAGGAGCAGGACAACCCCGGGTGGGGATGGCCCGGGGACTCCCATGGGGAGCAGCTCTGCCCGGCCCCGGGCCGGGATTCTCCTCCAGCCCCCGCAGCGATGCCAGCAGCAGTGCCGGAGCGGCGACAGCTGGGAATGCGAGTGGGGGTCGGGGTTTGCTGAGGCTTGGCCCCGGACAGGAGGGAAATCGGAGTTGGGGGAGGGGGTACAGAAAGGCTCGGCCCCTGCCAGGGGAATTTTCAGGGTGAGGCCCCTCCGGAAGGGCTGGGGGGCACACCCTGTGGACCGGCAAGTCCGGCATCACTGCTGGCATGTCAAGGGGGGGGAGTCTGCTGTCCCTTGTCTCTCGGGGAATCCCACGCTGAAACCACAAAATCGTCACAACCCTCCCTCCCTGTCTCTCTGAGTTACCACGGGGTGACCTTCGTGGCGGGAGAGGATGGTAGGTGTCACCCCTCCTTGTGCCAAAATTTGCTGTCACTAGGAGTGGGAGCAGAAAAATATAGGAGCCACTGGTTTATGTCCTAAAAGCTCAACATGAGCATCAGAAGCTCCTTTTTCCTCTATTCACCAGACCTTGGTCCTGCAGCATCAGCCCCAGTCAGGCCATGGAGGGAATGGAACATGCCCACCACAGGGACAAGCTGATGGTCACCCACCCAGGACACCTGGCTGGCAGTCACCCAGATCCTTCCCCGCCCTCCCTGCTGGTTCCAGGCATCCCGTGTCAGGGCTGTCCCTGCAAAGGGACACTGCTGTCCCAAGGTCCCATCCCTGGGCTTCACACCCTCCCCTGCCTGGACAGCTGTCCCCTCTTGGGGTCAAACAGCCACCACATGTCACTGCTGAATCCCTCACATTCATGGGTCTTCCTCTGAACACCCACCTGTCCTGCAGCTTGCTCCCGCCACAGTGTCCCACTCCGGGGAAAACAATCCCTTGTTGACAACCCAAGCCCGCCCCTCTCCTTCCTCGGTGACACATGTGGGGACAGCCCGGCCAGTGCCACCATGCAGCAGATGGAGCAGCCAGGGATGTCCCTGGCATAGTGGGGGTGGGGGCTCCAGAAGGGAAACCCCACTGTGGGGTTCATTAATAGGGGTCCTGCTGAGTGAATCCCTCCTCCAGCTGTGATTTGGGGCTAGGGACTGTGAAGGGGAAAGGTCATGTCCAGGCCATGGGGTTATGGGGCGAGGGAGGCCATGGAGGGGCAGAAACACAGGAGGTTTAGTGCTGCAGTGGGGCAGAGCATCCCCTCATCAGTGTGGGCAAGGAGGGAGGTCAGGGCACCCAGTGTGGTCCCTGGACTGGAAACCAGCAGACTCGTGGGTCAGGGTACATGGTTTGACCCCCAAGTGGGGATCCTGGTGGGTCAGGGCACACAGGGTGATTGCAGCAGGGCACCCACTGAAATTCACACACTCGTCCCAGTGGCTTGGTATGTTGGGGCACCCAGTATTGTCCCCAAACTGGGATCCAGTGAACTGGGAGCTACCCAGCCACCAGCACCTCTCTGTTCATCCCTCACCTCCCTTCCAGGTCAAACCTTCAAATTAATAGCTTTCAAAGTTAATAACCAAAATAGAACTGTTCTCCAGACAGATTTTAGACCTCCATCATGATCCCTGATTTCCTGATGAGGAAACTGGGGCACCTAGATGGGAGTGAGGGGGCACCAAGGGTGTTGAGCCCCGTGGAGACACAAGAGCTGCAGGAGCAGCCCTGTCTCACCTCCCTCCCAGCTACCCAGGGAACCCAAACTGGACAAGTTGGCACTAACAGGTGAGGGAGAGGCTGTCTGCTGGTGCTGTCACTGCTGCTGCCATCCCTGACAGGACAGACAGCAGGACATCATCCCCCATTGCTCCCCACGGGCTGGACCCCAAACTAACTCCAAATCTCCAGCAGGACAAGAAGTGGATGTGCAAAGCCTCAGGCTGGGGCTGAACAGGGAGGCTCTGCCGAGCCCCATCCCATCGTCCGAACAGCTGTCGTCATCCCAAATCTCCGGTGAGCAGGCATGTCGGAAATCCCGGGCGTCGGAGGAGAGGTCTGTTCCACATTCCTCGGCCAAGAGCGCGGACAGGGCCAAGCATCTCCCCGCCGCCTGCAGCTGCTCCCAAATATGTTATGACTTGTCATGGTGGCAGAAAGGGATGTCGGTGAGCCTGGAAAGNAGTAGCATTTTGGTGAGTCTCCTTTCTTGTGTTGAAATCCCAGAAGGATGATACCTGCTGAGCCCTGGCTTTCCCACTTTCTCCCCATCATTGGGATGGTCTTGGCACCCTGGCTTGTAGATGCTGCCTGGGGCATCCAACCCATAAACCCAGGTTTTTCTGCTCTTCCCAGTGGGAGCCAGCTGGCACCATCCCCACCATGGCAACCCGTGTGTGCAGCTCCAAGCAGGGAACAGGGACATGCACTGGTTAAGGCTCTGTGTACTGGGAGGAACACTCCCCAGGCTGCAGCGTGCTCACGTGTATCCTCAAAACTCAGCAAATCCAGACCATCAGACATAGTGGGAAAGCAAAACAGCTGAGGCAGCCCCTGGGTATCTCTCCATGACCCTGCTCCATGGACCTGGCCACTGGCTTGGGAAGCTGCCCTGGAGGAGCAAGGACAAACCCTCCTCGCTGGGATTTTCTCAATGGACGGGTATTTTTAGCTCTGGGCTCGTGGCTGCCCTCTCTGCCAGCTGTGTCAGGGTGAGCCGTCCCTGCGAGGCCCCCGCCGGCCGGGGAAAGGTCACCCAATGATGGATCGCAGCACGTTCTGCCCGGGGCTCACACAGCGTTGCTTTGTGTTACCTCCCAGCCGCCACCATCCATCATGGGATAACCTGACAGCTGGCAGCAGTGCCCTAATCCCTCCTCGGCTCCGAATTACCCGGGGCGCAGCCTCGGCTGCCTTGGGCACCCATGGGACCAGGAAAAGCCACGCTCATCCATCCCCCAGCAGGTGGGGTGGACATGATGGGAGCCTCGCTGTAGCCCAGACATGGGGTCCCTTAATGGATGATGGCTACTTGCGCAATGGGATTAATTATCCTTGATTTGATATCCTTTGGGATGAGCCTGCTGGACCCACAGACCCCAGACCCCACCATGTCCCTCTGCCATGTTCAGGAGGGATCATGCATGGTATGGAGGGACTGAAAGAACAGCAGAGCTGCAGCTGGGTAGGCACAGTGTTATCCCTGCTCCCACATCACTGGATGACAGCCCCAAATGGAGCTGGAGTGAGTACAGCAGCTGGGGCAGTGCAGCTGCCAGTGGGATCCCTCTTCCTAGTGCCCACCCCATGCTGGCACTGTGTCCTTTCCTCCCCATCTCTGTGAGCTGCCTTCTGTCTCCCCTGCCCACCCAGCCATAGGGACACAGTGGCCTTGGTGGCCTGTTGGAGCTGGCTTGTCCCACTTTTCCAGCTGGGGACACGCGGCCGGTGCTGCCCCACCAGTGCTACCCCTGTTTATGAACTGATCGCTCTCCTGTGTGGGTCAGCCATGTGCCCATGCAGCTCATTATGTCACCACTGTGTCTTTCACCCTCCAAACATGTTTCTGCAATTCCAAAAAACCCATTTATACCAGGGAGGTCATGACACTTCTCACCCAGGTATGGAGCTGCAGCTCAAGGGGCGCACTGGGGTCATATCCACCAAGTGCCACTGATAAAAGTCCCCATGAGTGACTCAAGCTGCTTGATGTGATGGGGTGTGATGTGAAGACCTCAGGCTCAGGTTACCCACCCTGAAAGGCTTCACTCCTGCTTTCACTCCTGCCATGGGCACCTCTACACACCTGAGGGATGAATCCTGCCTCTTCCCAAGCCTTTTAGTGCTTTTTCTTTAGGCAGGGGCCAAGCTGATGCTCTGATTTCTTTCCTTCTTGAATATTTTGGAGTTTAACTGACTGTGGGCCTGTGCTGAGGGTGAACCTCAAGGCTGCAGGTCCTGCTTTTCTTAGTGCAGACTTTCATAGATGTTAAAACCATGGAGACAGCAAATCCACAGGGCTGGGACCCCGGGAGAGCAGGAATTGGGGTGAGGAGGTGTTGGAAAATTCCTGGCCTCAAAGAAATCCTAACAAGGAGAGAAAAGCATCATGACAGGTTCCAACAAGGCCAGAAATCAATCCCAAGTGAGCAAGGGTGCTGATAGTGGGTACAGGGAATGTGTCACAGCACAGCCTCTCTGAGGAGGGGGAATTTGGGGAAGGAAAATCCCAGCAGGGTTGGCCCTGCAGTTTGCTGACATTCTTTCCACTGACCAATCCCTCAGCTGGAATCTGGCCTGGAGCAGGAATAGGAGGAGATGTGAGATGGTTTCTGATGTTCCAGAAGGAAAAAGAAACATCTCCTCTGAATTAAAGACAAAGCTGGAGAGATGTAGCCAAGCCATTGGAGTCAGCAGGGAAGGGCTGGGAATGAGTTAAAATCCCTTTCATGCTGCTGCTGCAGGGTGTACCTCAGTTTCCCTATCAGGAATGTGTGAGCAATGTGTCTTTTCTGGCATTTGGGGCTTTGGTTATCCACAGGTACAGAGGCCAGAACAGTAGAGCTGGTGGGATAAGGCAGAGCCCAGTTTGGCTCTGCTGGAACCTGGAGACGTGGGAGAAGGTGTCCTTTGGATTTAGTGTGTCAGAGAAGCCACGAACATGGATTTTGTGACAAAAATGTGATAAGGAAATTGGCTGGGCACCTTCAAGACGCCCACAGCAGAAGAAAGGTTGGGCTTGGCTCTGTCCTGCCTGCTCCTGTCTGCTTCGGTCCTGTGGGACAGGCAGCAGGCACAGCAGCTGGAACTGGGTCTGGTGAGCATGGAGAGGGGTGTCCACAGAGATGGGACTGGAGCTGGGGGTGCTCCCTGCATTGGGATATCCCTCCCAGGGCTGGATTCCCAAGCTTCCCCGAGGCTTTAGCAGAAGTAGGATCAGTGTAATATGGACCGGCAGGATGGGGCCATGGGGAATATAGGGCAGAGCAGGACCAGGAGGTGGGAAGAGCTAGGAAGGGGACAATGCTGTGCTGGTGTTGGGTCCCACCACAGGGAAGGCACAGATTTGGGATGCCGTGGGATCCGGGGGGGCAGCATGAAGGGATGGGGGTGTCCTGGTCAGGCAGACTGGCCACGAAGCCACCACGGCTCCCCCAGCCCAGCTGTAACTGAAGGGACCAGATGACACAGGAATGCCAGGGGGGAGCTGGCAGCCACCCGCCGTCCCCAGTGGCACCTTGGGGCTCACACAAAGCCCTTGTTCAGGTCCAGCTGAGCTGCCCCCCCCC
>VXBU01017459.1:39924-69685 GCA_013400315.1 Bombycilla garrulus | reverse complement strand
GCCGGGCTGGGCACTGTAATCCCCAGGGGGAGAGCACATAGAATCAGACGGACAGGTTTTGATGTGAGGCAGCAGCTTAGGATGGGCTCAGGTTTCCTCTGGGTTTTCTATATTTATCTCCGTGATTTAATGCCAGCGCCGGGGTTTAAATGGCACCCAGCAGTTGGCGCGGGGAGAGGGAGCAGCCGCCCCTGAGCAACGCACACGTCCCCAAGCCGCCCATGGAGCTCTTTGAGACCAACCCGTACTTCTTCCCGGAGCAGAGGTTTTATGATGGGGAAAACTTTCTGGGCTCCCGCTTGCAGGCCTACGAGCCCGCGGCGTTCCCCGAGCGTGCCGAGGCGGCCCTGTGTGCCGAGGGCAGGGTGGCTCCGGAGGACAAGGAGACGCTGGCTGAGCACTGTCCCGGGCAGTGCCTGCCCTGGGCCTGCAAGGTGTGCAAGAGGAAATCGGTGTCCATGGACCGGCGGCGCGCGGCCACACTGCGGGAGAAGCGGCGGCTCAAGAAGGTGAACGAGGCGTTCGAGGCTCTGAAGCGCAGCACCCTCCTGAACCCCAACCAGCGGCTGCCCAAGGTGGAGATCCTGCGCAGCGCCATCCAGTACATCGAGCGGCTCCAGAGCCTGCTCAGCTCCCTCAACCAGCAGGAGCGGGACCAGCACGACCTGCGCTTCCGGCCCACTGCGCCCCAGCCCGCCGTGAGTGCCCCCGGCTGTCCCTGGGTCCCCAGCCTGGTCTGGGAGCAAGTGCGGGGCGTGGTGCCCGTCGGGTGATGCGTATGAGGGTGACGCGCTATGGGGGTGATGCCATTTCGGGGTGACACTCCCTGGGAGGAAGGCCACTGATGCTCTGTGAGGACAATGCCCTATGGAGGTGACTTTCTGTGGGGTGATACTCTAGGGGACAATGCTCTATAGGGGGATGCCATTTAGGGGTGATGAAACAAGAGTTTCGTCATTTAACCAAGTTTTTGAGGTGTTTTCATCTGCCCCCTGGTTCCTATGGATGGCTGGGCATGTGCTTCCCTGCTGCTCTGAGGTTTGGATGTAGGAATGCACAGAGAGCTGAAACTACAGCTACAGGTGTAGGGAGAGATGATCAATACAGCTGGAATAGATAGATGTACGGGTATGTATAGGTATAGGCATTGATGACATGGGTTCTACACATCTAGAGATCATATAGATAGATAGAGATGAAATTGGTATGATAGCTATAGGGATAGATACAAATTATAGTGATAGATTATATAAATATATAAAGATAATATAGGCAGTGATAAAGACTCTATAGATTATCTATAGATATAAAAATATAAATGACATACAGGTATATCTATAGATACAGATTATGGAGATATAGATAATGTAGATATGGATGATATAGATACAAAAATAGGTAATCTAGATATGGATATAAATATGACGTATAGGTATATGGAGATTTATAGATAGATATAGATATAGATATGGATATATAAATGCAGATAGATACAGATACAGATATATGTATGTAAGAGCTAGATGGAGAGATGGCTCTTCATCTAACGCTGTTTATTGCATCAGGGCTTGTGGGTCCTGGGCAATGCCAATGGCTGCTGGCCAAAGGCAAGCTGCATGTCCTGAAGCATTATATCTCTTTCTTTGCTTTGCATCTTATTACATAACAGCCAATTAACATCACACACAAAATCTTTACATTTACATATAGCCTATCAAAATTGCTAAAATTACCATATGATGTTAGTAACTAACCAATCACCTGAGTTAATAGTTACATATTAAACTTTGAAAACTTGTTTTTCAGTGGAATTTTCTTTTATCTTTGTAAATAACATCCTTCTGTTGCCTATGCTCTTTTTCTTGGTAGAAACAATGCCTTCTTTGCAGACCACTCAACCATTTGGACTTTCTGCCTTCTAACGCAACTAAGCCATGTTCTAAACCTTCCAACTCGACTTAACCTTTGATCTCTCTGCTGCTTCAGCAGCTACCTGTGCAAAAATGTCATTTATATATCAAAACTTGCTTTCATTTCTATAAAACCTTCTCCTTAAGCATTCATCTCTATAAAACTTTTCTGTTAACTTTTCATCCTTCCCAACATATATAGAGATAGAGATAGAGATAGAGATAGAGATAGAGATAGAGATAGAGATAGAGATAGAGATAGAGATAGAGATAGAGATAGAGATAGAGATAGAGATAGAGATAGAGATAGAGATAGAGATAGAGATAGAGATAGAGATAGAGATAGAGATAGAGATAGAGATAGAGATAGAGATAGAGATAGAGATAGAGATAGAGATAGAGATAGAGATAGAGATAGAGATAGAGATAGAGATAGAGATAGAGATAGAGATAGAGATAGAGATAGAGATAGAGATAGAGATAGAGATAGAGATAGAGATAGAGATAGAGATAGAGATAGAGATAGAGATAGAGATAGAGATAGAGATAGAGATAGAGATAGAGATAGAGATAGAGATAGAGATAGAGATAGAGATAGAGATAGAGATAGAGATAGAGATAGAGATAGAGATAGAGATAGAGATAGAGATAGAGATAGAGATAGAGATAGAGATAGAGATAGAGATAGAGATAGAGATAGAGATAGAGATAGAGATAGAGATAGAGATAGAGATAGAGATAGAGATAGAGATAGAGATAGAGATAGAGATAGAGATAGAGATAGAGATAGAGATAGAGATAGAGATAGAGATAGAGATAGAGATAGAGATAGAGATAGAGATAGAGATAGAGATAGAGATAGAGATAGAGATATAGAGATAGAGATACAGATACAGATACAGATACAGAAGGACATTAGCAGAGGCCCAGAAGAGGAAATCCCACATCTCCTTCCAGACTAAGGGATTTAAGGGCCAAACCAGTGGAATCCAGGTATTCCAATTTAATGCTGAATAAAGGAATGAAAAAGTATTTAGGCTCCATCCTACATATTTGCGGGACTTCCCAGTATCCACTTTAATGTCAGAATCCACTTGGTTACCAGAATCCAATTTCCACTTCCCAGAATCCACTTGGATTTGTGAATGTGCCCAAAACTGTGCTGAGCTGTCCCTTTGTCACTTCTGTTCTGATCTTCCCCTTCTCCCAGGTGTAGCCAAGGGTTCATATATTGATGCAAAAGCCAGTATTTTTGGGAAAAAAAAATCATATCTGTAAGAATTTTCCACTTTAATGGGAAATAAGTCCAACTGTTAATTAATTATCCCATGCCATGAGATTATAGAGCCAAAGTGCCATTCTAGTCTGTTACAAAGAGCTGGGTCCGTGAGGTTCCTCATATAAATCACGTTTGGGGTTTTACCTGAGCTGACACCCATTCCCAGATAAAGACACATTCCAAAAAAGTGAATTCTGAGCTTTGCTGAATAATGCTCTCATTTTTCATGCTGTCAGCTCTTTTCTCCAAAATAACCACTCAGCCTCAAATCCACAAATCAAACTGCCAAATCCCAATCCCCTTCCTCGGGATGGCCTGAGGGCATCAAGCCCGTGTATCATTTTTTACCAGCCTGATTAGATGATTCTCAGCAAAAAGACTGCTTTGCCCAAAGACATTTGTTAGTCTCAAGCCCTTTTTCATAATCAGTGGAAGACACCTTTTTACATGCAGTGAGTGGAGAGCCCCATTTCTCTGTGGCCACTGTCCCAAAAAAAGGAGGTTCCAGCCTTTATGGTTAAGGAAGCACCTGGCCCTGACGGGTCCTGGGGACCCTGCGTGCTGTTGGCTCCTCTAGGTGGGGAGGGACATGTTCCTCGTATGGGATGGGCCCCCTCGGGTGTTTTTGGGGATGCCGGTGGGGTTCGGCCGTGCTGGAGGAGGTGACACACGGTTGCTCTGGGCCCCTGCAGGCAGCCCGCGAGTGCGGGTCCGGCAGCGCCTCCTGCAGCCCCGAGTGGAGCAGCCAGCTGGAGTTCGGCACCAACCCTGCAGGTAACGCCCGCCTCACCTCCCTGGGGCACCCCACGGCCTCACTGGGCTCTGCAGGGAGTGGGAGCAGCGGGGACACGGCAGCCTCGGAGCAGAGCATCACCGAGTCAATCCCCACCCCCAGGCAGGAAATACTTGGAGCAAAGGACAGCAGGAACCTTGTCTTTCTCTCCCCATCCCACTGCTGCAGAGTGATGAGCCCAGAAATCCTACAGTACCTCCTTGGTTCAATGCTCAGCAATCCAGGGCTCTCCCTGCCCTGATTTCACCAAAACACCAACCGTTGGGAGCTAAAAAATTGAGCTGCAGCAGCCTGGGGCCCTGGTGCCTTCATCCCCAGCAAGGGTTTCATCTGTTGCCATCCCTTGGCTTGGCTTTGCTGTCTGTGTTGCTGGGCTTGGCTGGGCATCATTGGGCATGGCTGGGCAGCGCTGCCCCAGCCCCCCTTCCCTCCCTACATCCCCTCGGCAGCTGCTGATCTTTATTTTCATGCTTACCATTATTCCCGCCCCTGCCAAATCCACCTGTTATTCTCCCCAGGAGGCAGAAACTTAAATCTCATTTTCCAGTGGAGATTAAAACCTATAGAGGTTTTAATTTTTTTAAAATTTTAAAAATTCCACTCCCTATTGCTCTCTCATCCTTCCCCAGAGTGGGGGCTGGCAGCAGGTCCCTAGGTTACTCTGGCCATGTGGGGGATCACGGGGTCATAGAATCGTAGAAAAGAATCAATGAATTGTTATTGGCTACAAAAGATCATCAAGTCCAATCCTCAGTCCCCCTGAGAAGAACCAGGAGACATCTCCAGCAAATAGTCACCAATTCCCAGCGGTGCCCTCATACCTTGCTCCCACAGATCCTATTCCCAGCAGTGTCCTCACTCCTCTGTCTCCCTGGATCCCCTTCCCAGCAGTGTCCTCACCCCTCTGTCTCCCCAGACCACCTCCTGGCTGACGAGGCAGCTGAGGAGCGCAACCTGCACTCGCTGTCTTCCATCGTGGAGAGCATTGCTGTGGAGGACGTGGCTGTGACATTCCAGGAGGAGCAGGGTCAAAACTGAGCTGGCACAAACCCCAGCAGCTCCATGAGATGGTAGCGGGGTGGGAATGAGATGCCAGAAGGGTCCAGCCGCTGGAAATCACATCCACCCCTCCAGTGTCGTGGGCTGAATGGCTGACACCACTCGGCTCCTTCCCACTCCTTGTGGAGCGCTCCTGAAGGGCTGGAAGAAGAACAGGCAGAGGTGGGATGGGGCAGCGCTGCAGCGGCCGCAGGTCCTGGAGGGGCTTCTCAGGGCCAGGCCCTGCTCTGCTGCCTGGCCGGGGACGGGTGGGTTTGGGGCCAATGTGTGTGCTGGGTTCGCTTTGCTGTTCTCCAAATGTGCCTTGACCAAGGTCTCGCTCTGGCCGATGTCTGGTGGTGCTGACCCAGAGCCCACCTGTCTTTTCTACTGAATGCTGTGTGCAGTTGCCATGTAGGTTTTTTTTTTTTAATTATTATTTTTGCTAACTTATTTGCATCCTTTTTTAAATAAAGGCATTCTTGTTGGGACAGCTTGGGGTTTCCTTTACTGTACTGCCCTGTGTAGGTGTCCCCAGTTCCACAATCCCCAAATCCAGGTTGGAGATTTTCATATCAGCAAATCCAGTTTGACCTCAGCACAGTCACTTAGCTGGGAACTGGATGTGCCACACTTCAATCAGCCCTACACAGACCGGTGATTTCACTGATGTTTAACTGGGGTTCAGCCTTGTGCCCCAAAGATCTTGAGGGAGCTAGAGATTAATGATTTCTTGAATTTGGGCTCTCCAAAGAAGGCTCAAAGCCAGCACTGTTTTAAAATCCTGTTTATTGGAACACACATACATCCTTTCCTGACCCGATCCAGGGTTTGGAGTCCATGCAGTACCAATAATATGATGAAAGAAATAGGGCATTGATATAAAGGGCTCACTGACTCTTCAAATTAAAAAAATATTTAATACTGTATTAGGCAAATGATACACCAAAAAGACGTTTTGACTGTAGAGTCTTTCAGATATTGCACTTCCAGACAGCACATGATAAGTATAAGGTCATTCCAGCCATCAATAAATATCACATCAGAAATAGGGGCCACACAAGGCAAACGTGGCATGAGGAGACAAAGAGATCCTACCTTACAGGGAAGAAATGGGAAGAGTTAAGAGCCTCCTGGATTGACCCCTGCCAGGAGGCAGGAGGGGAGAGCATCTCCTCTGCACCCAGAGGGGAAGGATGGGCATGTCCCAGGGTAGAGTGGGCTCCCATTGTCTCCCTGGGCACCCAAGGAGGGTCCTCTCTCCTGTGGGTGCTGGGCACCGTCCCCATGAGCCGTGTGGAGCAGGCCCAGGCACACCCCCCCAAACAGGGCACCTGACAGCACCAAAATCAGCACCTTGCCTGCCCAGCCCTGGGCAGATGCTGTCCTCCTCACCTCACACTGGGCCCTCTTCATCCCACCCAGCACCAGCTCTGGCACTGCCCTGCACCCCAAAGGGCAGCTCCTTGCCCCGCCACCCTGGAGGGAGGATTTTCACAAGCCTGAATCTTCCTTGGCTTCAAGTCCTGTGGGCAGCAGCATCCCTGATGCCCAGGGCTTGGGTGAGTCAGTGGAGCCCCGTGGCAGATTGGCAACATGAACCAGGCAGGAGAGGGGCCTCCAAACATCGCAGACACTTTGGGGGTGTCTGTGCTGCTCCCCAGATTGTACCATGCCAGACATCCAGAGCACATCCATGGCCCAGCCAGCGCAGGAGAACTGGGGGACAGGCCATGGTGGGAGCCACAGGAGCCGGAGAAAGAGGAGAGTGCACAAGCAGGAGGGACAGATCTTGTCGGTCCACAGCAGTGAGAGTCTGTGGGTCTGGGCCGAGGAAGAGGCACAGGCTGGGCTCTTGTCCTGGAAGGCAGCCAGCATGTGGCGTACGGACATGGGGATTTGCTGAGGAACAAAATGGGAAAGGCCTTGTGAGGATGCTGGCTCAGTTCCACCTGTGCATCCACCGGCCAACAAACCCAGACAGAATCAGCACTGGATCCTCCTGGCATAGATCAACCATGGCCCAGGGCACAGCAGGATCCCAGGAACCTCCCTGAAGTGCCTGACTATCCCGCACCCAAATGGGACCCACATGGGATGGCATCCTGGGGTTCCCAGTGCAGCCATCTGTCCAAGAGTGGACAAACCACACATGGTGGGATGCTGAGCATCCCTACTTCATCGTCCCTGTGAGCCCTGGGCAGCAGCAGCTCCCCCACCACTGCGGTGTCCCTGGCCCTCCATGGCCAGGCAAGCCTTGGTGAGGGCAGCCCCCTGCCTGGGTGATCCTGGGGCTCCTCCTCTGCCCTTGGTCCCCAGCCAGCTCCAGGGCCTTGCACTCACCCAGGGCCTGGCTCCCATCTTGCTGACCCTCAGCATGAGTACGTCCGGACTGTGGAGGTCTCCAGCCTTGGGGACCCGGAGGCACTGACTGGAAGGGAACCAAAGAGCAAAGCAATTAGTGACTGATCCAATTAGCCCCCAGCTTCCCCAAATCCTGTGTTTATTGAGCAGCATCTGTGCACTGCAGCCACATGAAGATGAAGGTCAGAGGAAGAGCCACACTTGGCCAGCTTGGATGCTCCTGAGGCTCCAGGGTATTTGGAAACTGCCATTTGCTATCCCTGCTCCTGGGCAGTGAGCACCCTGCTCCCCATATGGGTGGGATCCTGTTCCAGGTTTCACTGTCCTCAGCCAGGTGGGAAGTGCAGCTTCCAGGATGGGGTGGAACAGGTCAAACAGAAGCTTGACCCAAACTGCTGCATGGAAAGCTGGGACATTTGAGCAAAACTGGAGGCAGGAGAAGAGCTAAGCCTGAGGTTTGGAGTTGGAAGGTGAGTGCACAGCTTTTTAACTCTCATTCCCACCCTCATTTCTGAGCTTTGCTCCAGTGGGGAGCAGCTGCTGCCTTGGGATAGTGGGACCAGGGTGCCTGGTACAGGGGACAAATCGAGGTGACCTGACTGGAGTTTCTGCCTCCCTACACCTTTGGAAGGGACCAAGACACCTTGAAGAAAGGAGTTGTGTGGTGGGGGGCAGATCCTGGGACGTAAAACAGCACAGCCAGCAGCACGGGCAGCCAGGGTGTCCCAGCAGGTCCTGGCAGCCCTGGGAGAACTCGGGCAAATGGAGCCGATTAATACATCCCTTTGGGGGTGGTTCCCAAAAGGCAGAATGGAGAAAACTGGCCCAGACTGGGCTCCTGCATCCTGGCAGCCCCTGGGTGACATATCCCACTTCATGCCCCAATCCTGGCCCCTAACTTGTCCTTGTAGTTCATAACCAAGAACTCACACACAGGTCTGAAGTAACCCTTCCAGAAAAAAACATTTCCAGTAGGCCACAGCTCCAGGATCACATGGATCGAGCATCTTGGGTGACCAGCAAGCCTCTCCCTCTCCCTTCCTCCTCCTCCTCATCCTTCTCCTTCTGCATCTCCCCTCATATCCCTTTCTTCTCCTGGTGGCACATCCTTCCCCATATTCCCTAAGACTCTGAGTAGGAGTGGGAAAGGACCCTTTGGAGAAGGGCTGACCCACCTTCCGGGGGCATCTTCTTGGCTGGAGCAGCTGGAGGGGGCAGTGGCACGAGGCTGGTGACACGGAAGCCAGCAGGGAGGGTCTCAGCAGAGCCGCTGAGGAGGTTGATGCTGTGCACGTCCCGCGGGCGGAAGCGCTTGCGCCAGGACGGCGTCCGACGGAAGGTTTTGTCATCGCCCTGCAGGGAACAGCGTGTGACAGGCCCAGGGTCAATGCCAGCAGCACCTCCTGCCCCTGTGAGACACCAGCTAACAAGGGTATGCCTATCCAGCTCTAGCAAAATGTGGGATCAAACCAAGCCAAAGACATAGAACATTTTGGTGGGATCCCATGGCATTGGCTTTATCCCTTCTAGCTCATCGGTCTCTTCTCTACAGCCTGCCTGCAAAGATGCCTTGGAGACATCAACACAAAAGCTCCAGTAAAGACTCCAAGGGATGCTGGGCTCATGGCAGAGGAGCTCTAGTCCTCAGAGCACCTCCTCTGGACTCACTCCAGCAGCTCCACATCCTTCTGATATTGGAGCCCAGGGCTGGAGGCAAGTTCTGCAGGTGGGGTGTCACCTGACTGGGGCACAGGGGAAGAATCTCCCCCTGCCCTGCTGCCCAGGCTGGGGGATCAACCCAGCACATGCTGGGGGGTTCTGGGCTGCCAGAACACATGGCTGGGACACATTGAGCTTCTCCTCCACCAACACCGCCATGTCCTTCTCCAGTCACACAGGACATGGAGAGGTTTGGCACTCACATCATCCAGCCTCCGGTCCGTGCCCAAGGCGAGCAGGTTGTTGAATTCCCTCTCCAGCACTTGTCGAGCCTGTAATTAACCAAAACATGATGATCCCCATCAATGGAGAATGTGCTTCCAGCCCAAACTTCCATCCTAGGAGAGCCTGAGTGTGACAGAAAGAGTTTCTGTGCCATAGGAGAGCTCTGCTTTGAAAGGCAGAGCTGAGCTGGTGACACTGGTGCCGTCACACCACAGCCTTGTCATGCACTGGCCACTCTTCTCCAAAATCCCCCAAGGATGCTGCTCCTACCTGGGTGTTCTGGGTGGGGATCTGCAGCACAAGGGCCAGGCTGTTGTGGTCAAAGTTCTCATCGAGGGCCAGCAGGGCCCCATGCACGCCACTCTCCACTAGGTTATTCCCGTACTCGCGCAGTCCAATGGACTGGATCCAGTGAATGACCTGGTCGTTGGTCCACACCAACACATCTGCACGACAGCAAGGGCACGCCTCAGGGCCACCTCACACCACACTCGTGGCTCTGAGGAGGTCTGGCGATGTCCTGAGGCCCTTTCCATCTGCCCCAGGAAGATCCTGGGACTCTCCTTCCCAAGAGAGCAGCAAAACCAGGAGCCCAAGTACCATGAACAGCTCAGTTCAATTTACTAAGCTCAAAGCTGAAATAACAGGCAGAAAACAACTGTGAAAATTAATCCTAAGAACCCACGGCTGCTGATGTAATTAGGGGCATTATCAATAATGAGATGTAATCCAAGCAGCAGCCAGATGCACAGGGAATTTCAGGACAGTGATGAGGAAGGGAAGGCTGAGCAAGCTGGGGATGTCCTGAGTAGAGAAATGGGCAGAGAAGATCATGGGATGCTCAGGCTGCATCTTTGCCTTCCCCTCCTCCCTTCCTTCATGCCTGCCTGGGGTGAGCTGATAAAGGCACTTGGAGCCACAGGAAGGTCCCTCAGGAGAACAGCTCTGTGGGCTCAGAAATAAGGGGTTAAAAATAAGTGATAGAAGAGAGACCAGCCCTGGGTGTGTCCTGGGAGGTTTCTCTTCTCCTGTTCTGGAGCTGGACAGGGGGTGCTGACCTTTGATTTCATGTTGGGTCTCCTCTCGCCTCCTCTCGAGCTCTTTGCGGTCGTAGTTGAGTCTCTTGAGGCACATGATGCCGTACTGGAGGCTGGTGCTGCAACAACATGAGGGGACATGAGGGGACACAAGGGGTCACCCAGCACCCCAGAACACGTGGCTGAAAGGGACCCCCCATCTGCATGCTCCAGACGGGTCAGGACAGACACAACCCAAAGCTGGAAAACAGGGAATGTCCCTCCCTTCCATGGCAGATCCCCACTCCATCAGTGTGAGCCTGTTCCAGCTGCCTGAGAGTGCACAGATCCAAACGATCGTCACACTTGGTGGCTGGAGAGGGAAGGGGGAACCAGCCATGGGGGCTGCTCCAGGCTGAAGAGCTCATCCCTGGGAGTGACCCTGGCAGGCCCATGAGTCAGAGGGGGCAGTGGGAAGCCCGTGGCAGGGTTGGACCCTGGTGTTGGAGTCATGGCTGGGATGGCACAAGCCTTCTCCACCGGGCTGCTGGCAGACAGCAATGGAGCACCAGGTGGGATGAGCCTGAAGTTTTGCCCATGGTTTGCTTCACAGCCAGCCGAAGGCCTGGTCCTCTGCAATTCTGCAGCAGGGATTGAGATGAAGAAGAACTTCTGCCCATAAGAGTTACTCCAGCTCAGGGCAGTGAGTCCAGCCTGGAAGAGCCATCCAAGGCTGCCCAAGTCTGGAGAATACCTAAAATTCCACCTCCTCTGTTCCATGTGCATGCTGGGCAGCTCCAGGGGCCAGGACTCACCGGTGGAAGCTGTCCACCATCTTCAGGTGCACCCTCAGGTCCTTCTTGGTGAGGTGGTCCAACATCCGCGCATCCACCAGGCATTCCATGAAGTAGCTGCGGTACTGGGGCAGACCCAGGCTGGGCAGCCACTCGTTCCCAATCCACTCATGGTTCATGTCCCCATAGGCCAGTGTCTGCAGGGAAGCACATGGAGAAGCTGGGGAGAACACAGGGCTTGGTGGAGCTGCAGAATCCCAGGAGATCAGTGACAGCCCAGGAGGGTCAGTGTCCTGAGGCTAAACCCAGGCCAGAGGAGTCAGCCCTGGGTGGTACTGAAGGAGCTGGAGGGAACAGTCCTGTTGGCCATAGTCTGTGTCCTACTCATGTCCCCCAAGGAGATAAAGCACAGCCAAAAGTAATGGCAAGGGATAACTGGACTTTATGAGCAGCTGCCTCTGAAAAAAGCACATTCATTGAAAGACAAACCAACTGAGAAACAGGTTCCAGTGCATTCCCAACTGATTTTTAAGAATCTCTACTTTAAGAATCTCTATTTTATGACTTCAAAACAAAACAAAAAACAAACAAACAAACAAACAAAAAAGGTCAGTTTTGGGGGAAAACCCCACCCATTCACTTCCACTGCAAACTGATTTTGGGGCCAAAATGAATTAAAGTCCACCAGAAGGAAAGTAAAATATTTGAGAGGGATAAACCCAGAAGAGATGGATCCAAGCAGGACTCTTTCCTCCCACCTTTTTGGTTCATAAAATCATCTGTTTGGACTTGGGGCTACAAAATAGGTAAAAAGTAAATGTGCAGCTGGAATCCTGTCTGCATGCAGAGTGGTCATATAGGTGAGGGTTCTTAATACAGGCTCTCAATCTCACAGAGGTCCCAGGAAAAGCCACTGCCTGGAGCAGAGAAGGGCCCAGGAGGACATCCAGTACCTGAGAGGTTCCCAGAGGAACAGCCATGGGATGCAGGTAAAGCCTCCAAGGCCTCAGTGAACATCAATGTCCCAAACATCCCCTGGGACGTCCACCTCCCCCCCTTCACCTCATGCACCATGCACCACGGACAAGGGTGGACTGGGGACCTCACCTGTGCCCAGCTGCCTTCCTCTGTGTCCTAAGTGTGACACATGCAGCATGTCAACAGAAAGGACAGTGAAGTCAGTACCTGGTGGTCCTGCACAGGGCCAGGGCCTGCCACACGCACTGAGCATGGGACTCCTCAGCACAGAGGGACACAGAGGGGACAGGGCTCACTTTTATGGCTTGGGGACCTCAGCCTTGTCTTCAGGGTGCTGGGGACCCCCTGACCCCATTGGGCCTGGTTCCCACCCCATCTTTAACCAAGAATACAGGATGGAAAAGGAGAAAGAAGGAGAAGGAGAAAAAGAAGGACAAGGACAAGGACAAGGACAAGGACAAGGAGATAGGATGAGGCTTGGGCTGGAGATGGCACCAACCCGGGGGTTCATTCATCTTTCCTGGGAAACATAAAGAGTTCTTAGATCTCCCCAGGTCAGGTGGATGAAAGAGAATAAAGCTTCAGTACGTCTATCACAATCCAAAGGGGGCTGCCCAAGCAAATTTGCTGATTTTGTAGCTACTTCCTCCTTTGCCAAGCTGCGCTGGTTTCCTTTAGTCTGACAGAACCTGCCAAGGGGCAGTGGCACATCCCCTGCTACTCAACAAAAGCTTCAATAAAATGCCTATTTCAGAGAACCCCAAACTTGTTTGGATTGGAAGGGACCTTAGAGCTCATCCCATCCCACCCCTGCCATGGGCAGGGACACCTTCCTCTATCCCAGGGTGTTCCAACCTGGCCTTGGACACACAATTCCCACACAAATCCAAAATGCTGCCCTGCTCTAAGACACAGATGGGAGGTGATCGGTTGCAGAGAAGGGAGTGTGGCTCCGTCTCTCCATCTCTCCAGAGCTTTTGGGAGCATGGACACATCCCTGCAAGGGATCCCAAGCTGTCAGCCAGTGGTGGGGACAATATTTGGGTGTGCTGAGGTCAGGGGGGATTAAACCACGACTTGGGTGCAGAATGACATGAGGAATCTCATGTGTCTTAAGATAATTCCTGAATCTTGTCTTTAACTCCTGGACAGCCAGGCTGCTCTGGAAACCCAATGAAATCCACCAGGAAAAAAAAAAAATCTAATGGGGTTTAAGCTACTTTTAGAAATTGCTGGGACATTAAAGGTTGAAAAAGAGTTTCTAAAGAGCTGCAGGGTGCTGGCCAAGAGCTAATATCCCCTTCCCTCTGGGTTTGTATAACACACCTGGAGCTGCTCAGACCCCGACACCCTGGGGGTTTCCCCCAACACCCTGGGGGCTGCCCTGCCTCACCGTCTTGGTGGAAGTTGCCATGTTCTCCATCTCCTCATGGGTGACCCAGACATTTCCAGAGGACTGCAGGGAAAAGAGCAGAGGGGTCAGAGCAAACCACCACAGAAACATGGGCTCAGTTCACAACCACCATGGAGTCATGAAATCACAGAATTATTAAGGCTGAAATATTGTGAAGTCCAACCCTCAACCCAGCACCACCACTGTGCTCAGCACTAAACCACATCCCTCAAGTGCAACATCCACTCATTTTCTGAACGCTTCCAGGGATGGTGACCCCACCATTGTCCTGGGCAGTTGTGCCAGGGCATGACCACCCTTTCCAGGTAGAAATTTCCCCCAGTATCCAACCTGAACCTCCCCTGACACAGCTTGAGGCTGGTACCTCTTGTCCTGTCCTTTGTTCCCTGGCAGCAGAGCCCAACTCCCCCCTGGCTGCCCCCTTCTGTCAGGGAGTTGTGCAGAGCCAGAAGGTCTCCCCTGAGCCTCCTTTTCTCCAGGCTGAGCTCCCCCAGCTGCTCCTGGTGCTGCAGAACCTTCCTCAGCTCCGTTCCCTTCCCTGGACACGTTCCAGCCCCTCCAGGTCTCTGTCGTCATGAAGTGCCCAGAATTCCTCCAGGATGCCAGGTGTGACCCCAGCAGTGCCAGCACAGGGGACGGAGACTGCTCTGGGTCTGCTGCCACCACAGTGTTGGGACAGCCCAGGTACCCTTGGCCTTTTTCCCCACCTGAGCACACCTGGGATCATGCCCAGCCTCTGTCAGCATCAACTGTTCTGGAACCAAGCCTGACTCAGGCTGGTGGAGGATCAGACCACCCTGTGCTTGGAGCTGTCCTGGGGACACCCCACATCCTTGCAGATCAACCTGGTGACACCCCACTGCCTGAGGAGACCCTGGGCTGTCCATGCAGAGCAGAGCAAGGACCTTCATTCATCTCCCTTTCCACTTTAGAGTGATGCTTAAAGAGCCTCCAGGCCTGTCCACATCAGCTGTGACAGCCATCTGAGGGGGACATAGCAGCCTTCCTTCTGCCAGCTGCAAGTCTACAGATGTGTCTTGGCATTACTTGGCCACCATTAACCCCTCAAGGCCTTTGGAGACCAGCAAAAGGCACAATCCCTCCATCCTACCGAGGGCAGAGATTTGCATTTGCTCTGAGTTGCCCAGGCATTTCAAACAGAAAAGGCTTGTGTTGAAATGATTGGGAAAGAGGCTGTGTGCAACCAAGCTGGCCCTGTATATCAGGAACCTTTGGCTTTCTGCTCTTTGGATGGAGTTTAGTTTTATCCTCTCCAGGGCAGTTGGGCCCTGAGTTCTGCTCTTCGCAGGGTTTGCCTCCTGCTGACAACCCCATGTGAGCGGCAGGAGCCTTGAAACTGGAAAGAACTTCATGCTTCCAGCTGGGAATAACCTTTGTGCTGGGGGATGAGTGTCCAGTGGTTTGACCAGTCCATGATGGGACATCACCCCCTCCATGGCCACATTTGCCGCAGTGGTCCCAAGGGAAAGGAGGGAAAGGAGGGCAAGGAGCACGCTGCCTGGCCCATGGAGGGGCTGGGGGTGTGCAGGGAGCACTCACCGTGCGGGACGTGGGAGGTGCCGACGGGCTGGTGAGGGACACCATCTCCTGGATGGCCAGGCGCAGCTTGAGGCGGTGCAGGGCATTGCTGATGCCGATCTCCCGCTGGATCTCGGTGTCCGACAGGGCTGACATGATGGCCCCGCTCTTGACGTTGGCCCGGCACGCGGCCACGTACCAGGCTGGCATCCCCACCCAGAGCTGCGGACAGGGACAGCAGTGACTGCCTGGCACTGCCACTCTGGCTCCCGCGCCAGGGGCAAGGCCACCCTCTCTAGAGCTCGATATTGAAGCTGAATGTCCATGTGGGATTCTGGGTTTGGTTGTACCTTGCAAAGGTGGCCTGTGGGCAGCCCAGCATCCCAGTGCCTGATGAGGGAGGGAGCACCCATGGAAATTTACATAGAATCATTAAGGTTGGAAAAGCTCTCTAAGATCAGTTCCAACCATTCCCCCAGCACTGCTACATTCACCACTAACCCATATCCCAAGTACCACATCCACACATCTTTCTAACACTTCCAGGGATGGTGACCCCACCACTGCCCTGGGCAGTTGCGCCAGGGCCTAACCACCTTTTCACTGAAGAACTTTTCCCCAATATCCAACCTGAACCTCCCCTGACACAGCTTGAGGCCATTTCCTCTCCTCCTGTCCCTGCTTCCTGGGAGCAGAACCTGATCCCCCCTGGCTGCTCCCTCCTGTCAGGGAGTTGTGCAGAGCCAGAAGGTCCCCCCTGAGCCTCCTTTTCTCCAGGCTGAGCCCCGCCCCATTCCCTCAGCCACTCCTCATCACACTTGTGCTCAAACTGTAAGCTCTGCACAAACCACGGCTCCACAGGCTCTATGAGGGATCCAGGGATCTCCTCTGCTCTCCCAGGATTTGCAGGCCCCAGCCATGCACATGAACCAAGCATGGTGGGACATGGTGGCACACACAGATCTGTGGGGACAGCATGGGGACAATCCATGGGCACGCACCTCCAGCCACGACACAACTGTGGGGCCGTCCCAGTGGGCAAACGGCAATCCTTTCCTCCGAGCTTCTTCCAAGAGTTCGTGCCTGGCAGGAAGCAGAAGAGTGATTTATGGGGGGCTTGTGTGGAAGGGAACAGACCCCAGGCAGTAGGAAGCAGCTGGAAACAAAGCTGTGGAGGAAGTAACAAGGCCCAGGGGAGGGTGAAGATGAGAGGATTTCCCAGCAATTCCTAGTCCTGTGTCATGGCTTCCCAGCAGATCAGTTTCTTGCTGGGGTAGGGAAGGAAGCTCACTCACTTCTTCCGCAGGCGCCGATCCTTCTCAGCCTGAGCCCCCAGCTTGCCCAGTCCCAGGGGATCCTGGATGCCCCCCTCCACATCAGTCAGCAGCACTGTTGGGCAAGCAAGACACCCTCAGGTCAGTGTGATGTTCCCAGGTCAGTGTGACCTCCCTCAGAGCCAGTGGGCATCGTCACCATCCCCATGCCAGGGGGACACACAGTGACAGCACAGGAGGGGACAGTGACTCTTTGCAACCTACATCCCATGCCCCCCCCACATCCCTGGGAAGCCCAAGCAGGCCCCCTCCTGCCATCCCTTCTATTTCCAAATCCCAGAAGTCACAGAACAGTCCCTTCTGGAAGGGACCCAGAAAGATCATTGAGTCAAACAGTGCTCAGCATGGAAGCAGTAAAGGATTTAGGAATGGAAAAGCAGCTCTGACCAAAGGGCTCTGCAAAATCCATGGGGAGGGAAGTAGATTTGGGGGCATTAAAAATGAGATACAGTGACAGGAGGTCAATGTCCACACCCCAACTCTGACTGAGCATTAAGGCAACACCACACTCAGGCCAGAGAGGCCAAGGGGAGAAAAACACCGAGCTCCAGCTTCCCTGAAGCTACCATGGCCCCAGCATCCCCAAACCAGCAGGGATATCCCTGCCCCTCCCTGTCACCCCAACAGCACCCCCATGGCAGACAGAGCCAGAGGGTGTGGAAAGCCTAGCACAGATAGGGACAGGGCTGCTCACGGACCCTGCCCCGTGGCCCCTTCTCTGCTCAGCTGGATCAAACGACCCTTCTCTTTCTTCCCAAACAGCCGCCCAATGGAGGACTTGATCCCCTTCCTCTTGGAGCCCTTGTGCAAGGAGTCCTGGCTGCTGCTGGGATTGCTGGCCTGATCCTCCAGTGAGCTGGGGATGGAGGAGGGAGAGGAAGAGCAAAGCCTTTAGGTTTTTCTTCAGCAGGGCACAAGCCATGGCAAACCCCAGCCCACCCCACATCCTATGTGTGCCCCAGGTATATACTCAAACCAATAGAGATACCAAGGGTCTCCACATACCTCTTGCCATCTTCCTGACTCAGGGCAGGGTGGCCCAGCTTCTCCAGCCGCAGTGTCCTGGGTGAAGACGGTGGGGACGTCTCACACTTGATGGTGGTTTTGTCCTCCCGGCTCTCATCCCGAGCTGCAGGTGACTGAACAAGCAGAGAGGCTGTGAGGGTGGGAGGCCAGAGCCCAGCTCCATCCTTGCCCTGCTGCCTGCCTCTCTCTTGCTCCATGGAGGCATGGCCAAAAGAGCCACCAGAGCTCTGGGGCTTTGCCATGCTCCAGGAATGGCCTGAATGAGAGCTCTGGCAATGGTTCCAGATGCCCAAGCAGATGGGGAGGATGTGGCAGTATGGCTGAGATCCTGGAAATGGGGGGTGAGAGGATGCAGCCCCATGGTCCAGGTCAAGGTGTGGGGACAGAAGCTGCTGGCCCTCATCAGAGGACTCTGAGGAGCACAGATGGGAATGTCCCAAGGACACCCTGTTGCCAGAGGGGACACAATGTTTGAGAACCCAGTGGTTTTCTGAACCTCCCCGTGTCCTGCCAGACCCCCCAGGCTGCTGGCGGGAACATGTCCAAGCACCTTTTGGGATCCCCATGATCCTCCTGCTGAATCCCTGGGGTCCCCAGCTCCATCCCGCGCCTGCTGCACCCTGACCTGGTGTGGACAAAGCCAGGAGCAGGCTGGAAAAAGGGCTTGGACAAAAACCAACGGGATGGGAGCCACTCACTAGCAGTTTCCTCCGGTGCTTCCTCAAGTCGCTGGGCTGATTGCAAGGGGGAAAGCGAGAGAGACACAGAAAGGGGGGCAGTTAATGGAGCACCCCCCCCAGAACAGTCCTGGGGCCAGGCCGCCAGGCTGGAAACAGCAAACACGGGCACCCCGTTGTCCCACACCCCCCACAGTCCCTCCCACCTCACAGCCGGACCCCCGCCAGCCCCAGCCCCTCCCGGCTCCTCACCAACGTCATGATCCCCATGCGGTCCAGGTCCTGCGCGGCGCTGCGGGAGCTGAGCTTTGGCGTGGAGCGGCCGCTGAGCGGCGGGGATGAGCTGGCCAGGGACAAGGCCGTCAGCGAGGTGGGGATGGAGGCCCTCTTGCACAGCTGGGTGAGGTTCAGGCCCTCCATGCTGCCGCTCGTTACCCGCGTCTCCAGCTCCTCTGCACGGAGCTCCGTGGACTCCTTCTCCTCCTGGATCATCCTGTGGGAGCAGTGGGGCTCAGGGCTCCTGGCTCCCCACCTTCCCAGGGGCACAGAACCTCTATCCTGGGGAAATGCACCCTGGTGCTGTGCCTTGACCCCCAATCTCCAGGAATGGCAGCAAGATCCATCAGGATCCATAAAATCCAGAGCTGAGACACACCCCGATTCCTTTTAATATCCATGGAGGACATTTATAAAATAATGATCGTTGGAAATCATGACCCTCTGTGACAGCATTAGTACAGCTGAGGGACAGGGAGACATGGCAGGAAGGACCAAGCCCGAGGCTGGATGTCCTGGAGCCACTTCCCAGGCTGAAGACATACCAAGGCCCCAATTTTAGGCCAGCAGAGCCTCCTGGCTATTTGCTGTCCCCTTGGAACCATTTCTGCACAAGGCGGGTTTTGGCCATGGTCATACCTGATCTCTTCATTGATGGCATCCAGCTGCTCCTGGAGCATCATGGCCAATGTCTGGGCATCTGAGTGCCCGCCAGGAGAGAGCACATCCATGGAGCTGAACAGCGTCTCACGGTCGTCCTCATCCACATCAGAGATGTCGGGGTCACTGTCAAAGGCGTGAGGCCCCGTGGCCAGGACCCCACCTGCCTGGGCCTGCTCCCAGTCCTGGGGGAACAAGGGCCATAGTCCTACACAGCATTCCCATGTCTCGAAAAGCCAGACTGGTGACCTTCATGCAGGAATTCCATGTCAATGTGACCCCTCCAAGAAACCCTTCCGATGCTCCCCCATCAATGCACCAGGGGAAGGAAACTGCCCCATGTCTCCAGATCTGACTCTAATCCCTGGAGGCGGGGCAGGAGCAGACCCTAATGCCGGAGTGCACAGGGTTTACCTTGGCTGGCTCCTCTCTCCGGGCACTGAATCGTCCCTTCTGTGCCCGGGGCAGCCCCGGAGCTGCTCCGAAGGGCTCAGCTGGGGCGTGGACCACAGCTCCCAGTGGGAAGCGCAGGTCGGTAGCACTGCCCATGTGGGACCTGGGAAGAGAGAGCCCTGTGGGGAACATTGCTCTGTGCAGGACACCCTCGCCCTTAGGCTGCTCCCCTTGCAGCCCAGGCTTCTTGGGACAGAGGAGGAGGAGCAGGAGGAGGAGGAGACCACTGCGAGATGCCCACCCCAGCCTGCTCAGCATGAAAGTCTGCAAAACCAGGCTCTGGAAAAAGGTGCCCCATTCCCCCACAGAAGACATGGAAATGCACTCACAGAATCACTCACAGAATCACAGAATCTCCCAAGCTGGAAGGCACCCACAGCAATCAAGTCCAGCCCCTGGCCCTGCACAGGACACCCCAACAATCTCACCCTGGGCATCCCTGGGAGCACTGTCCAAACGCTCCTGGAGCTCTGGCAGCCTTGGGGCTATGCCCATTCCCTGGGGAGCCTGGGCAGTGCCAGCACCCTCTGGTGGAAGAACCTTTCCTTGATATCCAGCCTAAATCTCCTCTGATACAGCTCCCTGGGTCCTGTCCCTGCTCACAGAGATCAGAGATTGGAGCTGCCCCTTCTGAAGAATCTGCAGCCTCTGGTGACCTCTGACCTCAGGAGACTCCTAACTTTCTCAGACTCTCAGAAGTCCAGCCCTGGGCCTTCCCCTGCTGCGCCCTCCCCTGCTGCTCCCTCCCCCTTCTCTGTGCACCCATGGGGGCATCCAGCCAGTTCTGCCCAAAACCCCCTGCACTGGGGGGCTGTTGTGCAGCCAAGGGCTGAAAATGCCTCTCCTGCACTTTTCTCTCTAGAGCAGCTGGAATCTCTCAACACAATTTGTGTCTTCTCCATCCCCACGTGGGGTAGCAGGAGCCAGCCAGGGAGCTTTTCTCCTTTTTTATGTTTATTCCAACATTTTCATGAGAGAATGAGGGGCGGTCTCTTCTCCCAGGTAGTGAGTGACAGGATGAAGGGAAATGGCCTCAAGGGGAGATTCAGGTTTTATATTGGGAAAAATTTCTTAATGGAGAGGGTGGTCAGGTCCCAGCACAGGCTGCCCAGGGCAGTGGTGGAGTTCCCACCCCTGGAAGTGTTCAAAAAATGATAGATGTAGCACTTTGTGATGTGACTTAGTGGGAATGTTAATATTTGGGTGAAGGTTGGACTTGATGACCTTCGAGGGCTTTTCCAACCTTAATGATTCTGTGATTTCAATGAATGAGTAAAATTCCACCTGAAACATCTTCCAGGTGTGAGGACATGAGCATTGTTGGGATCTCCCAGCAGGAACCAGCTGGGACTTCTTCACCCTCCTCCCCTGTGCCAGGGCTGGTGCTTGGGAACAGGACCTGGTGAGGACCCTTGCCCTTGTGTCCAGAGCAAGGCAGCATCTGGACACAAGGACACTCTGAGCCATTTGTGGTGCTCGTTCCATGTCTCCACTTTGCCTGGTTGTTCCTCTTGACCCTGAAGACCCAACCATGGAGCTGAGCAAAGCACCTTCCTGGGCACAGGATGACATACAGTGCCATTGGAGACTTGAGGTTTGTTTAGTTTAAAGTGAATTTAAGATGACAAAAGCAGCAGCCCCAGGCAGATCATGATTTTCTACCATGGTGGGCCTGGTTTGCAGTGCAGATACAGGCCTGGAGATAAAATTAGCACCACAAGCAACATGGCTGGGCCAGCCTGGTGTGTCAGACAAAGGCACAACCCAAGTTCCAGGGATTTCAGAGCTGCTGACAAGCTGCTGCCCAGCTAAAACCAGATAAAAACATCTTAGACAAAGGCTGATATTTCTGCAACTCAAGATTTCTGTTGATTTTTCATCTGAGAAATACAAAAAATCATCAAATTGTCCACCCTGCTCTTACAGACCCATGCAAAGAGGTCCCACACATGCTCCAGACTCTGCTCCAGCACTCAGCTCTCCATCCTCACAGGCTCTTCCTCACCCTCCCCATTTCTTCTCTCCATGACAGACACAAGGTCTCCAGGCCTTCTTCTCTCTCCTGACAGATCCAAAGCTGGTTACACCAGCTCCTCCCCATCTTTTCCAGCCTTCCTAAGAGGGGAATTTCCTTCACTGGTTGCTCCCATTGACCCCTTGCTGCCTTGAACCCACACTGGAAGTGCTCAGGTGGCTGCAGCAGCACAATGGGGTTGTTGTGCTGCCACCCTCCTTTTCCACCCCCTTTTACCTGGAGCAGCTCTCGGTCAGGGCCAGAGGCTGAGACTCGCTGGACTCATCTCTGCTCCTGATGCCCTGGGCTGGGATGTCCCTATGTGCCAGCTGACTTAAAATGAAAGGGTTTGGGAGGACCACTGCATTGGAGAAAGTGTGGCTTCATTCTCCTTTGCCCCCAACAGTTCCAAAGCAACTCCTTCTTCTGCACCAGCCCTGTACTCCACAGAAAAGTCCTTTGGTGAACATCCAGCTTTCAGAGCTTTCTAAGCCACTTGTGCAGAAAAAGAAACAATGCCCAGTGGTTTCTCACCCTTACATGAGCAAATCTGAGGCCATTCAGTTGGGCTGGGCTATTCTCAAGAGTCTACATCCCACCCCAGGACAGATCCACGGTGGGACTGCATGGAGCTGACCCTGCTGTGATGACCCTGCAGCCCAGTAGTGAAGCTTGAGGGCTTCAGAAACACCCAATACCAGCAGCACTTTGGGGTCCCCAAAGCAAACTGCCCCCAAAGCCAGGGGGGCAAGGGCACTTACCTGGTGTGCACACTCTCCACAAACGTCCCACTCCTGGTCTTGAGCTGATCCACCTCTAGCCTCAGCTTGTCGATCTCGTCTGACAAACGCCGCTGTTTGAGGGGGATGAGACAAGCAGGGGTTTGCTCTGGAGAGCTGCCAGGTTTGGAGTAATCCACATGGCTCTTGCCATGTTCACATTTCCTTTACAGATCCCCACCCCAGGTTTAAAGCATCTTGGAGCATCAGTAGAGAAACAGCTCATGCAGGCACAGGGAATGAGGGTGCTGGGGAGGGAGGATCAGGACAGACAGCACAGGTGCTCAAGGAATGCTGCTTTGGGAGATGAAGGAAGACAGGTCCCTCTTGGATGCTCTGGTTCTGCTCCAGACTGCATGAGTGTGTTCCCTTGGCAAGGAATTGGCAGCAAGGGACCCCCAAGCCAAACTTGCTGCTGGCCTGTCCCTCCTGCTCCCAGCCCCATTCCCATCCCCATGGGGAAGCTGTGCCCGCACCCAGTGCTGAGAGATGCCAGGGGGAGGCTGCAGATGGATAGGGAGGGAGGGGAGAAGGGATCTCCCAGGCACATCAGGATCGTGTCTGGGGAACAAACAGGCTGAGCCAGGGTGGGCAAAGTGCCAGCAGCAACATGCGAGTCCCCAACCTCTGCCCTGCCCAGACCTGAGCAGCCATAGCTGGGAAGCACAAGGAATAAGCACATATCCTCCCTGCATGTGAGGGGAAAAGCAGCCCCCCTGATCCCCCAAACCATGCATGAGACATGCAGCACATCCCAAAAGCTCCCACTGCTCCAAAAAGCCATGTCCCTCCAGCTTTCTAGCAAGGCCACTAGGGGTTCATGCAGATGCTACTGAGATGCTTTATCTGAGAGCAGGGTGAGAAGAACTACGGGGCCTCTGCGAGCTGGGCACAGGGCAGATCTCCCCCCAGTCTGAAAAAGCCTCAGGGGCCAAGAGGATGTGGCTGCCTGAGCCCTCCTCTACGCCCGGCCTTGCCACTGTCCCCAGCGGGCCCAGGGATGGATGAGTGTGACAGAAACACAGAGATGGGACCCAACATGCCTGGTAGGGAACTGACCCGGGGCTCTCCGGGGAGGGGGGCAGCAGCTTCTATCCAGCTACTGTGTGGGTTAGTGTGTGGCCTCCTGCTGCCCGGTGCTCTGGGATTCCAGTTCCTCCCAAACTGGGGCATTTTAGGAGAAGCAAGTGCCCCTAGCAGCGCTAGGGAGTGAGGCAATGCTATCACTGGGCCAGGTTTCTGCAACCTTTACCTTGCAGCATTTACCTTGTCATGCTGATGTTCCTCTATCTGCTTTTGGGTATTTTCCAGCTCTTGTAACAATGTATTCTTTAAGAAAAACCAAAGAAAATAGAAGGGAACAAAAACAGGAAGAAAAAGAGAGACCATTTAGGAAATGACCGTCCCAGGAATGGCCAGTGTGGACTCCCTGTGTAATGAACACCTGGAAAAGGCTCCCTCACCTACCTGTACACAGGTCTCCTCTGCAAAACTCCTGCCTCTCAAGCAGGGTGGCCACAACTCAACTCCTGCCCCACTCTGGGGCTGAGTATGGCCACGGAAGGTGATGAGAAATTTGATGGACAGGGCTTGAAGATTAGGAAATATGTCTGAGAGGAGAACAACTCCTCGTGCAGCTGGATCAAGGGGAAAAATATCCCTTACATCTAAGCTAGGGAGTAGGCAGGAGGGAAAGGAGATGTGCTTATAGACTCACAGAATCATGAGATTGTTAAGATTAAAAAAGCCCTCTAAGATAGAGCCCAACCATCCCCCCCCAGCACTGCTGTGTTCATGGCTCAACTATGACCCCAAGTGTCACATCCATGTTCATGGAACACTTCCAGGGATGGTGACTCCACCAACTGTCCTGGGCAGTCTATTCCAACACTACAATTCTTTCCTAAAAATTTTTTTTGCTATTATCTATCTAAACCTCCACTGGAGAGTTTGTAACTGCCTGAACCAGTACTCACTTTTGGTAAGTGCTGGCAGCAAAACAGGATCATTTTTGTGCATGGAAGACCTGGATAAACTCTCAGGGTGGGCCACTGCTGGCACCAGACTGGGGAGTAGGCAATACCCCTCACAATATGTCACCACTCTGGTCCCTGTTGCTTGCTGGGGTGGGTTTTGGACTCATCCCTGCAGGTTGGGACCTGCTCTTTATCCAGAGGAATCTGCTGAACAACTGGACATGCTGGCACAGCCACGTCTTGTTGGGACAGGAGGAGCAGAGCAGCAGGGGGGACAGAGCCAGCCCTGGAGGCATCAGCTGGGGGAGGCACCTGTGTGCTCCGACTTTCTGAGGGCAGGAACCCCGAGAGAGCTGACTCACCAAGGCCTGACCTCCCACTGGCACTGTGGGTGGATCCTTGCTTGGAGCCAGTTAATTCAAATCACATTGAGCAGCCACAGCTCCAGCCAGCTCCTCCAAGGCAACCCACTTCCTCAGGAGTCAGTGGGAGATATTGATGTACACTGCCCTGGCTTGGAGAAAGCAGTCTGGATCTGGGGGTAGGAAGGTTTTAAGGCAGCACGTGAAGGGATGGGCATTGGGACACAATAGACACTGCATTTTTTCCTGCAAAATGCAGTTGGGATTTGCTCTGACAGCTGGGCACAGGTGGCACCAGGGCTGCACTAGCAGAGACATGGGGAGGTGAGGGAATGGAAAAGGACAAATCCTGCTGCTGTGGGAGGTGGGGAGGGGGTCTCCCTGGGTGAGGTAACCAGAGCAGTTCCCTGTGTTCCACCAGCCCCAGCACAGCTGTGTCCTGCATGTTGCCATTTCTGCACAGGCACTTCCAGCACTGGGCCATGGCTGGACAAGGCACAGAGGGGCTGCAGACCCCTCAAGCCCCAGAGGACCCCTGCCTCAGGCACTACCTTCTCCTCCAAGGCTGCCATCCTCTCCTTGAGGTGCAGCTGTAGCCGCTCGTTGGACTCGCTCAGCAGCCGATCCACAGTGTCTGAGAGCCGCTTGTTGTGCTCCTCGTTCATCTTCTCCCGCTGGCGGGCCTGGGACAGACACAGTGACATCCATGTCACATCCAGAGGAGCTCAGTTCCCTCCTGCCATCCTGTGCCTGCTGTGGTGGCAGAGCTGGCCCACCAGGCCCAGTTTTTGGGGACAAATCCACCTCCTACAGAACTGGTTGGACCCTCTCTGGTGGCTCTGCTGCTGTCTGCCACCTCCCACCCAGGGATGAATGGGAGAGAAAAGGATTTAGGGAGATCATGCCTGCCTGCCCCTCAAGAAAGCTTCTCCTGTGTATCTGCCAGGCATATCCACACTTTGGCAGACCCCAATAGATACTGAACCTCTGGATTTTCAAATATCTGTCGTAAGGCAAAACATCTGGAGGCTTCCTCAGGGCACATCTGCAATGTCACCTGGGTGACCTGAGAAATGAGCATCACAACCTCCTGCATTGGCAGCCCAGCCCCTGGCTGAGAAGCAGAGAAGCTGAAAAGGGACTGTGCAGCCCAGGACACAGCCTGGACCTCAGCTTCCCTGCCCTTTTCATCCTGTTGATCCAGGCTCAGGGGAAGAGCTGCTGGAGCCTCCCCTTCTACCCTGCATTTGGGGTCTCAGCTTGCCCCAGGAGGTGATGCTGGAAGAGAAGTGGGTGTGGAATATTACCAGCAAGTCTTGTATGCCTGGGAGAAGGGAAATCACATCAGAGAGTGCCATGAGCTCCTGTGTGGTTCAAGCTTAAGTGATCCTGGATGGGAAAGGATTAACCAGGCTCTTCTCCCAACCTGCTCCTGAACTGCAACCCAGGTGTGCCCAGATACCCAGGCAAGGATCAGGACTTACCCTAGCCAGCTCCTGGTTCTTCTCCTCCAGCTGAGTCTCCAGTTGCCGGAGGTGCTCCTCAATGCTCCCGTGCCTCTCTTCTGCCTGGGAAAAGCAGAGCAGCCTTCTCAGGTGATGCTCCCCAAAGCCATGAGGATCCTGCTGCATCCTGGTGTCCATCTCTCCATCTGAGTCCTTCCTGGGGTGCAGGGCTCTCTCCCACTGCCTGCATCCCTGCCAGGGTTCCCTGTGAGCCCAAACCAACCCTGCTGGCATGGTGACAGGAGCTGGAGGCACTCTGTGAGGCACTATTCCAGAACCCAGGAAGGGCAGGATGGCCATATCCATCCCTCCCTCCAGACCTCCAAAATTCAGCCTGGTGCTTCCTCCTTCTCCTCATCCTAGAGGAGATGTCAAAGTCAAAGGGCATCCACACTGACAGGACCATCCCCACCTTGGAGAAAGGGGCCGAGGGAAGGAAGCAAACCCCACATGTGCAGGACACATTGAGGTGTCCTTTAAAGACGGTGCCTTGTCCCTGCAGCAGTGGGGATGGCAGGGGACAGAGAGGCCACAGTGGGAAGGAGAGTGGGATGCCTTGGGCTGCCAGGGGCTCCGTCGCTGCAGGGGGTGGCCAGACCCAGCTCCTCCCCTGGTCCCAGCCCTGCCCTCCTGTTCCCTCCAGTCTCTGACATCCCCTGCAGCTCCTGTCTGACCCTCCAGCCCCAGCCCCACCCCTGCACTTGCCTTGGTGAGCGCAGCAATGCGCTGGGCCAACTCTGCTTCCACCTCGGGCAGCGTCTCTGCCTTTCTCATTGTCTGCTGCAGCTTCTGTTCCGCCAGCTCCAGCAGCTCCTGCAGGTGCCGGGCCTTCTCCTCACACTGTGGGACAGCAGGATGACTGCCTGGCATGTCCCACCCCCAGCACCCCCTTCTGCCCCCTAGGTCCCCAGGGCAGGGGGATGCTTTGGGTCCAGCTTCGGTACCTGGCGGTGCAGGGACTCCTTGTTGGCCAACTCATTCTCCAGTTTGTCATTGAGGTCATGGATGGAGGTTGCCTCTCGCTGGGCTGCCAGGTACCGTTTCTCCAGTGTGGTGATCCTCTCCTCCATGTCCTCCTTCTGTGCCAGGGCCTGGGGAAGTGATGGGGCTGTCACATCCTGCTCTGTGACAGCATTTTGGGAATAGCAGGGCCCTCCAGCTCCTTCAAGCCTGGGACACCTTGAGTTCAAGGGGTGTGAAAACCCCCCTTGACATGGGGATGAGGGACAGCAGAATGGGACAGCGATAAAGGAGAGTCATACAATCACAGGAAAACCTTCTACAGAGGATACAGGTCACTGCCCCAGGTGTGCAGCACACCTGAGAGCCTGTCTGTAACCTCAGAGAAGTCCTGCTGGTGGACTTGGGGACAATTTCCCAAAGGCAGTGGCTCTTTTGGAGAACACCCTGCACACAAGAGGAGTTCAAATCCCTTCCCAGCCCAGTGGAAGCAGCTGTGAGGAGATGGGCAGTGCCCAAGGCTGGGCAGTGCAGGGGGACAGAGACTCACCTCTCGGAGGTCTCTCTGGTACTTGCTGCTCATCTCCTCAGATTTGATCAGATCCTTCCTGGCAGTGCCCAGATCCTCCTCCAGCTCAGCCACACTGGCAGCCAAGGCAGAGATTCGCTCCTTGGCCTGGACCACTTCAAAATTCTGCTTCTCCAGGAGCTCCTGCAGCTCCACCACCCGCCCGGCCTCATCATCTGGGTGGACGGAGCCATTGGAGAGACGCTGCAACGCACCGGAGAGGGAGGTAGATATCAGGATGCTCCAAAGCTCCCAGGCTGTGGCACTGCCTCCAGCCACTCCAAGTGGGAATGTGGCCCTGCAGTGACTTGGTGAGGGGGTGGAAGTGGAGACAGGTGGCTCAGGGACCTCCATCAACAGCCTCCACAAGCAAGGGATGGGGCTTCTTACAGGAATGATGGAATGGGAATGGCTGAGGACTTCCCAGATGTCCTAGGTCTGTATTCTATCTCCACCTTCATGAGCTGTTAAAACCAGGAGGGGCAGTGTTTTCCTTGCCTCCTCCCCCGGACTATCTCCTGTTAATGGGCCATCAACGCCTTGCCTCATGAGTCATAGATAACTCCCTCCGGGAACCATTTCCTGTTTAATGGGCAATTAAGGACCCACCACATGACTCACAGAATAACATCAGCCCATTGTGAGATGGGCTGTGCCCAGGGGGAGGAGCCAAGCATTCCCACCTGGATATAATCTGGGCATTTGGACAGAACAGGCACTTGCCTTCTACTGGATTCCCAGAGGAACAGCCTTCTCTCCCACTGGATTCCCAGAGGAAGGACCAGACTCTTCAACATCACCACTGGACCATTGGGGGAAAACTCCACCCTTCTAGAGGATTACTGCTTCAACAGAACCATCTGTCACACCAGGAGGACTACTGGAGCCACCATTCAAACTAAACTGCCAACACCCTGACTGACAGGGTGTCAGGTTGTATTCTAACTGTCAGGTTTTGGTTTTGTAATACTGCATCTTGGTCTAATTTTCCTATTAAGTTGTAGTTTGTTGGTTTTTGTTTTACTTTATTTTGTTTATACATATTAAAGAACTGTTATTCCTATCTTCATATCTTTGCCTGAGAGCCCTTTAATTTTAGAAATTATAATTTGGAGGGAGGGGGTTTACATTTTCTATTCCAAGAGAAGCTCTTGCCTTCCTTGGCAGGCACCTGTCTTCCAAAACTAAGACACCAGAGCATCTAGTGGAAGATGTCTGTGCCCATGGTGGGGGTTGGAACAAGATGGCCTTTAAGGTCTCTTCCCATACAAACCGTTCCCATCTCTGGGAAGCACCTGAGCACAAATTCCCCCCACTCAGAAATGGCCTGTATCGACCAGGAAGGACATTTCCCATGGGGCTGGACCCATCGGAGAGGGCAAAAATTTTCCAGCACCCTGAAGCCAGCAATAGGGATGTGGGAGAAATAACAGACTCACTGAGCATGATCAGAGCAGGGGATTCCCAGGCTCTCACCTTCCAGGGAAGCTTCGGTGCTGGTTCCTTGGGCTCCCTCTCATCACGCTCACCCACTGCGGGCTCCCGGGTGGAGCCCTGCTGCAAAACTGTCACCTGCATGGGAACAGGGAGACAGCAAGAGGTGAGGCCATTCCTGCTGCACCCAGGGCTGCATCAACTTCCTGCCAGAGTCCTGCTTGTGGCTGAAGGGACCGGAGGGAGCAGGTGAGGAACAGCCCTGAGCTGGCACTGCTGGGGTCACACCTGGAATGTTGGGGTCAGTTCTGGGCCCCTTGATTGGGAAGGACATTGAGGGGCTGGAGTGTGTTCAGGGAAGGGAACAGAGCTGGGGAAGGGTCTGGAGCACCAGGAACAGCTGAGGGAGAGGCGGAGCTCAGCCTGGAGAAAAGGAGTGTCCTGGAGTGACTTTGTGATGCTTGTATCCCCAAATCATGTGACTGGTTGTGCTCCTTTTTTGGTCCTATCTCACAGCAGAAATTGAGAAAAATATATTTTCATGGGTGTACTGCCTCTTGGCTGGTGTCAAATCATTACATTCTTGGGTTTTTTTGGTTTTTTTGTTATTTGTGTGGGGGTTTTGTTTTTGATTTTTTTTGGGGGGGTTTTTTTGGGTTTTTTTTTCT
>VXBU01017459.1:0-37835 GCA_013400315.1 Bombycilla garrulus | reverse complement strand
GCTTCAGCACTCCCCATCTCTGGTCATCCCTGGGACCGGGGACATTAAAATTCAGTGCTTCATTAGCACCCCCCAAAGGACTGGACTAGGACATCTCCCTAAAAAGCATTCTATATGTTACAGAAGCATCCAGTCCATTGTCTATGGCTTTGCAAGAGAAGTCCATGCCAACCTGGCCCACTCTTTCATTCTTCCTTCCCACTTTGGATTCTTTCCTGTCTTTTCCTTGACATCGGGTCTCAGGTCCTGTCTTTTATCTCCTTCGAGCTGCTCCCTTTTCAGCTGAGTCAAGAATGTCATGATTTGACACCAGCCGAGGGCCAATGCACCCATGAAAAAATATTTTTCCCAATTTCTGCGATGAGATAGGACAAAAAAAGGAGCACAACCAGTTACATGATTTGGGGATACAAGCACCACAAAGTCACTCCAGGACATTCCACCCCTTATCCCCATATCATCAGCTTACTATCAAAATTTATATATACTCTAACTCTACAAACACATATATTATACATATGGTTCTCATCCAACAATTAGATCTCCCTGAGGTACACACTGTGTTGTTCCATCTTTTTGCATTATCCACCATGTGCAACCTGGTCCCTGAGCAAAGACTACCCCATGATTAGGTTTGTCTGCACTTGAAGCAGGATTAATCCAAACTGTCTTCCTTTTTAGTTGAGTAGGATGCATGCCTTAAAAAGGTCCATCTGGGCAAGAAAAAGTTAAAACCTCAATTTCTGGGACTTCTGCCAGTAGCTCCTGCTAATTATCAGCTCTTCCGATAACGTGTCCTTGAGCCGCGGCTTGCAGAAACGGGAGATTCTCCACACCAGGGAGGGGGGAATTCTTCTCCTCTGCCAGGCTGGGGCCAGCCCATCCCTCCATTCCCCCTGCTCCCTGCGGGGACAGTTCCCTCCGGGGGGGGTCTCCTGGCCCAGCCTGGCCTGGCACAACCCAACCCCTCCATAAGACATGGGGTGGGGGAACCAGGCTGGGACAAGCTCTTCCTTTCCATCCTCCCCACCACCTGCTGGGACAGCTCCCTCGGGAGGGGCTCCCGGCATGGCCTGACCCAGCCTCCCCCTCCCGCAGGCCTCCGTGGCCGTGGCAGAAGGAAGCCAGGCAGAGGCTGCAGCCATCTGTACCTGTTTGATGCCATAAGGAAAAGAGAACGATTCCTGGGCAATCCTGTGCCACATGTATATCCTACTGAGAAGCATTTCACTTTTGATTGGCTTGTTTCCCTGTCTGTCTTTAAAACTGGCCACAATTGGTGTTGCACTGGGCTCATGGGAAATTCACAGGCAAACCTCACTTCCAGAGGTAGCTATTTCCAGCCCAACAAAATGTCAGTCAATCTCAAACCAGCACAGGGAGGCTCAGGGGGGACCTTCTGGCTCTGCACAACTCTTTGACAGGAGTGGACAGCCAGGGAGGGTCGGGCTCTGCTCCCAGGGAACAAAGGGACAGAACAAGAAGAAATGGCCTCAAGCTGTGCAAGGGGAGGGTCAGGATGGACATAAGGAATTTTTTTTTCCCCTGAAAGAGTGGTCAGGTCCTGGTGGCACAACTACCAGGGCAGTGATGGAGTCACCATCACTAGAAGTTTTCAAAAAACAAGTGGATGTGGAACTTCACAATATTGTTCAGTGGGCATGGGGGTGTTTAGTCAAAGGTTGGAGGCTTTTCCAGCCTTAATGATTATATGATTCTAAGAAAGAGGAAGTCAGAGGTGCTGGGAAGGCTCAGCAGTGAGGAAGGTTTTCCTGGTGAGCCCTGGATCCCAGGGTTCCCTCCCAGCTCATTTCACTTGTTTACAGCCAAACAGATTCTGAACCCAGTGCAGCAGGAGCAGATGATAAACACTGGCACCATGTCCTGTTCTGATAGGGGAGGATATGGAATGGTCCCTGCAAGGAGAAGGAGCCTGGGAGCCTGGGAAATACCATGAGACTTATCCTGGGAACTAGAAAGAGGAGCAAAATTTGGCAAGCAGAGGCTGTAGGAATGGCTCTTTCCTTTTGGGAGTAGTGGCTGGGCACAAATTCCAGGAAGGAAAGGAGTTCATGTCTCTTCAAGAACACTTTATCCCTGAAAGTGTCCAAGGCCAGGTTGGACAGAACTTGGGGTAACCTGGGATAGTGGAAGGTGTACCTGCCCATGGCAGGATGTGGAACGAGATGAACTTTAAGGTTCCTTCCCACACAAATGAGTCTGGGATTCTGGCATTCTGAGATGACCATAGCTGGAGGTTGGGGACAGCAATGTCCCAACCCCAGGACTCCAGCAAGGAAGAAGATGGGGGATGCAAGATGAGGTGCTTGAAGCAGTGTGGTTTGGGTCTCTGCCAAATCAGGGCAAATCCCAAGTCACCCTCAGCCCCTGTAACGATTCAGATTCAAACTGTTTTTGTCAGTGACATGAATTCCAAACAGCGAACAACAGGGAAATGTCACCTGTGAGACAGTTTTCAGAATCTTTACAAGGTTTCCTTAAATAGAGACAAACCTTCAAGTACATAGCAATTTTAGAACAAAAGCCTTACATCAAACCTGACTGAATGAAAATACCACAAGAACTCCCAAAGGTAATGGAGGGCATTCCCAGTCCAGTGGTACCCAGGTACCTCTTACCTGCCGATGGGCATCCACGAGCTGCTCCTCCAAGGTGGCCACTCGCTCCAAGGCTGCTCGCAGGCGTTCCCTCACCTGCAGGTGAGTGAAACAACAGGAAAGGCTGTTATTTATCTGGGATGAGGGTGTCCAGGATTTAGGCATGCTCCTAGGCATGTTTGCTGTGCTGACAGCCAGGCTCAGGTGGATTCACAGGTTCAGGATCATTCAGCCCATCACAGTGGGGGGGTGAAATTGTGTTGGAGACAACAGACTGGGCCATTTCTTGGAGACCTATGGCCAGAATAGCCTGTAGAGGTCTCCTAGCAGAGGAAGGAGATACTTGAGGTGAATGAATGAGGAACAGTGAAGACTGACCCAGGGTGTCAAATGCCACCACCCCAAGAGTGACCTGGGGGAGTTCCCTGTCCCAGACAGCCTCAAACCCATAGGATCCACTGGGCAGCCCCAGCAGCTCCTCAATGTAGCTTTGGGATGCAGCTGCTTGCAGTAGCAAGACTTTCCTGCTAAGGGCCCCCATGTCACCTTAACAACACAGAATACCAGGGAGGGAGCGGACAGTTGGGAGAAGGAGCTCTGAGCAGGAGAGGTCCCACCAGCTTTCCCACCTTTTCATCCAGCGCCTTGTGATGCTCAAAGAGTGACTTGAGTGCCTTGAGCACCTCGACCTCACTGGACACCCCAGATGGTGACTGGGCCTGGCGCTTGACCACAGTCATCCTAAGGGAGCGCTCATGCCGTGACACCAGGCACTCCAGGTGTTCCAGGAGGAGCTGCAGGGGGACAAGAGAGGGGATGTCACTGCTAGGATGGGCCCAGCAGCCCCTGGTGTCCCACAGCCCCAGGACTGAGGGCCTGCCAGCAGGGTCTCCAGGCTTACTCGGGTATTGTTGCGCTCGGCTTTCAGCTCTGAGATCTCCTCCTCCCTCTCCAGGAGCTGCTCCCGGCAGGCGCTGAGCTCCCGCGTCAACGTTGCAAACTCCTGTGGAGAGCAGGGCAGGCCGTGAGCAGGGACAGTGGGTGGGATGGAGTCAGCATTCCAGCACCACTGCTGGACCTCCAGCACAGCATTTCCCATCCAAACCCAACCAAGGTAACACTGCAGGGACCGTGGAGAAACCAGTGGAGAGGCACAGCCAGGCCAGGAGGGGATTTATTTTTGACTTCCCTCGTGCTTTGAACACAGCAATTTAAGATTTATCCAACTTGGCTTGACATCCAATGACACAAGACACTGGTCTACAGCTGCAGAGGTGGTCAATGGCATTTAAAACATCCCAGTTGAGACCACCAGCATGTTCTCATTCCCAGGATGCAGCTCCCACCTTGGAGCATCCCATCAGGCTAAAACTCACCACAAAGCCACAGCCAGTTAGGATGAGTCCCCTGGCCCTCAGCCAGCCTTTGCCAAGGCCTCAGGACCTGGAATCATCCAAAGCTTCCTTCCAAAAGAAAGAGGTTGCTGCCTCAGTGCAGCATGTGGAGCCCCAGCAAGCTGCATATGGGGCATCCCCAGGTCCTGAGTCCCAGCTGAGAGGGATAGGACACAGCAGGAGATATGCCAGGTGCCACCAGCTCTTGCTGCTGCTCCCTAAAGGAATGTGACAGCCAGCAAGGAAGAGCCATGCGCAGAGCAATGCCAAAGGAATGCTGCACACCCAGCACATCCCTCGAGACAGGATGAAAACCACAATCACACTTGTGGCTGTTTTGGAGGGGAAGGGAAACTTGCTTTGAAGTCCCTTGGATGCAGGAGAGTTCCCTTTCCCCTAAAAAATGAAACGCAGGCACCCAGGTGAGCCCAGGAACACCTCCCATTGCTCCCAGTTGCTCTTCAATGGTGCCAGGCCCAAGTGAGGTTTTGCAGCTGGGATTTTTTAGGGTGAGAAATGCAAATATGGGAACACACCATGAATTCACAGCAGGTTCAATGTTGTTGGAAAGAATTTTAAAAGGCAAAGGATTTCAGAAAAAGCTGAGAAGGATTTGATGGAGCATTAACAAAGCAAATTTCGAGAGAGGGCTGAGAGCTGTTTTACAGCATGAAAATCTTTTTCACTTTAATTTTCAGGTTTAGCAAATAAAACCCCTTTAAACTGAAGCAAAGCATTGAGGCTTAGGCTGAACCAAATGCTCTGCTCAGCTCCAAGTGAAACCTCCTGCGACAGCTGAAGCTCTGAGAAATACAGAGCTTCCTCATCTGTTTACCCCAGACAGGTTTCCTCTCTCTCCCCACCCCAAACCTGTCCCACTCAAGGGGTTTGTAGCTTGGGATTTGTGGGGATGGTGGTGGCACTGGTGCAGTTGAGACCCCAAAGTGGGACAGGACCTGAGCAAGTTGCAGTGAGGGGAAAGGGAAAGAGTTACTGTCCCCATAAACAGCTGCTTTCCTGCCTGTCATCTGCCTCAGGCTGCTGCCACCCCACACCCCTGCTCCACATCCCTGCTCTGGGACTGCCCCAGGGCCTGAGGTCCTCATTTCTTTCCCAGACCCGCTCCTGCACCATCCATTGCCCAGGGACCACTCCAGCCCTGTGGTCTTCCCTCTTCCCATCCTTTCTTAGGAACTACTCCAATCTGGCATCACCCCTGGCCCCATCCCTTCCCCAGGGAACCCTCCAGTGCTGCAATCACCCTTCTCCCCACCAGTTCTCCCCCAAATCTGTCACAACAACCCAGACCTTGTCACCAACTTCTGCCGTGCCCCATCCCACACACTTCTCTGGGACCATCCCACAGCATCCAGAGCACAGGAACAGCTGTGTGGCAGATCCAGCTCCACTGGGACCCCACTGGGCCAGCCCAACCCTTCCCGGAGCAGTGCTCTCTCTGGCACTGGGATCATGGTGGCTCACAGTAGAATCCCGTTGGGATCAGGCTTGGCACAGCGCGGCCGCAGGCACGTGTGAGCATTCCATGGGTTATGCAAGCACTACCAGCAGCTCCCGAGCAACCCTGAGGATTAGAGCTGGGCTGGGAATGCCGGCAAGCAGAAAGCAGCAGGGAGATGTGCCAGAGAGGTGCCTGTGCATTGCCTCAGATTTAGGGATCTGCCACTCCCCCAGCCCCTTAACACGCCAAGAGACAGGCAGCAAGGCTCCAGGAGCTTGGGAAAAGCATCCCGGCAGCTGGGATGGCCCTGGGAGATCTTCCAGCAACCTGAGGTGTAAATGTGGGGGACGCATCAGCTCCGGGCTTTTTCAGCACCAGGGCAGGACCCTGCAGATCCCAGCCTCTGGATCTGCAAAGGTGGAAACTTCTTGCTCTGCACCGTGGCTAGCAGGGGACCCTGGCTGTGGACACGGATGCCCTGTTCCCACTGGAGTGAACAGGACAGGGCACTGCGGGATGGGTGAGACAAGGCATTGGAGGCAGCAAGAGGACAGGGATCACCACTGCTGGGGACAGCGATGGTCAGCACTGGGGACAGTGACCACCAGCACTCAGCCTCCTCTTCCTGCATTCTCTAGCTGTGGTGGGCAGGCTGTACAGATGCTCCCGCAATCAGGATTTCATCCTGAAAGAGGGGATTAAAAGGGAGCAAATCCTCTGGAGAGAGAGGCAGCCCCTGATGCAGCCAGCCCGGCGCACATGCGGTCAGCGGGTCACAACTGGGGTGGGCACAGCACAGAGCACCTGCCAGCCCTTCCCTAGGGGTGCTCCTCTCTGAGCCTTCCAGATAGGAATGCTGGCTGCATCCTGTGCTCTGTGTCCCATATCCTGTGCCAGCCCTGGAGCACCCCATGGCAAATCAAAGAGCCCTTGATAGCTGTTCCCCCTCAGGGAAAGGCTGTAAAAATGAACATTTACATCAAAAATAGAAACAGCCCGTGGCGAGCCAGGCCAGCAGTGAGGTCAGCCAAGTACACAGGGCCTGAGTAGGATGCCTTGGGAATAAAAAATAGGAATAAATCTCTCCAACAGCCACTTGTAGCCACCTCCCTCAGCCCCGGCTGTGCCAACGTTGCCATCTTGCTATGGGTCACTGTGGACACCAGGCAAGTTGGGGACCATGACAAGCTGTCCCCAGCTCATGGCTGCAGTGTCACACTGTGGAATGCAGCCTTCACCCCCATGCACAGGTGTGCCATGGCCTGCCATCCCACCAAAGTGGAGATAAAGAGGATGCAGATGATTTTCCTCTGCCCTGCCATGGCTGGGAGTCTCCCAGGCGAGGCAGAGGTGCCTGCCCAGCTCTGATAAGCTCTGGGACTAAGCAGGGACACCTATAAACAGATTAGAAAGTGAAGGAGAGGTGCCTGATCTCGAATCCAAGGCTGGAAAATGAGACACAGCCTGGGAGTCCCCAGGAGTCCTGAAGGAAGCCCAGCAGTTCGGGAAGGGGCCAGTTTGGATTAAAACCAAACCTCCATTGTGCAACTGACTGGGCTTGGTCCCAAAGCCCTGGGATGAGAGGGAGCAGGATGGAGGGAAGGAGCAGGATGGAGGGATGCTGTTTTCATTGTTGGAGCAGGGAGGGAGACCTGGAGCACCGCATAGGTACTGAAATAGGGTGCTGTGGACTGGGACTCAGATCCTCAGTTAAAACCAGGCACGTTGGGGGTTGGGGTTTTCCTCCTTGGCTGCACTGGGGAGAAGGCACAGGGAAGAGCTGGAAGGAGGCCAGGAACCAATAGCATGGAGATGGCTGGAAAAGCATGGAGAAATTTAGAAAGCTCAGGGGGAGAAGGCTCAAAGGCCTGTAGCATAGAAAAGCTGAAATGCCAAAGTCCTCAGCCCAGCACGCTCTTATGTCTCTCCCAGTGCTGTCTGCAGCACAGACACAGATGCAGCAGGATCAGACCACAGCCAGAAAATTCCTTGTTTGTGGCAGGAGAATGGCTACTGCTCCAACGCACCCGAGCCTGGGGACAAACTGGCTCCAGCTATAGGATTAATGGCATTTTGAAGCCCCTAATTGGAGTGATTGCTCCTGATGGGAGAGGCAGGGGATGTGTGGCAAGGATGCCCATGCTAGGAAACTACCACTGCTGACTCGGCATGAGAGGGAGAGTCCCATTCATCCTCTGCCCCTGTGGCAGCCCCATCAACCCACTTCTCCTACTGTCCCAAGAATGGAGCAGAATGAAGAGAAAGCCCCAAATCAGAGACGAGGGAATAAACACAACCCCAGCACTGTAGCATGGGATTACACAGATTAAATCCTGCCGGGTAAACCCAGGGCTTCAACCATCATCCACCCCCAGTGCTGGGCACAGGCATCTCCCAGATCTCCTGGATATGACACTGGGGCTCTGCCAGACCATACACGGGGAATCAGTGTCCTCCCTTCATCAGGATGTGTATTTCCACCTGGGATTGCTCAGGGAGGAGCACTGTGCAGCCAGCCACGCAGGAATCCAACATCTCAGTGTCCTAGTCTTGTAGGAACATGAGCTCCAATGATTCCACACAGCTGCCAGATCCGTCCATCCTTCCCAGAATCTGGAGATGCTTTAAGGGTCTTACCCAGTGGGGTTTTTCCCCCACCTGGGGCTCCTGAGGTTCCTATTTACCTGCTAGTCTTTACAAGTTAACTCAAGATATACTTTGAAGTTAAATGGGATTGTTTGATGTCAGGACCTGCCACAGCTCCTAGGGGACCTCCAGGGAGCTCGGGGAATCTTGGGGGGTCTGCTTACCCCAAAAAGACCAGATCTCAGCTCTCCAGGCAGCCCAAGAGGCAGTGAAGGCACAGCAGAGATTCATGGACAGAGGAACTGCGGGAGGTTCCTAAGGACATAGGCAGGCCACAACCCTCAGCCATGTTGAAATCTGGGAGCGTGTTCTCCCCCTGACACAGCTGGGGGATAGGGACTCCTGACAAACCCTCAAGCCATGGCAGGACAGGGAGGAGCTCCATTCCATACAGAACCCTGCACTGGGAATGCATCTGGAAGCACCTGGAGCCCTGAGTGTCATATCCCCTGGAGGCACCTGCCCCCAGGAGAAACTGATCTGGGGGGCTTGGCAGGAGGGAGCTGGGAGCAAAGCCAGGGCCTTGGGGGACTGCTGAGAGCACCCAGAACCCAGGGCTCAGTCCTCGGCCACGAATTCCCTGCAGAACAGAGGGGCTGGAACTGAAGCTTTCAGCCCGATTAAGTTGCATTCAGCACTCCCACATGAATAAATAAATCATGTAAGAAGCATTAAGGCAGCTTAGTCTCCCCAGGAAATCACCCCGGAGTTCTGCCTTTTAGGGGCTGAGGGATGCCCTCATAGACTGGGTGTAGGGATGGCTCAGCCATGCAGCACAGACAAGGGGGCATGGGAGCTACAGGCAGGAGCATCCCTGCCAAGGGGTTTGCCCTGGACAGGCACATCCCCTGCTGCCCCACGCCTGGATCTGCACCAGATGCACATTCCCAGCCTGTCCCCTGATCCCATGCTGACACAGCAGCATCCAGCTGCCACTGTGCCCTCATGCACTGTGCCATGCAGAGTGCCATGTCCCCAGATGCCATCCATTCCAGCCACACCAGGCAGTTCATCCCCAGCCTGGGTGCCCAATCCTGCCCTCAAAGAAGGGGTTCTCCCAGAAATCCAGCTTGCATCCCATTCCCAGTGGAGCCTGAGACACTGCAGGAAGGTCCTGGGCAAAAGAGCTCACAGAGAAGAAGTAAGAGGATGGGACAGACCTATGGGTTGCCCCCACACAGTGCCCTGGGGAGAGACCCACGCGTCCCGGTCCCACTTACCTGGTACATGCACATGCTGGGATCAATCCCATTGGGCAGACGAAAACCTTTGGATTTGCTTCCCGTGTTCATGCCGAGCCTGCATGTCCGGGGGCGAGCACGGGGGGCACCGGGGGCCACCGTTCCAGGGTGCAGAGCCCCCTGCCTGTGCAGGGACCGCGGGAGGCAGAGGAAGCTCTGGGGAATTCCCCATGGGATCCACCCCAGTCACATCCCGGGGCCGGAGGGGGCAGAGACGGCCCCAGACAGGCATCCAGTGGGTCGCCGGCACAGCACTGCCTGCGCTTCCCTGTGTGCTGACCCAGATTGCTCCCAGCACACCCCGAGGCTCCGAGAGCCCGTCCCTGGAGCGGGAGCGGAGGATAAATCCGCGCATCCCTTAATCCGAGAGGCTGTGGTGGGGCGGGCAGAACGTCAGGGTGACCTGGCCTGCTCTCTCCAGAGTGGGGAGCAGAGGGACCGAGCCCCCAGCACAGGAAGGTGGTGGTGAGACTGGATACACCCAACACCCGGGTACGTCTCAGCAAATCTCTTAGAGGGGTAGAAACTCATCCATAGGGACTCCAGGAGCTCCTGGGAAGCGCTGTTGGGTGTTTTGCTCTCAGCATCTTGGGCAGAGGCAGGACCAGCCCAGCTCTGTGTATGGAGCAGTTGTTCCCAAGCTGTTTTCCTCCATCCAGACTAGGCAAGGATGGAGAGAGTTGGCCAGCCAACAGCCCAAGCTATGTCCTAGTTCATGCCACCAGTTTTGACCCATTTCCCAACTCTCCAAGGTGCTCCAAACCCCAACACACAGGAGGATCTCAGGTCTCAGCACTGCAGAGTTAGAACAGATGCAAACATTCAAAGCCTCCTGCTTCCCTTGGCTGTTGGGCTCCTCCCACACAATACCCACAATGGAGCGAAGCAACATTCCCCCAAAATCCCTGTTCCCCCAAGTCTGAGCCCTGGGACACTGTGCTGTCTCACAAGACCTGACAGGGATGGTGGGCAGCTCATCCTGCACAGCCCCGTGACACTGGGCTCATCCACTTCACCCTCTTCTAGCCTGAACATCTTTGTGGAAATCAAGTGCAGGCCTCTGGAGTACCTGGAGAGGGTGCTGCAGGTGGAGGAACCAGGAGCAGAGCACCAGCAGAAGCCCCAAGACAAGCCCTGATTCCCCAAGCCCTGGGCTGCTCACTGAGCATGGACCTCTGGCAGCCTCACTGTCCTCTGCCCCTCTGCTCCCTGAGATGTCCCAGTCCCCACCCTGCACCAGCTCTGCCTCCAGTGTCCCCCCTCAGAACCAAGACTGAGACATGCAAGTCCCATCACCCCACTAGGGAATGGGGCTGATGTAAAGGAGCCCTCCTGGCAAGGGAAGGGGAAGCCGTGGGGGTGCTCTGCATAGTAAGGAAGGAGAGTGATGAACTGTCAATGGTTAATGCCCCCATCTAAAATGCCAATGTGGGCTCAGCACTTCCTGACATCCCAAGAAGTTGACTGGTGGCAGCAAGCCAGATCTGCTGCCCAAAATGAGCTATCTGCTCTCCAGCTGCTGTCCCCCAATGGACTGACTGTCCCCATGGGAAGTGAAGGCTCTGCATCTGCCTTACTCTCACCCTGGGGTGTCCTTGGGGAAGTTTTGCCCCTTCTCCAAATCAATTCCCCTGTGGACAGGGGGGATTGCACTCCTACCCCTCCTCACAAAGGGTACAGAGGAGAAGGGGAGATGTCCAAGCTGGCTGTGGCATGGCCTGAGAGAACCTACAGGGTTTACTGTTGACATGAGGTGCAACTAGCAGCACTGTCACCACCGCCACACCAAGACAACCCTCCCAGAGCCATGAGCTAAACCCCACATCCAACCCTCCTGATGTGCCTCAGGGCAGGCTCTGCTCATGCCAGGGGCAGGTCCTCACCTGTGGGAGTGCCGAGTTCAGCTGCCTCTGGAGCTGGTCTCGCTCCCGGAGCGTCTCTTGCAGGCGGCTCTGGGTGACAGCAAGCGTCTCCCGCGTCTCCCGCAGGGTGTCCAGCAGCTTGTCCCGCTCGTCCAGCATGTTCACCATCAGCTGCTCGAAGTCAGCGTCTGCCTCCGAGCCCTGAGGGGGGCCCAGCGGGTCCCCCTCGCTGATGGTGGGCATCACCTCGCACATCATGTCTGGGCTGGCTGTGGGAGGGTCCCGACAGGGCTGGGGGGTGTGCTGAGCACAGGTCACATCACTGCGGGCTCCCAGGAGCCAGGGGAGCCAGCACGGGAGGGGACAGTGGGGTGCTCAAGGAGGGGAACTCCCCATCCCTTCCTCCCAGCTGCTAAGCAGCAGCTGGCATCACTCCAGCACGGTGCAGGGATGTCCTGGGCACCAACGGGATCCTCGCAGTCACCAGTGCCCTGCTTGCTGCTCGTCACTGCTGGCTCTCGCTGTCACCTCTCCTGGGTCCTGTGTGTCACCTCCCTGATGCCTTTCCAAGGGGCTGCAGCATCCGTGACCCACGGGCTGTTCAGAGGGGGACAAAATGACCCTTGAGGATTTGTCCCAATGGAGAGTCCAAGCCAAGAGCAGCACAGGGAGGGTCCAGGGAATGTTTGGGCTGCCTGGGCATGCTGAGGGGAGCTCTGGTGAGGATGGGCTGTTGTCCCTAAAACTGGATGAGGTGTCACTGCTGATGTGGAAGCATGTCTCCGTTGGGCATCACAGTTCTTCAAACACCCAGCAGTGACCTGCAGTAGAGGGGACAGAAATCAGATCCTTCCTACTGGCCCGAAAATGCCCAAGAGACCTGCCCCTTCTGCCCCCATCAAACCCTTGAGAGCCGCAGCAGGTGGGCTCAGCACCCACATGAATGGGCTGTGCTGGGTTGTACCTCCTGCGCCCACTACACCAAATCCAGGATGGTCCCAAGCTAAACAGCAACCCTGGCACCCAAAATCCTGCAACTGTCCTTGGCATTCACATATCCTGGGCCAAGATCCCATCCCCTCTGTGGAAGTCCTGGCTGCCCAGGGCCCGTGTGGCCCCAGTGTTCCCCAGCCTCAGGGAATTTGCAGAAAATCAGGCTCCAACCTGAGTTTGGCCCAAACCTGGCAGGAAGTCACAGCAACAAATGAGTTGAGTGATTGGATTAATGCTCCCCCCTCCTCTAGACAGATCTGCTGGGCCCAGCTGTTCAGTGACAACTGAACTCCAGCATGTCCTCCCTTGGTCAAACCTCTCCCAGGGGATGGAGGCAGCAACATACCAAATTTCTACCCAATCACAAGCACCAGGTATGAGAGGCTGGAGGGGAGAGACAGAGCTGACATTTGGGCAGAATATAGGCTGGATTAAAGCATAGCTGGACCTGAAGACCTAGGCCAGGGGTGATGCTGGAACCCACAGCCCCACCTTCCCTTTTGCAGCCCCAAACCATCCCAGACAAGGTGCCAGGTGGGGATTCACAGTCATGTGGAGGAATTTCAGCGCACTGCAGCCAGATGAGGGTCCCCAGCAGCAAAGGTAGCTGCCACCCCAGCCACCATGAGGACCTGCCCACCCCTGTCACCATCTGTGGCAGGGAACAAACCATGGGCAGGGCTTGAGCTGAGCAGCAAAACACAAGATGGCAGGCCCAGGGTGAGTGGTGCTGGTCTAGTCCTGCTTCCAGGGCAGGCCCCCTGCCTCCAGTTTTAAACTTTCCAGATGAAACGCTAAAGGACAGGTCTGAATACTCTGAGTCTGTGAATGCATCTGAGGCTGTGGCTGCCCCATCCCTAGAAGTGTCCAAGGCCAGGTTGGACAGGGCTTGGGGCAACCTGGGGTAGTGGAAGGTGTCTCTGGCCATGACAAGGAGTGGGACTGGATGAGCTCTAAGGTCCCTTCCAGCCCAAATGAGCTGTGATTCTGTGTCACTTTCCCTTCAAACTCCCCCCGCCCCTTCCCCCCCAACATGGATAAAGAAGATCTGCACACAGGCCTGGGCCAGAGCAGCCTGTTCTGGCCCTTTGGGCTGGGTTGAAAGCCCGCGTGTCCAACAGCTCAATGGCACAGCACAGACTTGCCCTGATGAAAGGTGACACTTGTGAGGAGGTGCCTTTGTCACATCAGACACTGCCAGGGCGGGAGAATCAGAACTGTGCTCTTTGGATGACATTGGCTCATCAGCTGAGGGGAAGTTTAACACAAAAACTCTAAAAATAGAGAAGCTCTGGCAAAAGCAGCAGCCTCTCACTGTGCCTCACTGTGTGATGCCGAGAGCCAGCTCCAGCACACAGGGACATAGGACAGGGCTGTCCCACAGGTGATGTCCTCCCCTCCCTTCACAGAATGGATCCTCAAGTGGGATAAAACCTGTTGTGGATGGACATGTAACACTGTCCTGAGGCTTTGAGGGTTGTTCACACTCCATCCTGGCTGTTGGGACGTGAATGACCAGGATAACTGGATTCATGGGATAACTGCACTAAGGACATCCCATCCCTAAAACATCCCAGAAAAACAAGGCTGGTGGAGGAAAAGGCATGGAATGAGGGACTATTCCAGCCCCCGCTCTTCTTGGGTTGAGTTGGACATGAGTCTCATCTCTGTAATTAAGCAGGGAAAAGGCTTTCCAGCTCTCCTGCCCTTAATAAACAGCTCCAGGGGTATGCACAGGCATGTGGCTCCCTGCCAGCTTTCCTGGGGGTAAGATGTCCCAGACCCCAGGGAGACCCAGGCCCAAGAAGAGCAGAAACCAGTCCTACCCCAGGGCTAAGCCCTGTTAATTTGAGTGCAAAGCCTAAATGAGGTGACTTTCATGCCCCTTCGTCTGCTGTGCCTCTGCTTGAGGGATGAGCATGGAGAAGGAGCACCCAGGCTGAGGAAAGTCCAGCAGCTCCTGGGCACGACTTGAATGGCAAAATGAGCCATGTGGGCATGGCCCCAGCCAGCTGCTGCTGGAGAGCTGGGATAAATTAGGAGATGAATTAAGAGATATTAATCAAGGCACAGAGGGAAGAACCACCCTGCAAGCCCTCAGGGAAGGGAAATGCTGCAGGGAATGACCAAGACATAAATCTGACCAGAGCGATGATGGGATGGAAATTTATCCCAGCTGCTAAGGAGAGACACCCTTACCATGAGGAGACTCTGCATATGCCAATTCCAGCAGGGCCGTGGCAGCTTCCTGCACCCCATGGAGGTCATCCAGGGGGCTAGACCCACACAGTGCAGGAGGAGGCACAGATTTACAGCTAAGAGCTGAGTTTCTTTCTGCTTCCCCCATGGTTGAGCTCATCCACAGGTGGTTCTTGGGGGGTTTTGTTTCACTGCAAACCTGCTCCTACCCACAGTCACATCCTGTTATTCCTGTGTGCTTGTGCAGGGAGATGGGGAGATGAGCACAGCCAGTCCCTCAGCCTGGGGAGTGTGATCACAGAATCACAGGGATATCACACAGCACCAATGCTGGTCCAGGATGGACTCATCTCATTCCACTGGTCCCCAAAAGCCTCTGTCCCCTGTCCCTGAGGATGCTCAGTGAAGCATCAAACTGTCCTGGACAAGGCAACACTGGTGACCCAAAGCTCTTCTGTGTTTAGGGTTTGGGGGTGTCTCCACTTCGGGAGGTCATGTTCCCCCCTCATCTGGGCCACCAAGAACACACACAGAGGTGTAAGGCAGGAGCTGCTACAATCCCCTGCACCTGGAGCAGCCCTATGAGCAGGGTGAGACCTCCTGCCACCACAGAGAGCAGCCAAAGCCCTCCTGGTCTGGCCTGAAACTCCCAGGCAGGTGGGGACAGCCAGCCCAGGGCTCTTGGGGCTCTCTGTGCCTCTCAGGATGCTGCTGCACTATGAGAATCCCTCTGCCAGAAGGTCTCTGGCAGGGAAATCCAGCAGGATGCTCTGCCACCTTAGAGTGTGGCTCTGGACACAATCCAGCCCTGTGTGCCCATCCTGGCTGGAGCCATGGCAAAGTCCAAGAGTGAAAAATTCCCTCCAGTGGGACCGTCCACATCCATGGACAGACACTAAGCTGCCTCCAGCATCCCCATCGTGAATCCATTCCTCCAACAACCTCCTACCCCCTGAATTTGTGAGTGATCATTTCTGGATTCAAACACTGCAGCTTTCATGGCAACACCACGAGTCCCAGGAGTAGCCCAGCCTCTGGGAAGGGCCAACACCCAAAGTCAGGGTAGCTGCAAAGGGTTTATTTGGGATGGCATGTGAGGGAGCCAGGACCAGGCTGCATTTAATCCCTGCTGTCTTCACAGCCTGTGGAGCAGGAACTGAGTTCAGTAAGCAACAGGCACAGATGAGTGTGCAGGGATGTGCACATAGGGACAGGGATACAGCAACATCCACACATCCAGGGATGTGGGCTCACAGACAGGGATATAGCAACATCCAAGGAGCCAGGGATGTGCACACAAGCAGGAATGGGCATGAAGTTCCTTTCCAGCATCAACTCCCCTCATTTCTGTCTTAAACCTTGGGCTTTTCTCCATTCTCCAAAAGCATTCCCAAGCACTTCTCCCAGGAAGCCCAGCTGGAGGGGGCACATACAGGCTCTGTCTCTACCCAGCAAAGGTTAGCAGTTTCCAGGCAAACCCACATATGCCAGCGGTCACTTTGAAGGACCTTGGAGATGTCAGTGTGGGTGACATCCCAGACACCCCCCACACTCTGCTGTGACTGCAGCAGCAGTGAGAGCAAACCCAAGAGCAGTTCTTTGCTGCTGGAGGTCAGAGGGCTGAGCTCACTCCCAATAAGTGCCTGTAATTATCAACCTTTCACATGTCTCTAGGAAAACTCCCTAGATGCTCCTGCCTGGCTTTAGAGGGCCTTAAATGCTGGGATAATCACCAGGTAGAGCCCTGAGGCTTCGAGAAGACAGCTGGGAGCTGAGCAAACAGACACTGCACAGCTCCAGCCCTTGCCAGGTATTTTTAGTCCCGTGGGGCTGCCAGGCACAGGCTTGTTGGGAGCAGGTTTCTTGCCAGGGAAAACGTGCTTGCTTTACTATCCCTCCCCTCACCACCCCAAAACAATGCTTTCCCACTTTTTGGGATGGAAAACACCACACTCACATGTTGCCTGCTCAGAGAGGCCACTTCCCCACCATGGTGCCAAGACATGGAGAGCTGATGAGGAGCAGAAGATTTGCTCAGCACAGCTCAGCTGCGAGTCAGGCTGCCCATGGGATGCTGGGTCCCAGGGAGCACCCTGGCTTTCCCTTCCCAACAAGGGTGAGAAGCACCCACAGATTTACCCACACACTGAGGACAGAGACAGCCTCATGTTTCCTCTCTGAACAGCTCCACTCTCATGCCAGCCCTGACAAAAGGAAGAGAAAAGCCTCAGAGGCTCTGTCAGCAGGACCATCACCCAGCAGGCAGATGGCAAAGAGGCTTTAACTCGCTCCTTGGAGGCAACAAGCTCTCAGAGATTGATCATCCGATAAAAGCATCACTCTGATCATTTCTGCTCCTGGAAAATCCTTCCTCAGCTGCCCAGCTTGGCCTCAGAAGTGCAGAGTTGGGGTGGCAGAGCCCACATCATCCCCCAGCTCCCTGGCACTAGAACAGCCTTCCCTCTGCCCAGCCGGCCGAACTTGGGGTCCAGCACCAACACTGACCTCCCATACTGACTCCTCCCTGCCAGATCGAGGAGGAACCAGAGTGTGATGCCCTTTTGCTGTTAGTTTTACCTTTCAGGAACTCTTTTATCACATGATACTGCGTTAAACATAACCCCAAGACAGGCTGCAAGTGTTGTATCCTGCACTCCCAGCAAGCTCATCCCAAACACTGCCCCTGCAGACAGGGCCACGTCCCACCACAAGTCCTGCCTACCCTCACTGAAGTCAGACACCACCTGGAAGCAGCCAGGACATGCTGAGCCACCCATTCCCCCTTGCCTACCCCAGGGAAGGTCAGCAGTGACTCACTGAGTGGTGGGATGGCAAAGTGGGAACATTCTCATCATCTCTACCAAGACACAGAGCCCATTTCTCCTACTCTCAGTGAGAGATGTGGTAATTAGAGGTTGGGAAAAGGGAGATTATTCTGCACACAAGACAAAGGGGATGCTGAAGAGCCCTGGCTTGACAGTAGAAATCGCTGATTCAAGTGCAGGACCTGGAAATGTTTGCCTGCAGCAAGTCTTGGAGCAGCCACATGCTCCTGTGGGTCGTGGGCTGGGATTTCCACCCCTAGGTGCCCTGAGACCTCAGGAGAGGTGCTGTTCATGCTCCAATGTCCAAAGCAGACATAAGATGATTTCCATGTGTGCCAGGGGTGTGGGGGGTTGGGGTGTTGGTTGTTTTTTTCTTTTCTTTTTTCGCCCTCTTTAGTTACGGAATTTTTTGTCCCATTTGTTGCGGGGGAACCTGATGGCCGATGCTTAAGTGTATTTGCNTCAGAGGAGCCCATCGGAGCCATCCACGACTTCAGACTGCCTACGGGGTTTGTGAAGCAAGGCTTTCCCCATCCCTCTTGCCGGCTTTGCCGCGGGGTGGGGGTGTCCCTGACCTTTTTTTTCTTTTTTTTCTTTTATTTCTTTTTTTTCTTTTTTTTTCTTTGTAGTTGTTGTTGTTGTTAATACCGTAGTTATTGTTCATTTGTATCTTGTTATACTCATTAGTAAAGGACTGTTATTCCTCCCCATATCTTGCCTGAAGGCCGCTTAATTTCAGTAATTCGGAGAGAGGGGGGGTTCTGAGGGAGGGTTCTGCCTTCCCTAGCAGATACCTGTCTTCAACCCAAGACAAGGGGCTACTTGGATCCCTTTGGACAGCTCTACAGCTCCACAGCCCAAGGACTCCTCTCCATCCTTCCTTCCCTCCCTCTATCTCTGTTCCCAGGCACAGACCACAGGTTTCCACACACTCCATAGCTTTCTTAGAGTTTTACAAGCCTGGGCTGGAGTAGTGCTACTGTGAGGTTAAGTATCCTGACTTCTCCATCCTGGGTGATAGCTGGGGAAAAAGCTGCTTTTCATGAAGAAAACCAATCAGCAGTTACGGCCTCATCCTAACTTTTCTCCCAAGTGCCCTCATTTATTCCCAGGATATGCTGTGGCCCCTTGGGACCTCCAGTCCCCTGAGAGGGACAAGGAAGATCCCGTTTTCCATTGGGCCCATATGGTGACAGTGCTCCCACATCCCCTAATGCAGCCCTGTCGCCAGTAGGGAACTGTACAGATGGTCCCTGGCTGGTGCCAGGGGCTGCCCGTGGCCAGGACACCCAGGGATAACAAGGGAAATGAGGCATTCTGGCTGGAAATAAGGCGCCAGTTTTTAGCAGCAGAGGATTGGACTTCCATTCCAAAAGGTGAGATGGATTTGCTGAGACAGGAGCTGGGAATGTGGTGGAGACCTGAGAAGAGATGCAGCAGTGCCTCCTCTCTCATCGGGGTCTGGGAGGTCTCCTGGGGTCCCCACACCTGCAGCAGTGTGTCCTTTGCCCCCAGGAGGACAATGTCCAACTTGTCCCTTGTTGGAGATGCAGCAGGGACAGAACAGCACATTTGGGCAGCATCTCCAGGGTCTGGAGCTGTCTCAGGTGCTGGGAAGCCCTGGGGGCCCCTAAAGGATGGGGACGGGGGACACTGCAAGCAGTAAAAGGCAGCTACTCCCAATATCTTAAAGAACATACTTCTGCCCCAAACTCATGAAGCAGTTCGCACCTCAACCCTTGCTCACTCAAGTTGCTAAACCAGAGGAGAATTGGTGGAGAAAAATATCCAGATCTGACAGTTTCTTTGCAGGGAGCAGTAAATGCTAGCATTGCACTGGTATTTATACCTCCCAGTGGGAGGGGAGGCATTATACACCAATTCCAGAGTGTGTTTTCAGACTGCCACCCCCTCCTCATTTTGCAGAGACACAAATGTTCCTCAGCAAAACCTTGTCAGACAAGGAGCCAAAACCTGCACTGGGCCCTGGGAGGGAGGAGGGAGCTGAATCCCCCAGGGCTGGCACCCAAACACGTTCACACAGACATCTACAGGAATGTACAGAACTCTGTCACTTTGGGAGGTGTTGTGGGGGTGATGTCAGGGGTCCTGACTCAGTTTCCTTGTTTCCAAAGTGGGCCACATGTCCTGCCCTGACCCCAGAGAAATGTGGGATCTCAGGATATTCCAAGGAGGAATGTGGCAGGGTAAACTGCTGGGGTAAAGCCATACCAACCTCCTGCCCTTGCACTTTGGGGTGGTGTGACAGACAGAAATGGGCCTTGGAGGGGCTCCAGCCTGGATGATCCCTCTGACACATGAGATCCCCAAGCCCGGCCAAGAGATTCAGCAAGCCCAGGCTCACCTTGAGACTTCATCTCTGGGTTTGAAACAGCCAAAGATATGGCTGGGAGGAGAGAGGACCACAGGTCTGAGGATGCTACTGAAGCCCTGAGGATCCCAGCAGCCCCTGTGCAAGCACAGGGAGTGTTTTGGAGGAGAACGGGGATGCGGTTGCTGGAACATGAGCTGGATTTCACTCTGTGGCACAGCTGCCCCAGCTGGCATGAGGGGTTCACACGAACCAGCAAAAACACAAACCAAATCCCCCAAATCCTGTAATCACACCCCACTCCAGTCACCTGCACCCAGCAGCATCACTGAAAGACAGGACTGTGGAAATCTTGGAGAAATCCCAATTCCTTTGGTGCACAAGAGGTTGTAAAACCACCATGTGCCCTGGGAGGGAGGAGATGGAGGCACCTGATCCATGAGACCAAGCTCACATCCCTCTTCCAGGATGTGGTCTGCACTCAGATCCACCCACAGGGACAAGGAGGGGTTTCAGCAGCCACCAAACTGACACAAAAAAAGCCACAATTCCGGTTACAACAATTTCCTTTTCCAGCTGCTGCTCTGCTGTGTGTACAGATGGCTCATCCATCCTTTTCTTCCATAACTTTTCAACCAAACCCCCTGTCCTTTGCTCTGTTAGGCTGAAGTCACAGAATCCCAGAAACCCAGAATAGTTAGGATTGGAAGGGACCTCTGAAGATGATCTAGTCCAACACCCTCTCAAAGCAGGGTTAAACTCCAAGCAGGTGACGCAAAGACACATGCAGGTGAGTTTGGAACATCTCCAGGGATGGAGACTCCATGCCCTCCCCAGGAAACTGTTCTGGTGCTCTGCCCTCCTCCATGGAAAGTTCTTCCTCGTGTTGAGAGTCTTTGATTTCTCTCTCAAGGAAGGCTACAGCAGCAGAAGGAAATGCAATCCCTACAGAAGCAGCACTTTGAGGTGAACCAGGACCTGGGTGACTGCCAGGGAAGGCAACACTGGGATCCATCCCAGCAGTCGGGCTGGTTTCCAGCCCAAGGTGGATGCAGACTCCTCTGACAGGGAACAAGGCACAGGGAAGTGATCCACAACCATTGGGAGAAAATCCTGCGCTTGTCACAGAGGGGGCATCACTGCAAAGTCCCCTAACCTTTGGGAAAGAGAGGCTTTGTGCCTCAGTTTCCCCACGAGCAGGGCAAAGCTTCAATTCTTGCTGAGACACAGAGGAATGGCTGGTGATTTTCCATGATTTCAAGAAAGGTTTTGCCATGGATACATCCCTCCCGCCCCCATGACACTTATGCTGAGGAGTTATCTCATCTGGGAGCCTGCCGGGCTGGAGCCAGGGGCCTCCCCCTCACTGCCAAACCAGCACCTGCCCTGCTTTAATCACACCCCATGAGCACTTGTGGTGCTAATTTATTCAGCAACAGGGAAGAGTCACCAGCCTCAAGGGGGGCTGAGGAAATCTGTGCCACAGGTGCACCCGAGCCCTGCCAAATGCTGTAGAGGTGCCTCTTCAGTCACCCAGGCCCTGGCACCCACACCCAGCCCATGCCCAGCCCAGGGCACAGGAGAGGCTGCTGCTTGTAGAGAAACCCCGGGGCAAACCCCACCTGCACCTGAGGAGCTTCCATGCCTGGTCTGCCCAAGATCCAGAATTTCACCCCTCCCCTGCATCACCCATCCCACTGGAATCTCTTCCACAGCCTCAGCAGGTCCCCCCTGGCACAAGCCTCAGCAGTGATAACCACTTCCACACATCAGCTGCACATCTGTCCAGTTCCCAGTGTAAAATTCAGTCACCAACTCCATGACTGGTGGAAAAGGAAGGTGACTCAGTGAGCTCCCCAGGGCCCAGAGCAAAATCCCACTCCCTGTCCCGCTCAGGCAGGCCTCCAGCATTCTGCCACCACAGAATCATGGAATGGTTTGCTTTGGAAGGGACCTTGAAAGCTCAAACCAGTTCCACCCCCTGCCATGGGCAGGGACACCTTCCACAAGATCAGGATGCTCCAAGCCCTGTCCAACCTGGCCAACCATCCTTCACCAGACTCTAAATTATGAGTGGGGTTGAGAAGAGCCCAGAGAGGGAGTCTGGAGTCAGGGAAGAGGGAGATGGGGCTTTCAGTGACATTTGCGAAGTGTTAGAGGGTGCTCAGAGCTGCAATGGACAGAGCAGGGATGTGGCCCATGCTGCTGGTTTCAGGTTGGACCACAGCAGGCTCAGGAACACATCCCTGCATCACACTTTGGGATTTTGCAGGCACCACAACCTGCCTGGGGGCACCAATGGTCCTGGAGCATGACCCTGGCCCTGGGGAGGCCTCCAGAGCTCAGCAATTCACCACCAACCACCTCAGCACACAAACAGAGACAACAGAAGGGAGACTGTTCCCCAAGTTCCCCTTGTGCTCCCCATCCCACCTGCAGACAGGGCTCTCCTTTCCTCCATCCTCCCAAAGCACAGAAAGTTTTAGTCCTTCCTGTTCCAGAAGAGTGGTGACATCATGGCTTGGGCACTGGATGACCCCAACCAGAGGTGACTGGGATGGTTTCAGTAACTCAGGTGATGGGGGTGGGGAACATTCCCCCTTGTTTTCATCCTTTCTGTTGTTCCTTGCCTGTGTTAAGGGACTTCAGCAATTACTTAATCCCTTTTCTGATAGCACAGCTAGTTCCTTTTGCCCAGATGCAGTGGTAGACAGTGGAACATCAGTGGGATTCTCGGTTCTGGACACTCAGGCTTTGAGGATGAGCAGATCCAGCACCGGGCAGCTCTGCAACGTCTGACAAGGGAATCTCACAGGATTTACCAAAAGCATCTCCACCCCTACTGGGACATGTAGGTCCTCAGCTCCATGTAGGACAAGGCAGGACCATGGGATTAAATCCCTGCCTGACTGAAACTTGCTCTTCCTCCCAAGCACCCTCACACCATAGCCTTCCCTTGCCAAGCCAAGCTCCTTTGGCACCCTGGCTGTCTCCCTATCTCAGGTTGCTCAGGTTTGGAAGGGGTGGATGAATTCCAGCAAGGAGCAGGCAGAGATAGAGACAAACAGCCCCATCCACCCCCAATCCAGGCTGAAATAACCCCGGTGCTGTTTCCATGGTGCCCCTGCCGGGGAGGGCCCAAGGTGGTGTCAGCTCCTGTCTCATCCCTGACAGCAACAGGACGTGGCAGGAGCAGCCATGCGGGGACATCTGAGGACAGTGACATTACAGGGTGGCTGGGGGCAAGGCTCAGGCACTGGAACACTGTCTGCTCTGTCTAAATCCACATCAAGCAGGGTCACATCTTCAACCCACACCCTTCATGTGCAAAGTGAATCCCCAGAATGAGCCCCAGCCAAAGCCCACCTGGCACACTCGGCATAGCCAGTACACCTGGCATAGCCAAAGCCACAGTGCTGCAGGAAGCGCTGCATCCTACTCCTGTCTGGCGTTTTAAGCCTTGTTTCATGCAAGAAGGACTTTCTGGTGGAGTCTCTGCCCTGCATGTCCCAACTCCTAATGCAGGGGAGGATGTGCCCACTCACTGAACCAGCGAGGTGGAGGGCCTGGAGATGCTGTGCTTTAGAAGGCAAATTCAAGTTGCTCCTCTTTAGGAGAATTGTGGGATTAACTGAGCCCTTATTAAGCATCAGAGGAACCACAGAAAGTACCTCAAAAATAGCCTGCCATGGAAAAACTCCATCTGGAGTTCATTCCTCCTGGATATAGGCCACAAGGAAGATACAAGGGATATGTAAGTCAGTTCCCTCCAGAAATCCAAAGTACTGGAAAAGATCAGCAAGAATAAATCAAGGTTTGCATGAATGTGATGAGCTGTGTTGGATCCAGCAGGGAGCTCTAAGCAGAGCCCCTGAGGGCTTCACCCAACATGGGATGAACAGAGAGAGGGCCCAGAGGAAACACCAGGTCCCACCACCACTCCCATCATCTGGGGATTAGAGAAAACAGAGAAAGCTTCAAATCGAGGGAAGCAACATCAAATTGCTCCAGAAACTGTGGGAAGTGTGGTGGTTTGCAGAGGGGTGGCAGCCCACTCCCATGGCAGCAGAGCTCTCATCTCAAAATCCAGCACTGGGCATTAGTTCAACTCAGTTTCTAATTTGCTCCCTCTCAAAACGTCAACTCCATGGAGCTCAGCTAATGCAGTGTCCTTGGCATCCCCAGGGATTGCCCTGCCTGGCATGGGAGCCCCAGGAGCTCTGTCTTTGTCCTCACTGTGCTACTCAAAGGCTCCCATGGCCATCCCAGCTCACCCAAGGGGAGCCCCAACCGTGGCATCATTGAGCCTGACCCGCGTCCATCCATCACCCCCAAAGGGCACCCAAGAAACACTGAACCTGTTTCACCCTTTGGCCCAAAGATCCTGGGAACAGCACTCGGCCACCCCCAGTATTTCAGAAGCTCCTGCATACACTGAGTTCACAGGATCTCAGACTAGTTTGGGTTGGAAGGAGCCTTTAAGCACATCCTGCTCCACTCCTTGCCAAGGGACACCTTCCACTATCTCAGGTTGCTCCAAGCAAGCCCTGTCCAACCCAGCATCAGGAACAATCCCCTGAACCACCCCAGGAGGTCAGAGCAGGATTTGGCCAACTCATGAGACTTCATGAGAAGAGGAGGGACACATCTGCAACTCAGCAAGCTTTCAAATTAATGAAATGTGGGTAATTACACTGGTGGGAAGAGTTGCAGGTGGGGTGGTTTCCTTCCTGGTCCCCCTGTTTGCTCCTGTGTACAGTCAAAAACATGGGGGCCAGGACAATTTAAACTCCCTTCGGGGGGACTGAAGGAAAGGGGATACCCCAATGCTTTAGAAAACATCTGCTGCCTGAGCTGTTGTGCATTCTCTATTAAAAGTCAAGAGCATAACAAAGCTCATAAGGCAAAAGGACATATGTGGGGCTGGGAATCTCTCTCCACACACAACCCAAGCCCAGCAGTTGAGCCAATGCTTTCCAGAGGGTTTAGTTACCACTTCTGCAGACAGCTTTAAATTTCTGGCTCTTTTACAACACAGTTTTGGACCCTATGCATTCCCCATTGCCTGTTCTTGCAGCTGTGGGAGCCAGCAGAGCCCAACTCCAGCAGCACTGGCCAGGGGGGGTTCAGGCCATCCCTGAGCCCCAGTACTCAGCAATGCCAGCCTGTACTGCTGCAGCACTGCAGCCCCTCCAGGGCAGCACAGGCAGAAAACCCAGCACGTGTCAGGACTGGTGGGATGCACACCCAAGCAGAAGTGGCTCCCTGCCCAGCCTCCTGTGCCTTCCTCCCACCTCCCCAAGTTCAGAGCTGCCTGCAGGCACCAGCCCACCTGACCAGTCATGTTGATGTGGGGACATTCGCTGAGTGATGCTCACGTGTGAACACCTGATAGACACGGCTCCCTGACCTTGTCTCCTCCGGGTAAATGCACCAATTTATCTTCACCAGCTCTGGAAGGTGCCTGGTTTGGACAGCTACAATTTCTCCCCTGCTGAAATACAGTGATTCCAGGCCAGCTCACCTGAGTGATGATTGCTGCTGGGTTCCACCACCACCAGAGGACCTTCAGCCCATGCAGACACAGCAGCAACACCTCCCTGGTGCAGGAATGCACCCAGTGCAGGTGCTCAGGATGGAATTTACTCTGCATCCAACTGGTTCGTAACTGGAGGTGGGATTTTTGTGCCTTTGCAAAGTGCTTGGCACTGCTTTAGAATATGGTGGACTCTGAAAACGGAGTGGACTCTGAAGAAGGTGGTGGACTCTGGGCTTGACAGGCAAAGCATTCCCGGAAGCTCTGGGAATGCTCGTTAACAGCCACCCTGCAGATCTCCCAACCATGTAGCACAGCATGAGGTGCTGTCCAAAGGCCCTTTCTCCCCTCTAACATCACAACCACAGTTGTTGGTCACCATCTTTCATCACCTTCACCTGCCTGGACCTGCTCAGAACTAACAGGGAGCTCCATGGCTGGACTCACATCCAGCAGTGCTCTGCATCCTTACAGGCCATATAGCCTCTCCAGGGTGCTCCCACGCGAGATGTGGGGAGAACCTGAACAGGATTCATCTCTCCCTACAGCCAAAGCCACCTTCCTCCCAGGCACTAGGTGTCTTTGGCACCTCTGCATGTACAAATCCTTCCATGCATAGAGCAGGGATGGAATTGGGCCCATCTTGCTCCTTGCTCTCAGGGATTTCTGAAGAGCATCAGCCAGTTCTGAGGGATGAAATGATATAAGGTGGAAACTAATTCCTGAAGCTCAAGAACCAAACACCCTCCCAAACTGGGTCTCACCATCTCCTCCGCCCTTTGCAAAGTATGTGGCCTCCTCCAGCTGTGTCTGGTCTGGGGACAGGGCAAGGCAAGAGGGTTTCTGGGTCAATCCAAGTCTCTTGAGGTGAAACAGATGGGTTTTCTGGTGGGGACTGATGTTCTGAAAAGCAGTTACACATGAAGACATTCCAAACAGACTCTGCTCTGCTCTGGCCCAGAGCCCAAGTCATCCTGGGTTTGGATTTTAATTAGCCCCGTTTTTGTATCTGCTCTCTCTTTCCTCCAGATAATGATTTAATTATTACAGACATGTATTTGAATTACCAGCTTCCTCAGTGGATTATTCAGATTTCCTCAATTACAGAGCCCAACTCACTACCATCACAAGAGAGGCTGGAGAGAACAAAGGAAGCCCGAAATACTTCCTGGAAAGAGGAACCATGCAAGCACACATGCAAGTAGGGACCACTGCCAAGCCCTTCTCCTCCGTTTATCCAGGTCTGTCTCACAGCTGGACAGGAAACCTCGCTCCAAACCACACCCAAAGAGCTACATCATGTGTGACCATGGCCCTGTCTTCCCACCAGGCCTTTGTGCTCAGCAGAGCACAAGCAAGGTGAAAAGGACGTAGGATGAACTGGGACATGGAGCCACCTCTGAGCATCCCCCTCTAATGGGATCCCAGCAGAAGGGACCCTGTGGGGACCTGGTGAGGACACAGCCCTTGTGCTGGGTGTCACCCAGTAAGCTCCTCACCTTGGGAGGGACCACGAGGGAAGTGTGAGCAGGCAGGGAACAGGGACCAGGAGGTGGGAATGGCAAGTCAAATCTCCTCCAGCAGTGGGACTGGGCAAGGGCCTGGGGCTCAGCCAGGCCCCAGGCCTGAGAGATGCTGGTTGAAGAGAAATCAGCAGAAAAGGCTGACAAAATAAACACCAGAGGTAAATGTAAAGTGAAGGGGGAAACCTTGAGAGGTTTCTACAGCAGATTTGGTGCCAAGGAGCAGGAACTCACCTGCACAGGAGAGAAGTCCCCAGCTGAACTGCCAGGCAGACATGTTGCTCCCTCACTGTGAGGTGTGGGCAGAGCACCTCCAGGCTACATGAATTCCCAGCAAACTCTCCTCCCCAGCCTGGCACAGAATCACAGAATATTCTGAGCTGGAAGGGGAGATCTCTGTCCCCAGGCTGGGCTGGGACAGGAGAGGACACACTCCTTGCTGCAAATGGAGGTGACCCATCCCTTGCTGCAAATGGCAACAAGCTCCGAGGAGACCTCAAGAAGCACCTTGGTCCCCTTCCACTGACACACCTGAACTCCTGACTCCATATTGTGCTTCCCCCAGGACCCCCAAGATGTCCCTCGTCATCACTACTACAATCCCCACATTACTACCAAAGGAACCAGATTTTGCAGCAGCCACAGGGAAAGCTCTACTGCCTGTCCCTGCTGTAGCATGGGTAGGAGCAGAAAATCTCCTCTGGCTCTCCTGTCACTGCAGTTTATGTTCCAGGAGATCAGCTTAAAGCAGCTGCAGCTCCTGCTGCTGCAGGAAAAGCCCTTGAGCACAGCCATGTGTGTGTCTGCACCTGCAAACACAGCCCAGGCCTCCCAAATCCCAGGCTAACTCTGCATTTGTGAGGCTGGATCCTGCTTTGGATCCCTTCCTGAGCTCAGGAAAATCAGCTGTGCAGTACAAATACCAGTGCTGCACCCTGTTATCCCAGCTCATGGGCTGTGAGATACAGCCCTGCTATCCCTCATATTCCTGGCGGAATTCACAGCCCTGTTCCCTGGGCAATAAGCCCCAGCCCTGCACCACTGGCCTGTTCCCCATGTCCCTTCAGGGTGTCCCCTGGCTTTGTTCTCTCCAACAGCCATCACAAACTATAGAGCATTCCAAGCTCTCCACCCCATCAGAGACCACCACACTCAAGAGCAAGCAAGGGGAGAGAAAAAGCGACGATTCAACAAGGCTTTTGGTTTAATTTCCTTAAGAAACCAGGCTAAAGAAGATGGGAGTGGAAGTGACACACACAAAAAAAAAAACCAACAGAAGGATTTTCATTACCCCGATCAAACCTCCTGGAATATGATAACAGAGGCAATAACAGACACCTCCCCTCTGGCCAAGGACAATGAAAAGCTTCCTAGTTATCAAGAAAATTGGAGTAGAAGAAAGGAAATTATTCAAAAATGGCTGAAATGTCAACTGTTATTAAAAAGCCTTCACCTGGAGAGAAATGAATGATGAGAACAGGGATATGATGGGGAAAGCTGAACAGACAGAGAACAAACAGGGCAGCAACCACCCGAGAATTGCTCTGAAAGCCACGCTTTCAGACTACAGGGGTGGGCTGACCTCCAGAGCTGTGCCTGGGGTGACCTGTGAGGAATTTGGGATCCTGACAGGTCGTGCCTGTCAGAAGGGTGATAGCACTACAGGTGACAGCAGCCCCAGGATAGCCGCCATCCCCGACGAGAGGGTCCCAAAGAGACACAGTTAAATCCCCTCGGAATTTGAAACATCCTTACAGAGGCGCTGATCCCACCCTCCTATCATCTCTTCCACACCGTCCCTGCTGCGCCCGCTCGAGGACAGCGACAGGGACGCTCCTGCTTCCCCCGGGGCACCTGCAGCGCAAGCAGCACGGCCGGGAATGCAGCCGCGAGAATCCCGAGTAGAAAAGCTGGCATCACCCAGGAGGGGACACCCATCCCTGTGAACCCCCAGGGACCATCCGCAGCTGAGCTGGGGCGGCCGGAGCCTCGCACGGCTCCGGCGATGCCGGGAGGGAGGGGAGTGTCGGGACTGTGTCACTGTCACTGTCACGCAGCACTGCGGGACCGCCCGCTCCCGCTCCCAGCCACGGCAGCTCCATCCCCGCCGGGAGATCGGGTCAGAGCCGCGCTGCCCCCGGTCTCTCGGCGCAGGCACAAAGACCGCCCCTGCTTCCATCCCGCTGATCCCTCCGGCATTGCCCCAATTGCCGCGCCGGGAATTCTGTGGCAGAAGCCGCTAGCATTCCCGGCGGTATCCTCCTCTCTTGGCATCTCCCTCCAACGCCAACGCCGCCCAAGAGCTACGTTTGCGTTTGTAGACGCACGGCTCCACCCTCCCCCCTCCGGCAAAACCCCGGGCACGGCCCCGGCTCCCCCAGCCCAGCCTTGCTCTGCCCCACATTCGCACCCACCGTGTGGCCAGAGTCCTCAGAATACGACAAGATTCACTTTTTGGGAAGCAAGAGGTGAGAGTCAAACCTCACACACTTCCTGCCAGAGTAAGGTTGAGGGCAGCAGGGAGTCGGGAGCTGTGCTTGCACAGAGGCTGGACTTTTCCAAACCCAGACCGTCGCCGTCAGAGGAAAATACAGACGCAGTAAAGCCATCCCAATGGCCACCATCACCTTCAGCATCCTCCACCCACCACCAGTCTGGACCAGCTCTATCCTGCCAGCCTGCTCTGGTTACTGGTGTCATCAGCACTTGTCCTGGGCCTGGAAGTGCTCTCATATTCACAGAAGATCTGAGCACCACCAAGTGCACTCAGCAGCTGCATCAGAGCAATCAGCCTCAATTTATGCCAGGGTAACAGACAGGGGCAAAAGGAAACCATGAAGCTCCCAGCTGCCCCAGGGACTGGTTAAACTGGGCGCTCACAAGGAGCTTCTGACATGGTTTAGTGGCCACAGTGGTATTAAGTTGGACTTGATGATCTTGGAAGTCTTTTCCAACCTTAATGATTCTATGAGTCTTTGGCTCTATGATCTGGGGATAAATCTAGCAAATTCTCACACTTTTGGGAGAACACACTCAGACAAATGTCCAGTTCACGAGTGACCACACGGGAGCTGACCAACGTCATGCTCTCAGTATGCACCCTCCACCTCCACCAAGAGAAAAGAGAGAAAGCTCCAGGCAGCTGCAGGCAGCATGGGAAGATCCTTCCGCCTCCTTCCCCACACCAGGGTTTTGGCAAATTGACGCATCCCAGGACAGCCTATGAAGAGTCAGAGTCCTTGAAAGGAGGAAGTCCAGGCACTAGGGGATGGAGGACCTGACTCACCTTGGTCTGACAGACCAGGGTGGCTCTTCCTGATGGGTCACTACATCTGTCCGCAGGCCGGGGCAGTGAAAGCCCCGTCCGGGCACCTCCAGTGGTTGGATTTCCTTCGAGTTGCAGTGGAGAAAGAAGGAAATCAAGCAGCCATTGTCTGCCAGCTGATGGGGCTGGTGACTGTTTTCCTCACTTTTCCAGCCTTGAAAAGAAACATTATTTTCTTTGCAAGACTGGGGGAACTATCAATATTTGTGTCCATGGCCTGACCATGTTGCAGCAGGGTGTAGGGCTCCCAGGGAGCAGCCAGCCCCTGTGAGTGTGTTCCTCGAGCCCCTGCTCCTACACTGCTGCATTCTAGCACCCTCGTGAACTTCCCAGCAGCAAACAGGGCAATCACATGGAGATGGAGACAGGAAAATCCAAATACCTTCAATCCAAGGTCTCCTAAAGAAACACATCCCTTTAGAGCATCACTCCCGTTTTACAGCTCAGCACCTCCCAGCTGTGCTGAACTTCAGTTTGCACATACATCACATCCAGCTCTGCTTCTGAATCCCTGTTGGTGCCACAAAGCCAGTTTGTCACTTCTGCCCAAGATCACAGCATGTGACATCAGCCCTTGGCTTCATTAATAGTTCAAGTGATGAGCTCTCCCTGCTCTACCACAAGCCACCGGGGTCAGGAGGTTGAAAGCTGCTGGACACAAGAGCCTGCTGCCTTCACACCAGTCTGCCCCATGCCCTGTGTGAACTGGAAATACCAGCAACCCCTCTGCATTCACCCACTGAACAGAGACTTGGCTCTCAAAGCCAAACAGTTGGCCACCTTTTCTGCATCCCACATCTCAAAGCCAGATGTGAAAAAGTAAATAGTGCTTTTTTTGGAAAAACTGTTCCAAAGAGGGTGGAACAGACTCCCAGGACACACACACAGAGTTAACAGAGGGTTTTGAGGGTATTTTGCTTGTCGGTACATGAAGTCCACAAAACTCATCCTTTCTTCAATGAGATGGGCCCTCAATGGCCACCAGAGAAGGTGCCATCATTTCCCTCCCAGACCCCACACCCCTGATTATAAACACACCTCACAGCACAGAGAGTAAAAGTAATAAATGTTCATTTACCCCCAAATTGACAGAGCTGCTGCATTACCTAAAGGCCAGATCTTGAGGGCAGAGTGTGACCCTTGGGAGCACAGCAGATGTCCCGCACTGAGCCACACGCAGTATCTCAGGCAGGAATGGAGGCTGTGCAATAGCCAAGTCATTGGAGAATTCAAGCACTGGTATTTTTAGGAAGCGGGAGGATGTGTGGGAGAGCTCTCCCCGTGCAGGCTGATGGCATTTGCTGCAGGGCACTCAGAATGAGATTTATTGACAACGTGTGATTTGAAAACCACACCAGCGCTCCCGGAGAGCCAGGCACTGATCAGCAGGGCTGGGGCTCATGGCAGCCTCAGTTTAGGAGACAAAATTTCTTTATAAACATGTAAGCACATGTAACAAAAGCCACTTCTGCTTGCAGGGATGCCCTGGCTGCCAACTCCAAAAACGGCCACCGTGAAAGTCTGCTAACTAAACTAACTAGAAGCAGATGATCAAAAGCAGGGAAAAAATGCTCTTTTTTTAATATGGCAGCCCAAAGAGTTGGCTCTAATCTAGTGATCATCATCCAGGTTTTGATGCTAGGGAGAAGATTCTCTCTCCATCAAACACAAGCTGCTCTCTGGGCACATCTGGACGTCAGACAGGTAACAGCAGCAAAGCAAACTCTTTCTGGATCTGGGATCAAAGGAATGACAGCTCAGGTTAGGAGAGATGAGCCTTCTGGCTCTAATTAAAACCTGATGGGTTAAAATGAGTAAAGCCATGTTATTGAGCATAGAGAAGCCAAGCCACTGGAAGGGCTCTGGGATGAGGCTCTCCAAGGGTTGCTGGCAGTGACCTGAGACTCCATCTCATGTCCCAGTAAAGGCATGTCTGCTTCCAGGTGCTGTGATGCTGCAGAGGAACATGGACAGCATTTTTCCACAGGCAAACGGGAATCTTCAGAACTTCCACTCATTCACTGTCTAGCACAGCCAAGTTTTTCCAAGCAGCAAAGCTTGAAAATCTGGGTTGGTCAACACCCCCAGCGATCCTTCAGAGGCTTCGGTTTGCTGCTCCTCTACCCCCACATGGCCTCCTCAATCCTCCCCAGCCTACCTTAGCCCAAGCTGCTGGCAGGTACAGCCCTGGCTGCAGGAGATGTGGGGATTGGGTCCCCTTTGCCCATCCCACAGTGTATCCAGGCTGGACATTGCCTCCACTGATGTTCCAGTCCAACAGCAACCTGGAGGGATGGGATCTCTGCTGCTGCCAGCATCTTTGCACACGGACACAGCCAACATGATTCGACCCTCAGCAGGGTGGGAGACACGTCACCAGAAGGCTGGCATGGCAAAGGTTCCAGCAGCACTACATCCCAGTGATTTCCACCCTGGCAGACCCAAATCCATGGCCAGAACCAGCTGTGGTCACATCAGAATGCCCCAGGGAAACATTCCCTTCTGCAGATACGGGAGAAAACCAGAATCTGGCTGTGCCACCCTCACACTTCACTCCCACCACCCCTTCCCAAGAGTAGGAGCTCAGCTTCACAGCATGCCAGAGAAAGCAAACACAGGAGAGAAAAATCCAGGAGCAACAGAGCCACTACATCCTGCAGAGAAACTGTCCCAAACACTGCAGCCCTTCCTGAGCTTCAAAACAACACCATGCCCAAAAGAGCTCTGAAACAGCTCTCTGCACACCTCAAATAGAGGTGTCACCCAGGGAGACCCCAACTGAACTGAGTACTCCTCAGGATGGAACAGGAATTGTAAGGCACAAGCCTTCCACCAGCCCAGGACACAGGCTCAGGTCTATCCCCAGGGACAGAGGATGAGAGGGCAGAGTCTGTGTCCCCTGGCTCTGGCCTCATTTGAAGACCTTGAATGGGCACACAGGATACAGAGCCTCCAAGGTGGTTCGAGAGCTCCATCCACAAACAGGAGCGTCATCCCCCAATGTCTCCCAGGGAAACCACACCCGCACACAGCGCTTGGTGTTATGTGGGGCAGTGTGGGACCAGAATAACTCCTCTCCTGGCTGATCAGCATGCGGCCAAAAATAACCTCTGGACATTTTTTGACTACTTCCTGGAAAACAGTTTGGGAGAGATGCTTGAAAGAAGCCCAGACAGCTGCCAGACACTGAATTACAAGGCAGATTAAGTGGATTGTGGATTTTGTACAAGCCCATCTTTCCTCTCTGCCCGCAGCCCCTGGCACTGGGAATGTCTGCATGGGGAACAGTTCTAGGCACCACTACCAAGCCTATTTAACTCATGATCAAGAGCCTGAGATGAGGTTTATGACACCTGTGTTAATTGCACAGGTGGCTATAAACACCTTCCCAATTCTGAAACCAGGAAGGCCAGGTTTTGGCAGGAGAAAATCCATGTGAGGATGCTCTGCACTAATGAGACTCTGAAAAGGTGAGAGTTGGGCTGAGGCCAGACATCCCCTTTTCCCAGGCTCCAGCCACCCCATGTTCAGCCCAGCTCCTTCCTCTGGGCTATGGACTCCCCAGGCACCCCACGGCTGCAGAGTGTTTGCCCTGTCTCAGAACATCACATCATGATGTGGCTGGGAGGGAATCTGGAATTGCGGAGAAAATTCCACCACGAATTTCCACCAGGAAAGGGTGGAAATTAGAAGTTTAAATGCATGCACCCGGCGCGTGGGCAGCAATTCCGGGAGGGCAGCCCTTCTCTGCAGTGTTATCCTGCCCTGGCGAGGGATGCTGCCCTCTCTGGAAGGCAGGGATGTGGAGTTCAGGCAGGAAGAGCCTCCTTCCTTCCCTCCCTGCCGCACATCTCCGCGGCCCCGCACCCGCTGTTTAAAGCACTCGGCCATGCTGACAACGCCTGACTTCCCCACGGAGGAGCTGGGCCCGGGCCCCCGCGTTCCTTGGCACAGCTCTGCCTCCGTGAGCACCGGCACGAGGGGCTCGGCACAGCAGGAGCTGCAGGGAAGAGGCACCATGCAGCAAAAATCCACGGGAACTGCCCTCTCCTGGAAACCGCCCGACATGGACAGGAGGATGGGGAAACGAGCCACTTGTTTTCTTCTTTTTTCTAGTTTTTGGATGCAATTAAAGGCAGCCACCCAGCCGGCACCTCCTCGCGCTTACAAAGAGAAGCGTGGCAGACACTGAAAACCAGGAGCAGAAAAAAAATAATCTGCATTTCAGATAAATTCCAGCCTTGTCAGTCCTGCAGGATTACAGAGCAGGAGACGACTCATGAGCTGCCTAAAACAGCAGGGTGAAGATTCAGCTAAGGAAGGGCAACGTGGAGGACACAAGGTCAGTCCCCTCCTGGCCAGTGGCTTTTGGAGATGCTCCTGTGGGATGGGAACCACTGCCCTGCAAGTGCTGCCCAGGGCTGAGGGGCAGCAAGGCTGCTCAAGACACAGTTTTGCACAGAAAAGAGATAGATGAGCTGCCACTTCGTTCATAAAACCATAGAATCACAGCATGCCTTGGGCTGGAAGGGACCTTGAAGCTCAGCTCATTCCAACCCCCATGGGCAGGGACACCTCCTACTAATCCCAGGTTGCTCCAAGCCCCATCCAACCTGACCTTGGACATTTCCAGGGATTCAGGGGCAGCCACAGCCTCTCTGGGGAACCTGTGCCAGGGCCTCACCACCCTCACAGGGAGGAATTCCTTCCCAATATCTAATCTAAACCCCTCTTCTTTCAGTGTGAACCTTCTTGTCCTGTCAGTCTATTTCCTTATGCAGAGTCCCTCTCCAGCTTCCTTGTAGCCCCTTCACACCCTGGAAGGGGCTGTGGGGTCTCCACAAAACCTCCTCTTCTCCAGACTGAAGAAGAGAGCTTTCTGCCCCAGCCTTCTCAGCCTGATTCCTCAGGAAATCCTCACCCTACAAATGAACTCAAGGCTTTTACCCTGTCCCCACAAGGGTTTCAACCTGCTTGACCACGCAACAAACAGACATAAAGTCCGATTATATCAGCGTAACTTTTTTTAGCAAAGAGCCTTGAATAGTTTTCCACAACTTCTGTTCCAGATGGGCCCAAGCGCAGACCTGTCTCCCAACACTGCAGTTGTTCCATGTGATATTTTCCCTCCTCCCTCCCAAATGCCAGCCCATGTGAGCACACCCACACAAGCAACCACCTCCAAGCCTTTCGTCTGTTCATAGAGGAGGCCTTTAAGCACTGAAAACTCCCAACCACATTCCCCAGGAGCCTGACCAAGGCTTGGACCCACCTGCAGGGCCCACAGCAGAGCCCTCAGCCTGGGTCAGGTTTGTGACCCCACACTTGGTGCTTGGCACATCCCAGAAATCATCCGTAAGGAGGGTGTTGTCATTCACACCTCTCTGGGAGGGAAGCTGGGCAATGGATCCAATAGCCTTCTCCTCCAGTTAATATTCAGAGACCTCACAGCTCAGTTTTGGGAGCCATGTGGGAAACCTTTGGCTCACCAAGGCATTCTTTAGGAGAAAATTAATTGTGAATTAAGGTTTCAAGGTTATATAAAGAATAAAGTATCTTTCTGCTTTGCTGGAAACCCTGAAATGGCACTCCCCAGGCAGTGGACGGACACTCATGTTAAAATTTCTCCACATGCACAGAATGGAGCCCTCCACAGGTACTCCCAGTTGGGCCCCAATTTGAGTTCCGCTCCCTCTGAGGCTCCAAGAATGCCTCTCCCAGCTCCAGTGTGAACTTCCAGATCCAGCACAGTGTCAGGCTCTCCCATCACTGACTCAGGGCCTCCACATCCTCACCCAGCACAGTGGGACCCACCAACTCACACTCACTCAGCCTCCTCCTCATCCCTGTCCTTGTTCCCAGCCCCCAGTGGGAGCTGCCCCTAAAGACAACACTTGCAAAAAGGTCCCTCCAAAGATGCAGATGAGAAGGGTTTCAGCGGGGGTTTTACCCCTGGTGTCTTCTGAGACAGCAGAGATAGGCAGGAACCCAAATCTCCAGCATGTCCAGTCCTTACACATCCGCACTGGAGCGGCTGCCAAGCACAGCTGGACCAAGCCACCAGTGCAGAGCAAGACTCGCACACCACGAAGACACAAAGCTGCACAGGGATGAGATGTTTAATCTCACATCTGACAAGCTGGCCACTCCAGAAAGCTGGATCTCTCCATCAGTCCCACCACTGGTGTCTCAGGAACCTGGCAGTTCAGAAGCATCCCTGCCCTCCTGCTGGTCACACTGCTCCCAGACAGCCTCTGGTATAACTCCTGGGAAAGAGCTGCAGGAGGAGCAAGCACTGAAGCTGGGAAGGTACCTGTGCACCTGAGCACCACAGGCTGCCAGGGAGACCGCAGCAGGGACCTGTGCAGATGGCTCCCGGACAAATCTCCAGGGAAGTCCCTAGAGATCAGTCCTGTTCCCCAACCAGTACACGCAGGGAGCAGCACACCATGATAGCCCCAAAAGCACAGCTACCTCACCATCAGAGACACAAAGACACCAGCTTTCCATCTCCTGCTGCATGGGCAGCACCACAACCAAGAAACTCCCAAACCACACAGGCACATTCATCCAGGTCCCAAATTCTAGCTCATGCTTGCCTCTGGACCAGCTCCTGCTCACTCAGTGGTTTGGTGGTATCAAACCCACCTGGAGAATCTCATTCCAGCATGCAGCAGATAGTGGCAAACGAGCTAAAATGAACACTTTGCCAACCCTGACTTGGCCAAAACCAGGGCCTCCCCAGGAGGGTTTGCAAAGCTTTAACAAAACCCAGCTCCCTAAGCCAATTGCTGCTCTAATGATGCAATTTAGGGGATAAACAAGCCCTTCAAGGCTGGTTATTCAGGAGCAAATAGTGCTGTCTGGAGGTAGGTTGCAGCAGCTGTGATAACACCAGCTAAGAGAGGCTGGGAACCACTGTGGGCACAGCTGGAGCTGGCCAGATGCTCTGCTGGTCCAGCCTCGAGCACACAGGCCAATGTTGAGGCCGAACCAGGTCAGTGAGCATCTTCCCAGTTCCGAGCTGGCCCAGCTTGGCAGGCATTTTCATGGTGCTGAACTCCAGGAGCATCTGTGTGGCAGCATCCCCACGAGCCAGTGTAGCCCAGAGCACAGAGCCAGGCAGATGCTCAGTGGGGCTGACACAGAGCTCAGCACTGGGTGGATGCTCCAGGGCTGGAGGCAACACTGAGGAAGGCAGGAGGAGACAGCGCTGGGAAATCAGAGGAGCAGGACAAGGCCACGGTAGGACCACGCTCACCAACATTCCTGCCTTCCCCTCAGTGTAACATAGAAGCTGGGGGAAGGGATGCAAAAGAACAGCTTGGGAGCATTATAGGGGGCTGCCAGGGGCAGAGAGCAGCTGAAAATGAAGGCCCCCTCTCCGTGCTCCTGCGTTAAGGAATCAATGCCCCCTCCCTGCCCCTACTATGCGGCCTCGGGGGATGTGCCCACTCCTCACCCCGCTGCCTGCACACCCAGTGGGGATGGCGCAGCACATCTCCCGGGCTCTGCCCCCGGTCCGGGGCCAGCGGACTGAGGGGAGCAACCCTGGCTCAAATGCTCGGTCTGCGGTTAAAGCCAGGGCACAGCAAGTCCCCCCTCCAACCCAGCTCGGGGTTAGAGTAACACCCCCCAGCTCAGACTCAACCCAAAAGAAATGGGGGAGCTCAGTACACCCTGACTCAGACACCCCCTCCAAGGGGTAAAGGGGTGGGAGATGAAGCCCCCCCCGGAGCGAGTCAGCCCCTTCCCGGGGAGAGGGGGGGCAGAGCCGCGGCACGTCAGGGCTGAGCATCCTCACTGCGGCCCCGCCCGGGGTGCAATGGGGATCATCCCCAGTGGGGGGGGAGGAGGGCAGAGCCTCCCCGGGGGGAGGGGG
>VXBU01017458.1:31786-48622 GCA_013400315.1 Bombycilla garrulus | reverse complement strand
CAGTACAATATAGAGAAATGCAATATATATGTAATAAATAAAATATATAGGTAACGTTTATATATTGCAAATAATGGCAAGAAACAAGTATACTTCTAAAAGGGAAGCAATTAGCCCCTGACCTGTCTACAGTGAACAACTTCTACAACTACATCAGGCCACAAGCAGAAATTACTCAAAAGCTTTTACTGAATTTGTGGAGTCTTAAACTATCTTGAAAATTGATAGTTCCCACAGAGGACAAACAAAGCCTAAATCTGTTGTAACAGGTGTCAGCTGAGACACAGTTAACAGAAACACTTTGACAACAAAGCCACATGAAGAAATTTCCATCAGGGGCCTCTTCCCATTAGCATGAAACAATTCATTGTCATGTGTTTTGATTCAAGATTTTGTGCAGCCACAGTATAAATTGGATTACTAAAATAATTTCAATGGAATACCCACAAACACTATTCAATTTAATCTTAGTCTTGAATTTCACAATTTGCAGGTGAGGAGAAATGATACAGAAGTGTAAAAAGACATACCAATGCCACCTTATGGAGCTGATTTTTAGTTAGGAGGGACATTACTGATGTCAGAACTGATGAGTGAAAATCATTTTCTGTCTGTCTGGTAGGTCCACTATCATTAATATGAACCTGTGAAGTACCTAATATCTATCTGCTAGCACAGTATCACTGTTGTGATCCTGATTAAGCATAAACACACAATCATGTTTCTATTAAATCAATCAAGCACATGTTATTGAGTTTATGTCAAAATGTTTCTTGTATATGAAGTTAACTATGGGAAAAGAGCACAAGCCCTTCTNTAAAAATTACAGAGAAAGTAAAGAAAATTAAAGTAAAAGAAGGGGAAATGCCTCTAATTTAGAAGCTAAAGTTGTTAAGGAGATAATAATTCAGTCTGAGATGAAGAATCATGGAGTATTCAACACAATGTGAAGAGTGATGTCTTACCCTATTTANAAGCCTAAATCTGTTGTAACAGGTGTCAGCTGAGACACAGTTAACAGAAACACTTTGACAACAAAGCCACATGAAGAAATTTCCATCAGGGGCCTCTTCCCATTAGCATGAAACAATTCATTGTCATGTGTTTTGATTCAAGATTTTGTGCAGCCACAGTATAAATTGGATTACTAAAATAATTTCAATGGAATACCCACAAACACTATTCAATTTAATCTTAGTCTTGAATTTCACAATTTGCAGGTGAGGAGAAATGATACAGAAGTGTAAAAAGACATACCAGTGCCACCTTATGGAGCTGATTTTTAGTTAGGAGGGACATTACTGATGTCAGAACTGATGAGTGAAAATCATTTTCTGTCTGTCTGGTAGGTCCACTATCATTAATATGAACCTGTGAAGTACCTAATATCTATCTGCTAGCACAGTATCACTGTTGTGATCCTGATTAAGCATAAACACACAATCATGTTTCTATTAAATCAATCAAGCACATGTTATTGAGTTTATGTCAAAATGTTTCTTGTATATGAAGTTAACTATGGGAAAAGAGCACAAGCCCTTCTTTAAATGTACTGACTCGGGGTTCTGTCCTCATTTTTTAACAAATTTAAAAACTGGTGAGATATCACAGGATCGCAGAATATGTGAATTGGAAAGGACCCAACAGGATCACTGAGTCTAGCTCCTGACCCTGCGCGGGACACATTTGCAACATATAAAAACAAATATTATTGGTTCTTTATGAAAGGTTGATGCATTCCAGCTAAATTTACACAGCTGAATTGTTACTGTGTCTGAGCTGTATGTATGTGTGAGTACAAATTTGTTCAGCTTAAAAGAGGTATTAGCAATGGAAGAGAATATTTGCAATAAGTATTTACTAATTTCTCGATATTAACTACCAAGATGAGCCTTGATCAAATGTAGTTATTTACACTGTAGCCACTATAGTTAGATGAGATTATCCAATCCTAGAAATGCTAAATCTGATTTATGCAGAAGTAAATGTATGGGGCAGGAAAGTGTCTGTTCTTTTAAGAATATCTGGCCAACACATAATAAGGGAGGTCTTGATAAGAAAAAAACTGGTCGTTGGCACAAATTAGGGTGTAAAAAATATATGTATTTTTAATTGGGTAGATAAAGAAAGGGAAAGAAATGACAGAGGCAAAAACCCTGACCTGTTAGTGTAAACAAAATATAACCAGAAACAAATCTGATCAATCCCACTAATTGATGGGCAAACAAGAAACTGTAGGCAAACTGCACATTGCAACAGATGAACGTGCAATCCTACAGGTACGGAATGCTGAAGGAGGTTGTGGGATTGAGCAAACTGATGAGGCAATGTGCAACAGACAAATATGCAATAGAAACATATAATATTTAGAATATAGAGAAGTCTCTATTTGTACTGTATAAACATATCAATCTATAGTATTTAATTTGTTAGGTCAAGAGGTTTTAATCTTTAAATACAAACTAGTTTAATTTATCCATTCATCAGAACTAGAATTTCTCTGTACTTTATAGTTTGGAAGGTATCTTGCCTGAATAGAGGTGATCAGACTGGAAGGCAATGTTTCTAAAGGAACAAAACCGTATTTTCCTGTGTCTGTAAGAAATTTATGGGAACAAAGATTGCAATATTCTGTGATCTACTAATACCCAGATTTTCTTCCACCTTCCATATTTCTGTCTGAGAAGCTCTCACCTTGCTACAAAATGTTTTATCATTAGCTCCCAAGTATCTGATTTGTACTGTGTTATATGGCTTTTAACTCAGCTGTATTATTGCTGTCCTTTAGCTGACCCTGTTTGTATTTCCTTTTATTGGTTCATCCAAGTGTTGTGTCATCAGCATATTCTCAGTACTTTTATGCCCAGGGCACTAAATAAAATATGAACTAAATATAAAGTAAAACCAAATCCACATATCAGACTTTTTGAACCCTTCTAATAGCATTACTTCCTAACTAGACATTTTTTTTCAGTACAGACTGAATGGTTCATCTACTCTTACATTAATCTCAATCTTCTTCATCTTAATTAATAACACCTCCCCTGGCAATATATCAACTGCTCTACTGAAGTCCAGATAACGTAGTTTAGATAAAGCATTGCCTTTGTCTGGAGAAAAAAAATAGAAGTTTTCTTAACAAAGAAACATAGGAAGAAGGTTAATTTGTTACTTTGATATATCCCCTCTACTTTTTATCTGCTGTATTCATTTACTTTAAATTCTTGAAGTGACTTTTATTTCCATATTTAGCTCTTTCATTCACAACTTCTCTTATGTTTTGATCTTTTTTTTTATACAGTTACTGTATTTTTTCTGTTTATCTGTGTTACTGAATGTAGTGATCCCATGTGTTCATGTAGCAATTCCCTCAGAATCCGTGAAACATTTAGTAAATTAGATACTAGAATCAATACAAAAATACACTAATGCAGTGATACCTTGTTGATATACAAGAAAATTTAAAAATATTTTTTGAAAAAGCCTAAAGATGTATCACTACAAGCATTTTTTTCTCCTCTATATACCAGATCTAGCAACGGTTTGCAATCTTCCAGAACTCCAGTCAAGATTATTCTTCACCTCTATACACTCACAGAACCCATAGTGGATGGTGTTTTTTTTGTGATCAGGTTCAAAAAATATAAAAAGACAGAATTTTTCTAGCATTGCAAAAGTTTTTATATGATGGGAAAAGAAAGGGCAAAAGCTTAAAACTGAAAAATCCATTGAGGCACTATTAAAGTTATCGAGAGCTTCACCACTGATTTCAGTGGCTCTGAGATGCTGTTAAAAGAAAACTTCAAACCAATATCCCTAGTTTTATTGTCTTAATGAAGATTTCAGAGGAAAAGCTGAGTTTAAAAGCATAAAAAGGTTTTGCCATTATTAAACTGAAATGTATCCAGTGCCTTCTCAGTTAAGGACAATCTAAATTTCATTTTGTTTGTTAGTTTGGAGGTTTTTTCTTTACAAGTTTGAAAATCAGTAGCAACAATTAAATACATAAACATATAAATAGCAGCATTATTGTTTCTTGGATGGAAAGGATCCCAAGGTTGCAGATATGTGCCATTTAAAACCTTGGAAAATGGTCTCAGGAAAAAATCAAGTTAATTCAGCAGCATGCTTTTTAATAGAGTTTTGGATTTTGTTTGTTGTTTTGAAGGCTTGGAGCGTGGACTGAAATGTCTCTAAAAATTTGAAGATTAGGCTACTATAAAAAGGAAACAACATGAAAATTATGATTAGCTATTGAATTTGGCCTGTGTGAACAGATGTGTGAACAATAAAAATAAAGAAGTGCTTTTGGTGAAAAGTCAGTTAGCAGGATCTCATGTGGCACCTTGATTTATGTGACTTTATGATGACTTTAACTGGCCCACAGATGTATATACCCACAATTATGGGCATATGCTGACATCTAAACCACAAGGATAAAGCTCCAGAATGTGTTAAACATACTGATATATAACGTGAGCACAGTTAGATGAAATTACTCCTTTCATACCCGATTACTATGACCCTCAACAGGAAACACAACATTATTTTGCTGACTATATACACCATTCATATTGTCATAATTTCTTAGATTTATCATGGCATTTTATATGAAAATCATATTAAATTATCCATCATAAAAAGCATGATTATCCACATTAGGATGTTTGATGTTTTTTTTTTAATGGCTTTTAAAAATTTTTTCACCTGAATTTAAAGACTGTCAAGGACACTGTATACATATATATATATCTACATACACACACACACATAGATAAATATATTTGTGCACATATGTGTGCATGGAAATGCAAATTCCACTCTAGAAATATCAGTAGAAGGACAAGTAACCATGTATTAAAAAGTTAAATAAATGCTGTCTGATTTTTCAGTGAATGCAATAGAAAGATACGTTAGTAGCCTGACCAGCTCATTTCCCTGTAGGTCTGTTCTCTACAGAGCATTTTGTAATGGCTTAAATGATTAGCTCAAAAGGAATCCTTCTTATTCTAACTTAATGGATCTAAAAGTCATTATAATAGAAATCAGTTTGGAAGCTTTATTGCACAATCTGTTTTATACTGTGGGCCAGAAGGGAAATAGTAAAACTTAGAGGTAAAATATATTATGTATTTTAAATGTATTATTATCTACCTTTATAATAATAGAAATAATATAAAGGACATTAGATCATGATTAAATTTTCTGTGAAAGAAATATGTATGTATTTTTGACACTTTTAGGACACTTATTAAATGATTTATTATGAATATTAAAGCTAATATATTGATGCAAACTATGCAATATCATTGATGTTTTCAGAAAATAAAAACCTTACTAAAAATGCTGGGAAAGGAGTTTGAATTTTAGTTTAAAAAGCATGTAAGTATTCAACATTCATTTTTTCATTAATATAAACGCTGTCAATTTCTTAAAATACTTATTTTATTTCTTGTGTGTAATTTAATAATTTGTTACATATATATGTCTGTGAATAGTCAACCCCCTGCTGTAAATTATATCAACCCAGGGTCTGGAAGTTATAATTCAAACATACTGTGATTTTGGGCAAAAGCTTTGCAGAACAAAGAAACTGATTGAATTTTAATCCTTTATATTTTCATAAAGAAACCATTGTCAAGCCTTCAGACCTTTAATCCAGAATCTAACAGGCTGGTTTCATTCCAAAATCCATTAAAATGGACTTCAGCTGGGTTTGAAATAGTTACCTGCTGTGAGCAAATAATATATTATTTTCATGTTAGTGAAATATCTAAAGTTTGGGTGTTTGGTTTGAGTTGTTGGGGTTTTTTTCTTCACCTTTCTTCCATTATCATAATTAAAAAAAATGTAAATTTCTCTTCTTATTCTGACACATTTTCCTAAGAATTGTAGTAGTCAAGGTCTATTGAAATATCAATATTCTTGTTTTACCTTTAATAAATCCCTACTTAGGGTGCCCAAATTTTGGACAGACAGACCAAGAAATACCAACTTAACAAAGTCTATTCCTTAGAACTTTTCTCCCCTCCCTGGCTTCATCAGACCGCTAGGAGTGGTTAGAGATAGGTTTACAGACCCATAAAACGAGATACTTGCTGCAGTACTTGCATTGATAAAGGCATGATAACATTTTTTACTATGAAAATGGTATTTTCAGTTGACTCACTGATCCAAAAGGAAGTAGAAAGTTTCACTTAATTTGATCTATTATAGAAAACATCTTGTCTGCATTCTAGCTATTGCTCCAATAATATTGTGGATCATTGAAACAATTTATGTGCTTAAGCTTCTTCCTCTATAAGGATTGCCATATATTAAATATTTACCAAAAATATCCCATTTTTAGTCACTACATATTTTTTAGGACATGACGTTACTTCAAGACTATCTGACATTTCAGCTTTACTTTTACGATTAAAATACAAACTATAGGTAATGAAATGACAAAATTTGGAAAGGTTATAGGTCAAAAGAAAAGTTTTTCTCCTTGAAAGACAAGGGATACTAAAAATGATTGTTTCCTGCCTTGAGGAATTTGTAATTAAACAACCTTCCAGGTGAATCAGTATGATGATCTCAGGAACACTATTGAATTTCAGCATAAATTTACCAGACTAAATTCAAAAGCAAGGCCTATAACAGAGTGTAAAGGTACTACATCAAGTTTTAGAGCATCATATGATTTAATGCAGCTTACAAATTGCCCAGCAAGATGGCAATTCACCAGCAAAATTCTTAATAAAACCCCAAAACTTATCTTTTCAGAAACTATTAATGTAAGATGTTAATTTTGAAAACAAAATACCCTAAATAAATAAAAAGTAGATAAATTTAATTAAAACTACTGCAAGAAAAGTACTTTTCCCTCCATTTTATTTTATTTAAACAGTGTTGAAAGCTTTTCTTGGGCAATTATGGGTCTTCAAATAATCAATAGTGGGTCTTTAATTGTTGTCAGCATTTGCTTGATTATTTTATATGTATCTAAGTGATGGGATTTTCTCAATCTAGGTGTTATGAGCTCTCAGAGGTCCCATCCCCGTTTGGGTTTTGTCTTACAAATACCTACAGCTTAGAAAGAGTGGTGAAAGACACCTCGGGTGGTGTTGGAAACAAAAAGGTTTATTAACTTCCAAAATAACAAATTCTCTAAAGAGAAAAAGCCGTGCCAGGGACTGGAGGTCCATATCTCTGCTATAACAACACCCCCGAAAATGCCACGAGGTTTCTTCAAGCAGTGCTTTTTATGGCTCAGGCGGGGCTCAGGCACTCATCCAATCCAGGTAGCTCCAGGGGTGGGGTGATGTCCAAGGGAGTCCAATGAAGTGTCCCAGTTCAGAAAATCTCCAAATTGGGAAAGAATGCCCGGGCTCCCCCACCCCCCATGGGGAACAAAGATGGCTCCACACCTCCTCCTGGCCTGGGCACTCTGTCTGTATGATGTGCTACACTGCAACATCTAAGTTAGCAGCATTTTTATGTTCTGTGATGTTCGGATTTTATTTCAGTCCAAACTATAAATTTCAATATGGAACAGATTATAAAATGAGTAGAAGGTCAGTATTTCTATGTGAATAATTGTTAACAAGCTAAAGTTTTCACCACTGACAGTCACAGCAGGGCTTCATTTATATTTAAAGTGATGCTTATACTCTAGAAAGTATTTTGCAGACCATTTTGAAGAAAAAATATCTTCAAACTCTACTAATTTTTGGAGATTCTGGTTGCCCTTTTTCTAATTTCAAAATGAGTACTCCAAAAATAGATATTACCCTAGCTTATGTTCTCTTTACTTTGATTAATATTGAACATCTAGATAGGCAAAAATACCAAAGGTACAAGGTAGTGAAGTAGCAACACCTTTCAGAAAAGGCAAGCCTTGCAACTCAGGTACAAGCTGTAATATTTCATGTGCTTTGAAGCAATGGGATTCTTTTCTCTGCTTTTTATTTTGTACTGATACCAAATAGTGATGGCAACTGTGTTAGTATGTGTTTGGTCTCATATATTTGAGTAGTCTATGTGGTTGTCATCGATGGATTGTATTTTCCATTTTGATATCAAGCAGATTATCTAAGCTATCATTTAAAAAAAATCTATTATTTCACTAAATAGCTAGTTAATAGAATAAAGTAACTGAATTTACTTCAGTCTTGGGGCTGTGACCAGTTCCCTGGGTGAAGAACCTTTCCCTATTATCCAACCTAAACCTCCCCTGACGCAGCATTGGGCCATTTCTTCAGGTCCTGTCACTGTTCATCAGAGAGAAGGGGTTAGCTCCTGATTTTACTTTAAGAGTTACTGATGTTAATTTCCTTCTCATTATGCCGTTTTGTCATTTTCTCTTATCATTCTATTTGTTTTCTAAAGTCACTTGATGCTTCAGTTTTCATCAGCATGCAGATTCTGAATCTTAATTATTTTTGGAGGTACTGGTTTCACCTGTGCTGCAACTCAAAACCTCTTATGCATTTTGCCATGTCATAAAATCTATCTTTTATTGGATTTATGTTATCCTAATCAGACATCCTTAATATAATCATTCCAGCAGTCTCATTTATCACACATCTGATAACAGAAAAAAAAGTATTATCTTTACTTTCTAATAACATTCCTATGCAGGTACAACTATGAAAAAGTAGTACAAACTTAATCATACGATCATTGTCTTGACAATGGTGAGGTCCTTGTTTCTCTCAAAGTGAACTGCTTTTACATTTACTCTAAGCAAGAGACTTCTGCTTGTGCCTCTCTTGTGGAATATTTTTAATGCTAGGATAGTCTTTTAATGCCAGCCATACTTCCTGAATAAAAAGAGTGGATTCTTGAAAGGGTTATCCAACAATTAATAAATTTTGAACTGTGAGAAATTTTTAAATTGTGATAACAAGTGGAGGAAATTGAATGATCAATTTCCTTCTTTTCTTCTCACACCAAGACCGAAAAAGGGCTAAATAAAGGCCTTTTATTTACAATATTAACCCTCACAGGAACATGTGATCAGGTTTGACAGTGTCAAGAACCTGAAGATCAAGGACTTGAAAAGCTAACGCTTCTCCTGCTTAAAAAACACTTTAAGATACATTGGATTGTTCAGTGAACTCTGTCCCAGTCTAGAACTTTCCCTTGAGGAATTACATTCTAGAGGCAGAGTCCATGAATCATTTTCTGAAGTAATGATCAATGACTGAGAAGTCAAACATAAATCCCAGCTCCAGCAGTAATTATCAGGCTATCTCATTTATTAAATTTGCCAATATCCTACACAAAACAAATGAATTAGCTATAATCTAAGATTACTTCAGTTTCTAAGGTCAAGTTCATGCTGTGAAATGCAGTTTTGACTGCAGCAAGATGAAAAAATGTATTGATTTTTAGATACACTTTTTTCTATAAATATAGCAGTCCATTTTTTTCCCTTGTTATCTATTTGGGTTTCTTATGCATTAAAATCAAGGACAATATCAAGAAATGTTCTCATAGTTTAATTTTCCCCTTGCAAAGATAATATCAGAATGTTTAGTTAATTAAGAACAAAAAATAACCAGATAATATCAGACTACAAAAGATACAACTACAATTTTTACTATCTCTTTGTGAAGGAGAGAAGTTACAGGCACTCCTGGGGAAAAAAAAAGAAGGGAATCAGACAAAAAAAGGTAAAATTAACCTAAAATACCTTATTTTCCAAGAATCAAAGATTTTTTAAAAAGAATAATAAGTTATACTATTCTGATATTGTGCTTCAGTAGGTAAACATACCAAAGCAAACTGCACTGTTAACTAGTTTTTCCTATTTGCATTTCATATGGCTTGAGTTTTGGTGACAAAATATTTTTTCCCATAGTGTAAAAAATAATTAAAAAAGGTTATAAAACTACTCATTATGATACATTTTGCAGTGCAAACTTCTTAATGAGTTCAGGACAAAACAGTGGTTTAAGTCATCATTTTCCTCGTGAAAAAATATGCAGGTATTCTTATTAGGATAAAAAAAATGTCCAATAAGAAACTATAATTAAAATTTTAGGTTTGCAGTTGGCTGCTCTGAAAAGGAGAGTTTGACTTTGAAAATTCTTGAATAATGAATAACTCTTGGTTGAAAATGAGGATTATTTCTTAGGTAAATATTGAAGATGGAAGATGAAGCCTTTCCTGAGCCACAATTTTTCTTAGAAGCCCTGGTAGTAACTTAAATTTTTCTCTTTCACAAGGAAAGCCTTGTTTATATACAGAGAATATTTAGTTTAGTATACCCTAACAGAAAACCTAGTGATTGGAAATGGATGGATTTCGAAAGCAAAAACAAAACTCCTTGATCAAATTCCCTTTCTTATACTGCCATCCTTTGTGGTAAGCCTCCAAAGAAGAAACTAATGCCTTTCATTCTAACTCCTTGACAAAAAAAAGATTCTAAAATTATTTATTTTTATTCTTACCTTAAGATACACAGTTGCAGAATTCAACAACATTATTTATGTTATCATTAAGTCAAATTACATATACTTGCTTCCCAAAGAATTTAGGAAATATGTATGTGCAAGATAAGTTAGTTGGTACACGGGTCATAGGATATTTGTTTTTTCAAGGTTTTTGGGAAGTATGATATTTCAGGATGGCATAGTCTGATTATGACAAGAAAAAACAATTGCATGTGTTGCTAAAAATCATGATGTAGGAATGGCAAGCCACATACTTTCTCTGTCCATCTCCACCAATTCTTATCCCAATTCTATTATTTTACTTTTAGTGAATACTACCCCTTTCTTCTCTGTTCCTTAGACTTTCAAAGCCTCTCATCAAACTCTTGTTTTCATTTGTACCTCACTAGAATACACCGCTCTTTGTCTGCTATCTCCTTAGAGTGCCATTTCACTTTCTTCATCTGTTCCAACCAAGTGTGAGTTATTTCTTCTAATGTTCTGCTGTGGCTAGTCTAACTCCAGACATCATACATTCCAGGTCCCCACAGCCCTGTTTTAATTTGAAAATGGCAATGCCTGTCATTGGTTAACGCTACCAACAACTATTTTGCAAGGGTGAATAAATGAGAACATGAGTTTTCCAATGGTGATTAACTTTTAAGGGGTCAGTCACTGAAAATTAGTTGAGTAAATAAACATCTTCACTACCCAGCACCAACTGATCATTGTGTGAATTGCCACCACTGTCACTGCCTACTGCTGTTCAGCTGCTACACACAGGAGCGCCTCCTTGGAGATGTAGGAGGTGAAATTCTCTATCAGGTAATGTGGCAGACAAAGTAGGAGCAAATGCAAAAGGTAGAGGAATCTTTTCTGCTGTTTATATTCCTTCAGTTCCTTCTTTGTTTTGACAACTTTCATGATAATAGCAGAGCTTGTAGTCAGATCCTCAGTATCTCTTGCCATTGACTGATCACATTCCCTTTCAGTACACTGTCCCTTTCTGTTCATATAGTCAGAGCATTAGAAGGTCTTGAAAATGTATGTCCCTCTAAAGCATAACAATGCATTCCACATTTGTGGCTTTAAATCCTTTTTTGAAACTATTTTTCTTTTGTTTTCATTTTTAAAAATTATTTCTGGAATGCTTTATTTTGAAAATAGCACTATTCTGCCTCACTGAGGTACCCTACTTACGTGACTTATAAAGACAGATTGTTCCAGCTGATAGTTTACAACAAATTCAGAGGAAAACAACACTGTCCTTTTCTGTGCTCCTCAAAGTGTGACACAGAAAGGAGGAAATTAAGCACTGTTTTTTGACAAACCATATGCTTACTTTGTTTCCTTCTTCTATCAGGAACTGTTGCATTTCCACCACCAGCCTGTGAAATAAGAAGTCCATTTTACTGGCTATTGTCAGACAACCCTTTTTCCTAATATTTGCCATGGGAAAATAATTAAAAAAGGATTTAAATATATGTTCTTATATAAAACAAAACACAAGTGACAAGACTTAATATTTAACTTGTTATATAACCTGAAACAATATATGTAAAAATCTGACCTTCTGAAGAATATTTTCATATTTTTCAAATTTTCATTTGAGGGTAAGGTAGAGAGCAAGAAAAAGAAGTAGGATAGCCTTAAGGAGAAGATAGCTAAGAAAGAGAATAAAATGCCAGACAGAGAGCGAGGTAAGGAACAAAAAGAGTGAGAAGTGGCTCTTTTTTTTTCTAGATACAGATGTTATGTTAGATCCAGATGGAAGGGAAAACGTTAGCAAGGAAGAGCCACCCATCATCTATATTAAGAATCAGTGCATTTTGATGAAGTATACTAATACTCTCTGAGGCTCAAATATGCAACTGCCTATCCTATGCAACAATTTTAATTAATAAGTTGATGCTAACATAGCTTATTCATGAAGTGTGCCCTAGAGTCTTTTTACACAGAATAGTTATTAGTCACTCCTTGCCATTTCTCTTACAGAAATACTTTATAGACACTGTTTGTTACATGTCTTTTTAGTTCAGTGATAGTTTTTCTAGTTCAGATTCTCAAAAATTATCATATAAATGTCAGATACCATTAGGAGGGCAGAAGGAAACTGAAGATGACATCTAGAAACACAAAAATAGATAAGAGTACAGAGAGAAAGCAAGGAGATAAAACTGTGCACATAGACTTCTGGAAATGTCACTGCAATTTCCAGAAGAAATTTTTGTGTCTGTAATAGGAAGCAGAAGTGCTAAAAAGAGCAATGTGCAGAAGAGCAGTTTTAAAAAATATCTGCATTTATAAATCATATTTGTTTAAATACTTAAAGTGAAGTGAAGATATTCCATTAACGACCCTGTCCTGATGAAATTTGAAGTCGATAATTAGAATGGAAAATCTGAAAATTTTTACTTTAAAATATCAAGAATTTGAAAGGGAAAATAATTTTTAGCAGCATCTGAGGAAATTAAGTGAAACATGAAATTATGGAGAGTGTATTCTCATTTTGCCAAAACCAGGCTGTAGAAAAGATCTGATTAAAATAAGCAATTAGCCTTTTAAAGGTTTTGACATAAACAAGAAGCAAATTGGATTTGCCAGGCTGAAAGGCAAAAACAGATGAGACATTTTTCAAGGTTAAATAAGTAAAGGTAAAACTAGGTGATGTCCTAATAAACTGGATTAGCAGTCATCAGACTCATAGGAAGAAGATGAATTAAAAACAAACCTGAAAATTGGGAAGAGAAGTTTGCAAATGCCAAAAAAAAAAACCCGGAAGAAATCCTATATATTATGAGTACCTTACCTCTGGGTATCTGTATTTACAGGAAACAGAATTGGTTTGCAAAACAGCCAAAAAGAGAGAGGCTCTAGTCAAAGAGGACTTCACACATAAAAAACAAACAAACAACCTAGGAGTGAGATACAGTAGAAATTTGAAGAAAAAAAGACCATTTTTAGTGCAGGCAGCTAACAATCTAATTACATGATTGAAAGGTTTTTCTACAGGGAGTATAAGTGAAAGAGATGCAAAAATAAAATAAAATATTGAAAGTATGTTTGCTATTCTTTTGAGAAATGGATTACATAAGCATTTGCTGAAAATATTCCAAGTTGGTCTAATTAAGAGGCATCAAGAAACCTGCATAGCTATAATATAGGTAAGAAACAATGTTAGAAGTGCAGATAGACAAACAGGTAAACAGAAAGCATGATCATTGTGTCAGAATACTATACAGAATACTGGTATAACATTGGCATATTCTGTCAGTCTTTCATGGCACTGTTATCAGCTTGATTATAGAGGACAAAAAGGGGTAGCCATGTTTGGAAAATGTGATAAACTTCTATGCTGGAACAACTGGCATGGTAGGGAAGCGTGGTTACTGTCTATCTAACTTCACCAAGGCTTTCAACAGTGCCACATAAGATCCCATCAGAGAAGCTTATGAAGTACAGGCTGGACACTGCGCTGGATTGAAAACTGTCTGAATAGAAGGCTGGAGGCTACCAGGGTAACCCAGGGGTCAGTATTGAGTCCAGTCGTGTTTACCATCCTCACTAATGATCCAGGTGATAGGACAGATCAGATGTTGCAGATGACAACAACCCTGGAGGAGTAAATGATGTCTGAGGTGATTGCCTCTGGAGGGTTCTGAGAGTCTGGAGAAAAGGGCTTAAAGGAACCTCATGCAGTTCAACAAGGGGAGGTGCAAAGTTCTCCACTTGTAGAGAAATCATGGCAGGCACCAGTATATATTGGGGGATAATCTGCTGGAAAGCAGCTTTGCAGAAAAGGATCTGTGGCTCCTGCTAGACACCAAGCTGAACGTGAGCCAGCAACATGGCCTGCTGCAAAGAAGGCTGATGCTATCCTGTGCTGTATTAGGGGGAGTGTTGCCCATACACTGAGGGACTTAATCCTTCCCTGCTTTACTTAGCAGTGGTGAGTGGATACCTGGATTCCTTTGGCCAGTTCAAGACTCTCCAGTACTAAGAGACATAATGGAGAGTCCACATAGGTAATTAAGAATCAGGAAATGTCACACGTGAGGAAAGGCTGAGACATCTGTGACTGTTAAGTGTAATTTACTGACAGCGGTGCCCAATGACAGGACCAGAGGCAATGCGAACAAAATGAAACACAGGAGGCTCCTTCTGAACATCAGAAAACACTTCTGTCTGGGCACTGGCACAAGTTGCCCAGGAAGTCTGTGGAGTCTTCCTTTTGTGATATTCAATAGCTGTCTGGACATGGTCCTGGGTAACCTGTTCTAAGTGGCTGTGCTTGAACACGGAGGCTAGACCAGATAACCTTCAAAGCTTTATTCTAATCTCAACCATTCTGTGATTCTATTATCCTGTGTTTTCTTGACCCCTGATTAAGTTTGTAATATTTTTTTTTTTGAAAGAAGTTTAAGTTTTGGAAACTTGAAAACATTCCAGTTTCAAGTAGAGACTCAAGGCAAATTAGTCTAGTTAACAAATATCACAGATTTATATCCTTCGCTGGATATAATTATTTGCCTATTATTATACTATGTCATTACTTCCTCAGATATAAATTCTTGTCTTTCGTAATCAAAATAGCAGAACATGATACAAAAACTCAGGAGCAAATTACTAATTCTAGGTTCAAACAGTATTTTTTTTCTCTGGAATCAAGAGCATACTGCTTTAACAGTAAATAAAAAAAAAAAAACAGCTAGTGTGGAATAATGCAAGCCTCTCTACTCCATGATACAAAACAGTTTCAGGAAGGACAAAAAAAGTCAGTCTGAGGTTTTAATTAAAGACTTTTCTAATATAGATAAACAAAATGTTTTTAACACACCATTGTAATTTATATTTTAAATTTTTGCTTTAATATTTTTGCAACAATTTTTTTATGCATAGCATTAAAGCTCCTGTGTAGTCTGTGACAAAGAATAAGAACAAATTATTGAAGTTAAATTCTGATGGTAAAACAACTGGTTTTGATGATCCCATGGGTAATAAAATTTAGAGTTCAAAAGCCTTTGTTCAAAAGCCTTGTTACTCGTATATTTTCTGAGACATAAGAAAGCACTTTGACAAATTTTTAAATAAAATTAAGAATTTCAATTACAATCAGTTCATGTGCAAGTTGCAAAAATGAGTTTACAATTTTCATCCAAATGAAATACAAATGCAGAAAGAAGTATATTTCTTTGTAAATTTAAGTCTGCACCATAGTCTCTTTTAAAATTATATTTTTTATGTTAGCATCCAGGTATTAGACACCCTTTAGAATTTGAGTCAAAAGTTATTAAACTTTTCCTTTATCCATTTTTTTCTTTATCTAATGTTATTAATTTCAAGACAATTTCATGAATTATGTCACCTAAAGCATTAAAAAAATTAATAAATGAGTTGAAAAGAATTTAAAATATATTATTGATATAGAGCTACTTAGAAAATCACCACAGCTTTGGAAACATATTGACATATCAAGTCAGCAAATATATCCAAGTTCAGACTAATGTAATAAAGAAGATCATTGAAGGCAGTTTACCAATATGAGCAAAGTTAATTTTATTCTCATAACAAAGAAAAGAATAGCAGATAGAATTTACTGGAATGCTCTTAATGGAAGGTACATGATTTTCTGACAGAATAGCTATTTCCCATGAGGTCTATAAAAATTGAGTCAGCCATATCAATTCATTTTGTGTATATGTAAAGACATAGAAATATAAGAAAAATATATATATTTTACATTAGGTAGAAGCTATTTCCTTCCACTGTAACAAAGAAACATATATGCAGAAGTCCTCAGTTATTAATTAGGATTACCTATCTTATAGATGAAATTAAGGATTTTTTTTTCATTCATCTGTGACATTTTTGTGAATCTTGGGACTGAATTCTTTTATTCCCATGGCATATATGACTGGGGAGTACCAGATATCTGTAGTTTTCCCAACCTACTTAACACTTGGAGCAATTGCAGCAAAAATGTAAAGGGTAGTTCACTCTCCATAGTCAGTCTGCCCTGGCCTCTTTTCCCAGGCTTCCAACAGGCACACCAAACAGTGCCAACCACGTTGGTCTCTGCTCATTAAAATAAGGCCGAAAATCAACTTCACATCTCTTTAAGTAGCAATGTCACATTTTCTCTGGTTCCTTTCTCCCTGCAATTGCACCTTTTTATGACTTCTCAAACTTTTTCACTGAGACATAATACTATAATAGGACTATGCTCAAATTTTAACAGGTTAAATCAGAAGAGACCATTAACTGCACATATAAAAACAGAAAATAGTCCAGGTCCTATTCCTTAGGCTGCCAAAGGAAATGAGTGAATTCACTTTTTCAGGTGTTTTTGGTTCAGTTTTTTTCTTTTTTTTTTCTTTTTTTTTTTTTTTTTTTTTTTGTTTTTTTTTTTTGG
>VXBU01017458.1:2445-31748 GCA_013400315.1 Bombycilla garrulus | reverse complement strand
TTTTTTTTTTTTTTTTTTTTTTTTTTTTTTTTTTTTTTGTTTTTTTTTTGTTTGTTTGTTTTGTTTTGTTCTGGGGTTTTTTTTGGTTGTTTTTTTTTGCTTTTATTTTTTTTTTAATTTCTACTGTCAGTTTCTGATAATCTTCATACACCGATAGTGTTTGTCAGTTCTTTGCTAAACTCTGTAATACCTGTTACAATGGCTCTCAGAACACACAAGTTAGATATTTCTGCAAGAGAAGCAATATTATACATTTTTACCAGATTGATCTCTGTATCTTGGATAGTCCTTGGGTGTAGTTTTGTCTGTGCAATGAGAGCCTTGGACTTGTTTTCAGCCAGAAAATCACCCATATCTGGCAAGGTTGAAGTAGACTTTAAGATAACACATCAATAATTCTTGACATATTAAATTAAAGATTACAGCTACTGCTTTGCATTTTTGTGGCATTTTAGACACACATCTGTTGTTTTGTTTGTTCTCGCACTTTGGATATGAGGTGGATTTGTTACATTAATCATTAATTCAGTTTCCAGTACCACTTTAAACTGCCCTTTTCATTCAGATCTTTTTGTATTCTGTTTCTCCAGAAGGAAAAAAATGAGAAGAGCATCTGTATTTAGCAGAATGTGGGCTTTAAGGGATAAGAGTCTTGTTTCTTTGTTTAGTTCTTTGTTTTTAACATGGTATAGAAACTACACAGACAAGATACTGGAAGAACTCAGATTTCACCCTTTGATCAAAAGCAGCATAATTAAAATTTAGCAAAATTTTAAAAAAATTAAAAGGAACAGAAGAAAAGCAAAATGCAGATATTCTTTTTATGCCATGGTTCTTACATTTAAAATATATTTTTCTCTCAGGAATATCCAAATTTATTTAAGCCTTTATTTAGTAATTGTAACAATATCGCACAGGTTCTCAAATTTAAAATGGCCATTACTGAAATGTCAGCTTTTACTTTTGTTTGCAATATAAGAAATATTGCTTTTCTTTCATGTTCTATCATATCAATCTTTGGTACTTCTTAAATACATTTTATGAGAAGAGTATCATTATTGCATCTTAAGGGACTTAATATTCTCAGGAGTATGATCTACCGTGAGAAAACAAGGGTTCTCAAAGGACACAAATTATGTACAACAGAAAGGAAACATTTAATTTCAGAATGAAAACCTACAAATTACTGAGCCACTTGAAACATACTTCTTTATTCGTACAAATGAGCCTTTTCATTTAAAGTAGTTCATTACAATGAATAAGACAGCTGTAGCACTTTAGCCATGATGGAAACATTTCTTTTCTTTGGGAAGGATCATTATTGAATATAAAGAAGTAGTGTAGGGGTAATCACTACTTACAGATCCTTGAAAACTCTTGATATATCATCTTATACACAATTTTAGCTTAGATAATGTGTTTGAAAAAGGCTTTATTAAGTGTGAAACTAATAGTAAGAGTACTGCAGGGAAACTGTAGCTCTCCAGTACGAGTCTGCATCAAGTGTCTGATTTTTAAAGCTCCAGCCCATATTTATAGTCATGCTCTCCACCTCTCATCACAATTCAGACATATGGTGTTAAGTCATGTCCCCCAGGAGCTCCAGCACAGGACTTGGAGCCCATTTCATTGTCTTGGAACCCAGGGTCTCTGCCCAGACTAAGGGACAAGACTGCTGCTTTCCTATTTTCTCAACATGTATCTCGGAGACCAACACACAGGGATACATACAACACAAAGCCTCACACACATACTGATTCCAAAGGCACCCCAAGCTCATGGGTACCCCAAATACAAATGTGGACACTCTGCTCTCCTGATAACTTATCCTAGACCTGAGCACCCATAGCTGACAGGTTACCCAGCTTGACCTTTGCTAGCAGATACACATGCACACCCAAAGTAAACTCAATTTGCTAAAGATATAAATATCCCCAGCAAATTATATCAGGCACATGGGACCTGTGGTCCTGCTCCAGCTGCTGATGCTGAGCCCCTCACTTGTCTGACTCGTTCGAGTACCCCCAGTAGTTGGCTTTGGGCCCACCCACTGTTCCCTTCTTAGTGGCTGGAGGTTAAAGAACACCACTGACTCCAGTAGCTGCTACAGAAACCCCACTGACTTTAGCTACAGACACCTCAGGCCATGGGCACCCACAACCGCAGTCTCACGCCTTGCACCAAGAAAATACACAGGATAGAGAGTGAAATTACGCAGAGAGAGATAATAAAATATTTACTAAAATGATATGGGGATACAGGACAGACTGCAGTGATCAGGTGCTGGGCTCAGGCGGACAAGCATGGTGATCAGTCTTGTTTTATACATGATTGACCCCTTTTGCACCTCTTTCTGCCTGACTGCCTCTCTGTTCCTCCCTGACCCCCTTTCTCTGCAGATTGTCTCGTGATTTGATACAATCATAGATATTCCTCCCAACATCATGAACTTTCAGGGCTGCATCCTTACCAGTTGCAAAATTCAAGTTGGTTATCTTTGAAGTGGTTCCTGCAGTTTCTTGATAGTCAATTAATTATTATGACTTGATAAGGTTTATTTCTTCTCATAATTTCTCTTGCCAGACAAGTCTGATAGATCTATGTCTCAGTATGGTTTTTTTCAGTGTCTTGCTCTTGACCCTGGTCACCCATTTTGATCAAGGTCCTCAGTCACGTGATCTAACCAAAATAATATTCTCATACTCCACCTTTATCAATCATGTAACTGACCAGGCTTGTTTCTTGTTTGTTGTTTGGGTTTGTGCCCCTTTGTGTTTGGCTTCCTCCTCTTTCATACCACCCCATTTGACAATGTCCTTAGTCAGATTACTGCAAGGGAGTGGTTCTTGCCTTCCACATACCCTTACACTAAAAAGAAATCTAGGTGATAAATACTGGAGGCTGAATTTACTGAAGGTTGTAAAAGAAAAACATTTAAAAATTACCATGACCAAACACTTTCCAGATTTTTGACAGACAGATGTTTTGAATAGATGTACCATTTCTTGCTGATCCTCCTGATAGGAATTTCAGAAATGAGAACACTATTAGAGAGAGATGGGGTAAGACAAGGGAAACCTTGCTGTAAACAGCTGCTGTGACCCAGAAAGACCCTGACCAGTCAAGTATTTTTGTTGTCAAAAAAAATCTACCCTCTGGACTTCTGTAGGATTATAGTATTTCTTCTGTCCTTCATGAAATTCCAAGAAGGGTAAAGTTTCATTCTACCTCTAAGAAAAAGCAAAAATTTTAAGTCTTTATTTTTCCTTCACCTTGAAAAGCAGTTGTTCTCTGGACCACCTCAATGATAATAAAAATGTAACAAATAAAGTCAAGATTTTTCAGATATTTCCTTGCAGAAAAGCATACGATCACAAATCTACTTTTTTTTAATAATAGTTTGTATTATCGTTGGCACCTTACATGATTTACAGTTAGACTTCTGGCTTTAACAGATATAAATGATACTGATATAAACAAAGCAATAGTGTTACAGTGGGGATTATTTAATTTTGGAAGTGCTTAAAGGCTCAAAATTTTACAGAATTTTAAGTCTTATTATTAGTAATTTTTGAATCAATTTGCTTATTTGGTATGTGCTGGCTAGTAGAGAAAATGTCCTGGAAACTGTTTTCACTGAATGGTCAAAACACTTTTCTACAGAAGGCTTATGATGTCCTAATGAAAATATTGAGGGTCAAAAATAATGTGAAAGATTTGGCCTATTCCCTGCAAACAGCATAGGTGACTACTATGATATCTCTTCTTCTGAATTTTTCTATTCACTCATGAAGTCCAACGGAAACCCAGTTATTCAGTGATAAAGTGAAAACTTTATTGAGGAAAATTTTTGGTAAGTCTGTGAGCTAGTGTAACAATGAAAAAAAAAAATTACACTAATATTTTATTTCATCAATATGAAATGCAAAAAATTGTCAATTCACCTGAGTGTTGTAACTTATTCAAAATTTTAAAAATTATTATTCAAATTTATAACTGAATATAACAGATATAATTACTGGAATCAATATTATATGTTAAAATGAATAGTGGATTAAATTTAATATATATTTTCTAATGCAGCATATGATTGGAAAATGTAATCTATCACATTGATATTCAGATTGTAGTTAGTAATCTTCCAATAAACTTGAATAACCAATAAACTTGAAACAATTCACTAAGATTTGTTTGGAATAAGAGAACCTTAAAAAAATGTGAAACCTAACCTTTATTCAAAACTAGAACTATACTAAAAATTTAGTTTGGGTTTACTAGCATAAATCTAGAATAATATAACAGTAAACTGAAGAAATACCCAGCTAAAGATAGAAACATTACCCACTGAAAATAACTGCAACATTTTACCCCTCTTCGACACTGATGTCTTTACACTCTTCTGTAAATATTAGCACTTTAATGGTGAGCATTTAGCCTTAATGAAAACCCTTTAAGATGTCCTAAAATAGGAGTAAAATGCAATTTACTTCCTTTGTAACACTCCACTACACCAGACTAGTTGAAATGATCTTCAATCTTCATGGAAAACTTGTCCAGCTAACTTTTGTGTATTATGTGAGAATTTGTATTTCTAAACTATTTTCACATGAGTTTTCTTTCTTAGTTATTTATTTAGGATGTTTTCCTTAATGATTTACTGATGTTTTCAGCTGGTTTATTTACATTTTTGGTAAACTCTGATATATTAAATACAAATTTACAGTTTTTTAATTATGTTTTTATTGTTTTCTAGCTTCCTTACACCTAACTTTAAGCATCTTAAGAGTGTTATTACCTGGACATTGAGAATTTGGGACTGCTAGTAATTGTTCCTATGAATATGTCTTTTCTTACTTGTTGTTTAGACAGCTTAGGCTTACTGCACTCTAAAACTAAATTCTTAATTGTCTAAACTTAAAGGATACCTCATATATTTAGAAAGGATTACTTATTTGTTACAGTTAGCAGTAGAAGGGTTCATATTTCGCTTTTCTAAAAACAAGAATTGCAATTAGTTGATCTTCAAGTAAGGGTGGAATTAAAAATACCCTGGCTGCTCCTGAGGTCATGTCTGAAGAAGGTACCTCTGTACATCTGCAAGATGCAAGGAAGTGTGGAGGGGGAAAAAAATCAACATTAAAAACCCGAAAGAAAGAAGTAAATATCTAAATGCAGGTCAAGATTTGTAGGTTACTTCTGATAACAAGTCAGTGAGAATTCAATACATTTTCTTCACCTCTCCAGAAATGCTATAAGTTTTATAATCTAGGAATGGTATCAGCAAAGGTTTAATTTTATCATTACATGCTAAGAGTATAAAAAACTAGTCCTGAAGTAATCTTGTACACTCTATTTGCTTACCAAGAGAACTTTTTCCTTCTGTGCCAAGGGTGAAAGAACTGCACTGCATGGTATTGTTACTGTATCTTTTCACCTGCTTTCTTCAGTGGTAGTCTCTAGAAGCTAATTTGACAGAGGTGGGAACAAAGCCTGCACAAAATGGGCAAGCACTGAGGGTGCAATGGTTGTCTCACTTGAGAAAGTGGGATGATCGAGGGCTGATCTGAAGTGACTGCACATAAACATGCAGGATTTATAAAATAAATGGATCTTGAGCTGACAAACCAGATCTCACCAGCAACATCCAAGTAGTATACATAAATAACAATTAGGAATTGAAGGAAACCACTGTTGGAAAACTGAAGACTGGAGGAGGAACTGAAAAAGGCAGAGTGGACAAATAAAAAGAGTGGAACTTGTGGCAATCAGAAGGCTGTACTCAGTAATGGAATAACAATGTCATAGGAATTACAGCAACATGTTGGGTCAAATGTTTGCCCTTCTGGAATGAGGTATACAGATATAAAGTCCTTCTAAACTCTTTATGGAAGGTAGGACAAGTTGTACTCCACCTAAAAGGAGCAGCTCACATGAAAGAACTGTTTTATTAAATGGAATTGATTTGACAGCTTTTGAATAGGGATCAGAGTGGATATAGATACAGACAGCCCAATCCAAGCACGTAGGCAGAGAAGCGTTGGAACAACTACAGGAAGTCCTCATTTGAAAATAATGGTTCTTGTGGGGGACTCTGACAACTTTGACACCTGCTAAAAGGGTAACGTATTAGGAGTCCAGGGGACCTCTGACAATAATTTTCTGTCAGTAGTGCTGGCAAAAATTATCAAGAAGAAGTAATCTGGGCCTGCTAGTCTCAACATAGGAGAACTGGTCAACACATTTTTTTGCCTGCAGTCATTCCAAGAGAGTAGGATCTTTGTAAAGTGAGGAAATGTTCTTAGAAATCTTTAATGCCCCCTTCAATAAGCTTGAGAAGAACACCATCCTTAGCAGGATTGCGAGTCACATTGCACTGACATGGGGCGAGTGCTGCTGATATTCTGGAGGATAGGGATGCTATTCAGAGGAATTTCATTAAATTAGAATGCTGGACCTGCAGGAACCTGGTCAGGATCGACAAAGTCCTATGTGTGCATTTAAAACTCATGTATAAAAAATATGGGGTCTGATGGGCTGAGTAGCTGCTATGCAAAAATAGAATCATAGGGTCCCAGTATATAACCTGACTGTCAGTCAGAATTTTTCCTGGAAACAAAGATTAACAGCTTACTGAGCTAAATCAACAGGAACGTATACAGTGAATCAAGGGATGTAGTAGTGCTTCTCATCTAACTTGAGCCTGACGTTTTAGAATGTATGACAAAATCAGAATTTGGATGAGGACACAGCATTTTTTGTTTGGCTCTGACAGTCTTTTGGCTTACACTACACTTACATAATATTGAGGGGTTATCAGTGATGCTTAGGAGAAAGAAAAGCACGGAGCTGGAAACAACTGGAATCTGACTGAAAATGGTCCAAAAAGAAGAATAAATATTAGATTAATTAGTTTAGGGCTATAAAACATATGTTATTCACTGGACCAACAAGACTACAGTAAAATTTTGATGCTAGCAGTTACAAAATGATGGTATCACTGGTATGATTTCACAAAACATCTTGAAAATTATTTTCAGTACATTTTGTTGCCATAATTACAGAAGGCTATTTAAGGTCAAAAAGAAAACAAGGAAAGATAACTGAACTGAGAGGTTTGCCCTATGTCTTTCACTTTACAGCACAATACAATTAAAAAAATTGTATATTCTTGTGCAATGTGTTGACTAAGACTTAATGAGTTTGATGGAAAAATTTCACATTTTTAATTCTTAATTATTGTAATTAAGATTTCATTTGTTCTGATAAATTTAACCATGTGATTAAATGTGAATAAAGTGAAATAGAAGAATTTTATATGCCACTGAAAAATGAACTTCAGTTAGACAGTTCTTTATGCTCTACTCCCAGTCTTTGCAAGCAGATGTTTTGTACTACCTTTTAACAACCCCATTTGTATTTTCTATCACAGATAAAAGGTGATACAAAATTTGGTTCAGTAATATCTCACAAAACTTCCAGAAAAGAATTATGGAGCTATCCATCCTTCAAGAAAAATAATCATCCTGAGAATAATCTATCCAGTATGTAAAACCCAGTAGTCATCCATAATTAAATCATTATCCAACCGGTATTTTGTACCAGCATTACTAATAAAACAGAACCAATAATTTACATTAGCAATATTAGAGATCCATTTGAAAAAATATTTTTATTTTTTAATTTTTAATTACATTAATATGGCTTCCAGAGTAATTCATGCTGTCTTGTTATGATTTCTTTCAATAGTTGCACCATATCATTCCTATAAGGGTGATCTGTAAAGCCTACCCTGTCACAGTCAGGGTGCTTCTTGCTCCCCTCAAAAAGGCCAGGTTACAATATTTTTAATGTAAGTATTACTACTCTTTCCATGGTGTACATGTGGAGGTATAGTAAGCATGTTAACATGATCATAAATGTCATGCTCATCTTGCCCCAGAGCATTCAACCCCAATATGTGTTTCCTTTCTGCCTTTATATATGTGTAGTGAAGGCAACTATTTGCAGCTTTAATGATGTAATTCTAGCAAAATTATTTGCTTGAGTTTATTTTGTTAAGATTGAAACGAAGCATGTAGGCACAGTATATTCCAGACTATCATGATGTTTAACCCCTTTTATTAGCAGAGACATAAGTTTGCCAGTAGCAGCATATGCTGTGTATATTCAGTCTGCCCTTATGTCTTTTTGCTTTGGGAGACAAAGGACTGCAGGGTAGATTAAAGACAACACTGTACATAAGGCTTTACTCTTTTTCCTTCTCCAAAGGCTAGTTTCTGTTTGGATCTAGCAAATTACTTTGTTTGGTTCATTAGTTTCAATAAGGCATTTGGAACAGTTGTATTCCACCTGCTTGAAAGAAAAGCTATTTTTTTAAATTTTTTTTTTACCAATTTACCTGCTCTACAAACATAAGTAGAATCCTATTTATGAAAATCATTTTGGTTGAATAAGACACAGGTACATTAAACTAGATATTATGTACTTTATCTATTAATACTTAGATTGTTATATGAATGTGATAGCTAGATTTTTTAAGAAAAAGTATTTTCTTTAAAGTAAAATTACTGTTTATAACACTGTAATCTTCCAAATGAAACAATTATACTTCAGAGTGGAAACAGAATATTATTTAAAATTTTTCGCAGTTTCTATCATAAAGCGGTGAAAAAAAGTCAAATCAAGATTCATCTTAATGCATTTTTGGTCATGTTTACACAGAAGAGGATTCACTACTATCTTTTAATAATGAGAGAAACAGGACATCAGAAATAACCACTAAACTATTTGTTTGCAAAAGGACAAATTCCATGCTGTATCTAGTAAATAAGAACAATTTCTCATAATTTGATCTCTGTTCTTATGGTTTATTTCTTCTGACATAGAACATAAATATGGCATTCTTATTAACTTAGTCATTCATCCTTTTGCAAGGCCTAATCAGTATTGGAAACTATGAAAAACAGTAAGAAGGAGTTGGGGAGAGGGAGGTGTCTTTTATTTCCACTACCTGTGCCCACAACTCTATAGACCAGCAGAGAGGAAGATAGCTGGGTTTATTGTTCTGTTCATTCCACATCAACTTCAGAAGTAGCTACTCTTCCATTACGAAAAAAAAAAATCTATTTGCTGAATTTAGCACACAGTGTTATGCACTGTCACCCTATAAAGCCCAAACAACTCACTCCAGCATTATGCATTATCATTCACATGGCACAAAATAGTCAGTCAGGAGATTTGGTTATAGCATAGCTATCTAGTCTTCCATTACGTTAATTCTGAACAAACCATTTTGTAAAAGAAATAGCTTTGCAGTGAGCTTCATCTTAACTCTTAGAAAGGTGTCTACATTGGGACACTGAAGTTGTACTGTGGGGATGCCTGTTTCTATTGAATATCAAAGACATGTTGAATGGCTAATTAAGAAGTAGATGTTTAACTTTTCAGCATTTAAATTAGGAGACATAAGTCCCAACTGTAGTGTCTGAAGAAATATGAAAGGTTTAATCTAAAATAGCCTACCAATCCTCACATATACACCCTGCAAATACACCAAACTGTTTAATGGACAAGTGATAGAAAGGAAGTCTTTAATGTTCTTTCTTTCTGTACTTAGACTTAGTATTGAAAAAAACTCCTCCAAGAAAGGATAATTTTCATGTTTTAATAATCCTGGTAATTCCCTGCTACTTTTTCTAGATGTACACTAAATTTAGTAACACCTTTATAATTGACTTTGTATAGAGGGCACACTAGAGCAAAGGTCATGAAGTCCTATTCTTGTATCAATCTGTGTATAACAAAATCACTCTTTCCACCCTGTCCATTTAGCAGACATCCTATCTGCCCCATATCAAGCTCAAAATAGATTCAGAACGGTAAGTTACTGTTTCACAATGTTGACTTCTAATATAAAGCATGACTTTTTTTTTTTTTTTTTCAATTTTAGAAACAGAAAACTGATTTTGCATTTTTGGAGGAACATTCAAGTCATTCTGTTTCAGCCATGTTATATTTAAGTCTCAACTTGTACTTGATTAAAACTCTAATAATCATTATTAAAGGTTTTTTCATGCAAACAAAATTGCACTTAGCTCATTTAAGTTATAATTGTTCATTAATAGGGCAATAAGTAGTTCACAGAACTCTTAAATTAGAATATAAGTGCAAAAGATAAGTACATTGGGAATAAAGTTTCTTGCTGCACAGTTTCAGTTGGTTTTAATGTATAAATTTCATAACATGAATGATTGATACAAAATTATATGCTTGTAAGAAATGAGTTTTCATTAATTTGAATTCAATTTCTGCTCAGTTCATGCAATATGTTGTCAGAGGAGAAGGAAATTAAGCAAATTTTCTTCTTGTCTATTTACACTGTAACTAGTATAGATCTATAACTCCTACGCAATCTTTCGCATTTACACAAAAAATTATATTTATATGTTTTAAAATCAAATAGCTTTATCCACGTCAAAAACTAAAAATGTAACAGTTTTATTTTGGTAACAAAATTCTTCTATCTGTATTTCTGGAAAATTAATATATTTTGCTATATTTTCATCAAACTCATAAAACCAAAACAAAAATAATAAGTCAATGTATGGAAAATACATTACAGAATTTTATGTGAAATACATTTCTCCTGGTATGTCAGCTTTTGAGAAAAAACACACCAAAAGAAAAAGAGGAAAGGCTGCGCTCTAAATTTGCCTGGCTGATTTAGTGGCTTTCTGTTAAGTAGTGACTGTTACTTCAGTGGATAAGGGAAGGGCTGCGGATAAGGCCTTTGAAACATATTATTCTCTCTGCTGAATTGGAAACAGAAGGCTTTGATGGATGTAATAATTGATGGATAAGGAAATGGCTGGTTGGCTGCATCCAAAGTTTCAGTCTACAGCTCAATGCCCAAATGGAGATCAGTAGCAAGTGGTGTCCCTCAGAGGTTCTTACCCTGAAATCTTTATACATAATTTAGACAGTGGAGTGGACTGCAAGTGTTCAGATGACACCAATCTGACTGGTGCAGCTGATTTTTTTGGGGGGAGAGGAGACATCCAGAAGAACCATGGCAAGCTTGAGAAATGTGTCTGTGTGAACATCAATGAGGTTCAACCAGGCCAACTGCAAGGCCCTGTGCCTGACTCAGAGCAATCCCTGGTATCAAATCAGGCTAGGGGATCAATGAATTAGATGCAGCTGTCCCAATGTCTGAGGACACTGGTGGATGAAAATTGATCATGTAAAGGGCCCTTTCAGCCCAGAAAACCAGTGGTGTCCTGGGCTGTACCAAAAGGAGTGTGTCCAGTAGATCAAGGGAGATGACTCTGCCCTTCCACTCTGCCCTTGTGAGACCTTAGCCAGAGTGCTGCATCCAGCTCTGGGTTCCCCAGCATGGGAGAAACGTGGACCTGTCAAATAGGGTCCAGAGGAAAACCACAGAAATATCAGAGAGCTGGAACCTTTCTTACAAAGTCAGGCTGAGAGAGCTGGAATATGCAGCCAAAGGCTCAGGGGAGACTTTATGGTGAGACCTTTTAATTTTTAAAGGCGGCTTGTAGGAAAGATGAGAACAGACCTTTTACCAGGGCATGTAGTGACAGGGACAATGGTTTTAAACTGAAAGAGGGTGAATTTTGATTTGATGTAAGAAATGAATTGTTTACGATCAGAGTGGTGAGACATTGTCACAAGTTTCCCAGAGAAGTTATGGATGACCTATCATTGGAAGTGTTCAAAGTCAGATTGGACAGGGCTCTGAGAAATTTGAACTAGTGAAAAATGTCCCTTACTATGGCAGGGAGGTTGGACTAGATGACCTTTAATTGTCCCTTTCAACCCAAACCATTCTATAATTTCGACATTAAGGCTGGACACTGCAGAGCAGGAGACTACATGTGTTCCGGGTGCTTAAACTCAGCTCTTAAGCTCTACAGTTAATAGCGATCTAGTCAACAGTCATTGACCAACACTGACAATAATCAAAGAGTATATTTAAAAGAACCTAAAAGTCAGCTCCCACAGTGTCTATTTTTCATTTGACCTTGTCTAAGAGTGTGTCACGCAAGTGTAGGTATGCATGGCTTAAATGCAAATATACAAAGCTGGTGAAACGAGCCTATCAGCTCCCCTAACTTCAGGCTCCTTCTGCTCATTGTGAGTTCAGTGCTGCCAGAAGGGTATGCGTACTGCCTTGAAATAGGCATTTCCATAAGACCTGAGTGTCTGTATGCCAAAGTAGAGAAATGACATTTCCAGACTTTTGCCTTCCTTATAATTTTCCCAAATTGAGCTTTAAATCAAACCACATTTTTAAGGAAAAAATAAATTAAATCTTCTATTCCTATTTTTTTTTAATCCTTTACATAGGATTAGTTTCAAAATTAGCAACATCCTGCAAAGTTTTTGTCTAATCAGGATGTTTAAAAAAAACTTCAACTTCATGTAAATAAGGATTCAGTTTTATCTTGTGGACAGACTAGAGGGATTTCAAGGAGAATAGAGGCAAAACAGATGAAAAGATAATCTCCCACACTTAAACAATATTCTATGTCCATTGAAACAAGATATGTGATAGAAGGCTACACTGGCAACAAAAAAAAAAAAAAAAAGNAAAAAAAAAAAAAAAAAAAAAAAAAAAAAAAAAAAAGCAGGAAAAGAGAGTAGCAATGGACTAAGAAAAGTAAAGAGGTGATAGACCACATATTACCCACAGGTCAAGAACTGTCAGATCAGTATTAGCAGCTGAAATGAAGAGTACAGGCAGGCATGAAGTCCTCCCAGAAGCCACCAGTGCCACAAGGCATCTCAGAAAGAAATCCACACTAACACTATGGCAGTTACTTTTTCCACTGACCTTGAACAACATACACTAAGCTATTTGCACTGCCTGCCACAAGAGTGGTTTTTCAGAAAGATGGAAAGAATTACGCGTGACTCCCAGTACTGCAAATCAGGCAGAAGGGGTACTATTGAAATTTTTTACTACGTTAAGACATTTAAAGACAATGGTAAACTTAATCAATAATCTTCAAATGTTATTCATCACACTGTGCCTTTTATTTCCCCTTACATCCTGTTAATAATACTGGGGGTGGAAGGAAGGGGAATAAATTACAAATTCACTATTGCAAATACATATTTTCCTAATGGAATTCTAATTCAACTTGGACAAAGTTCTGATTGTTAAGAACAAAATAATACTGTCCCAAATGAGTTAGACCAGACTTTAGTCACAAGACTCTGTGCTAGTATTTTTTTTTTAATTTTTGGTGCAACCATCAAAGAGCAATCACTGACATTATGTCATTGTCCCAGTCTCACATTTTCTGGCAAAGAATGTTCTTTCATATTAGCTACTAGTGCATGAAATAAAGTTTTCAGAACCTGGGGAGCAAGCAAGTTAAGTACATTTGTTCATGTAATTTAAAAAAATGCAAACATCCATACGTGCATGTAAATTGTCTATATAAACTAATGTTGCTTTCCTTTGCATCTTTGGATAATCAAAAGCAGAAAACAAACCCTGTTAAAGTTGTGTTCCATAACTCATTGACTACATGGTCTTCAAAACATCCCAGTTATAGGAATTTGCCTACATACAGATTATTACATCTCTGAGGATTAAAACTGCATGACTGTAGAATATTTAGAAATGTGATACAATCACCAGTTGGCAAAACACTTCTGTGATTGAAATGAATGGATAATAATATTTTTATTTGATTTTAGATTTCCATTTAGGCAGATTCTCCAAACTTTTCTTAGCTTCCTCCTTCAGTGGCATTCCAGAGGCAGATTTTCCATTCCCACAGAACATTCCTTTCTCTTCCTCATTTTTCACATTTGCAAAACAAAACAAAAAATCCCACACAAAAAGACCCCCTCAGTAGTATTTCACCAACTATTGGAAGAGACAACTATGCATCCACTACATCCTATTACATACTTTCTATAATTCCTATTTTCCTAATGTGCAGGAAATGAAATTTAATTTAAAATTAGACTAATAAATATCAAAATGCAAAAATTGTGAGAAGTAAAAAAAAAAAAAAAGAAAACAAAATATGAGAAACACTTTTCTTACACTACACATTTTCTTCACCCATGTACTCTTACAGTTCTTCATCCACATATCCTTACAGTTAATGGAAAAAGGGAAAACTACATCAAACCAGTATCAACTGTAATCTTTACCAATAAATCTCAGGAGTCCGTTGTAATTTGTGTCAGGATAAATATGTTCAGCCACAAATCAAAGCCACAATATTTTTTGCTAGTATCAGCTATGGAAAAAACATCTAATTCTATAATATTATAAGACATTTGGCACTAGAAGCATCAGTACTATTCCACTTTTTACATAATGTTTTAAAAATACAGAACTTTGATCATGTCTTAGTGCATAGCTGTCATTACAATACCTGCAATAATCAAAAATTAATTTTGTACTGTTAACTCAGAACATATGAGCTGGTTACCTATAGTTTTAAAAGTTTAGTGTGTTGATAATTTCACGGTTTTGCATAGGATTTTTTGAACAGTTGTATAATATTTTGCAAGCTGAAGTTAAGTTTTCATTCAAGTTAATTAATTGTGTCTTCATTTCAGCCTGAAGACAAATTGAAAACCATTAAAAATTAATTTCAGATATTTTTGAAAAGGCAAATAGAACTGTGAATGAGTTTAGTCTCATCTGATTCAATAATGGAATAGAGGTTTAGAGGTTTTCAAAACTCAATTTCCTCATTTTATTTCCAAATTTGTATTTTCACAGTTGGCTTTCTAGTTATTTACCTGTTTTGTTTCTGGAAATATTCATGATGTTCCTCTACAATCAGATGGTGATTTATGATAGGCCCAGGGAATTTTAAATAGTAATTATTTTTGCAAGGAAAACTTTTCATTTTGGTTACTATTGGTTTTGTACTGCACCAAAGAAAAATCTTGTACTTTTGTGAAAAAGTCAGAATATCCTCATGGTTAAGGCAATAGGTTGAAGAGAACCACAATTAGACTGTAGAAATTATCTTATTTTATTTGCCTTTTCTTAGTTTCTCTCTGAGCATGACTGGGCCTCTCCAAAAACTTAACAGAGAAGCTGTTTACCTAAATATGACTTTCAGTTTAGGAGGGACAGATGTGTTTCCATCTTCCTCCCACCCTCCAAAACCAGATACTTCTGAACATGATAACAAAGTTAGCATTAAATGTTTAGGAAACTTTAAGCCTCAGCAGAAAGATGGAATTTTAAATGCCTTAAATTAAGATGGTGTTGGGAGAGTCACACACCAAAGTTCTTATTGAAATAAAATTTACTTCTCTCTTCAAAATTTTTTCTATTAATTTCAGTAGAAATGTGTATGAGTACCATAAGCAAGTAATGAGACATTTCTTTACACCAAAAGAATTAATCCATAACAATTAGTTCCCTACACCATCTTTTTCTTTGCCTTTATTGCTGACCTTGCTTCATATTGTGTTCTATGGCAGACTGAGACACAACTTCTTCCTATATTATATAAATATTTAAATTCAGCTTTAGGCTCATGCATGAATAATACAAGAAAATTATGAAAGAAGCCCCTGGACATAGCTCAACAGATGAGGTAATAATTGGAGTTCTGGGGAAAAAAAGAAATTGCACTTCAAGAGAAAATTATTTTTTGCTAACTAAAGAAATCACTGCAGCTGAATATTGCTTTAAAATTTTATCTATTAGCAAAAAGAGCTATCTGCACATTTTTTTTCAAAGCTTGGCAAAAGGGAGAAAGGTAGGTGTGAAAGGGATCATTGTCTTGTTCTATTTCAAAGTGAACTCTACATAGTGTAAGTATATTTCGCCTTATTTCATCCCTTTCTCTTTTAAATAAATACTTTTTATCACTAATTATATGTGGCATTTTCAGCACAATGAATACTTCTAATGCTGATGGTAGGAAGGCACAAGGGAGTTGACTCAGAATATGGAGGCAATGAGCTGTCAAAAATGATGCTAAATCACGTGTTGGAACCACAGTTATCTTCTTGCTGTGTATTAGAAAGAGAACTTCCTCCCTCCTTCTACCTCTGAAATAGAATAGAGGTTGAAAAACCACTTTCCAAGACAGTATTGTGGGAATAAATGAGATTTTTGACTGTATGAAGGAATACTTCTGGATACTGTACACAACTTTTTGGCACTTGAGAAAATTTTGTCTTGAATTTGAGAGTGCTGCTCAAATGAAAGCAGACTTGACAAATGCACTCTTCTCCTTTAATTCAAGCAGTATTAAATTTTATCCTACATGTAATTATTTTGTACATGTATTTCTCTAACCCTGCTATGAAGAAAAAAAAAAAGATTCTTACAACATAGAGAAAAAGCAACAGATTCTTGAAATGACAAGGGAACCTTCTTACAGCATGGATCAGATTTATAGCCAAAACTAAAAAAGTGGAGAGAAAAGTATTTTCCTAGGGACTTGGAAGAGACTATGCAGATAATACAAGTTACTGTACTGAGAAATAAAACCAGAATTCTACCATGAAAAAACTCGGAAAGAGAAAATGTTATGAGGTTAACAATTATAAAGTAAAAGAATATATTGGGGGAGAAAAGTAAAATGCCATAATTAAAATAAATTCTTTTGAATTAAAATGTTTGCTGTACATTTTTTTTTTAATTCAGCGAAGCTTTGGTGAGGCTCATCTTAATTTAGATTAAATTTGGAATATTTTCCTGGCTTTTATTTAAATGTATTTAATTTAGTAAGCTATTTTAAATGCTGCTTGCTTACTCATCTCCATAGTTGTAGGAAAACTGCTTAAGTGTGCTGATGACTAAAGAAGATAAAGATTCAGAGATCAGAGAATTCTATATATTACTGTTGTGATTCTGAAATGCAGTTTCTTCATTATTCTTCTTTGGCATTTCTTAAATAGCTACTGAACTAGGAAAACCAGTCAAAAGTTTGCCTGGAGCTCCTAGATTTGATAGTTGCTTACCATAAAGAAGATTTAAGGGAAACATCCCCACTTCCCATCTCAAGGTTTGAAAGGAAATGTTTTCTTTAATTTCTATTTTCCAAAGAAAAAAGTCTCTGTAGGTATTAAACAAGTTGAGAACACCTTCTACAGCCTTAGTGTATAAGGTTACTGACTATCTGAAATGGGTATCAGTCATGTTATTGCTTTTTTGAGATATTTACCTTCACACTGAGGGCCTTTCAGTAATGCAGAATGAGTTTCTGTTGAGTCAATATATTTCTCACCCTGAGGAAGCCAAAATAACATGTGTCTTCCAAAATTAAACTTTCCCCATATAATAGCCTGATGAAAAAGGCTCTAGTTTGAACTATTTCCCTAGCAGACCCAAAGTCTTGAAAAAGATTTGAAAGAAACAGACAGAAATCACAATTACTAAGGTTTCCCTTGAAGACTGTCTTTTATAATATGTCAGAACAGCAAAATAGAACTTTGAGCCTGTTCTTTAAAAATAAGTCTTTTAGTTGACCACATACTTATTGCAAAGCCTCTCTTGAAAAAAAAAAAAATTGTGACACACCAAGCTAGTAATCTTGGCTTAAATATAGGCTGCTCAAGAGGCATATTTTGAAGACCAGTTGTGGAGAAGAAACAGTCACCTTAGTTTTCTGTTTTGTTATAGACAGTATACAAATAGAGAATTAAAGGTCTGCAGTCATGCTACCATTCCAAGACATCATTTTAGCATCTCCTGCTGAGAGATTGCTGTTATTCTCCTTTGGATGCTTTTCCTGTCTGCTTGGACTGTGGCCTGTCACACTCCTATTCCCATCTTAAGAAGACTGAAAACCTCTACTCATTCCTTTCCTTCCTTTGCATTGTTCTGGTACACTATTATTGGCTTCACTGTCATGACCTTTGCTCTTCTTCAAAGTGTCTTTCTTGTACAAGAAATATGATACAAAACAATTCTGTTAAAATCCAGTTGTTAGGAGATGCCTCTGCCTGAATTAAGGTGCACATGAAGTGCATATTCTGAAGTCTATGGTACAGATTTTATTACTTATGTTGCAAATTCCTCTCTTCTGTGCTTATCTCAAGCTCCCACTGTGGTGGCTCATTTTATGGCAAGTTTCTTCTTTGGCCTTGACAGTGTTTCAAGACAGGCAACTGCACTTTATAATCAATTCCAAATACTTAGCAAACTGAAAATAAACAATATTTTTTCTAAAAAAAAGACATCTCTAAAATGATAAAGTTCCCTTTTATGATGTCATAATTTTGACAATAAATAGAAAAGGGAACACAAAAAGTGTTCCAAATGAAATGCATAATAAAACTGTTAAAATAATTACCTTTCATGAGCATTTATTCTTGAGAGTGAAACTTCAAACTAAAATAAGATGTATAATAGTATTATATTTTGATATTTTGTTTAATTATTAGTCTCTTCTNTTTCCATTCTTCTTTCTAGTGCTTTTTTGTTGATGTTGTTGTTTGTGTTGTTGCTTCTTTTGTTTGTTTATTTTTCCTACTTTCCACAGTTGCTATTGAAGTATACAAACAAAAAAGTTTAATGAGGGGAAACTGGAGAAACACCCCAAAACCTTTTAACAAAACATAATATTATTTTTTTTTAAAGGATGGAGGATTTGAATACAGATGCTCATTTACTGTGAAAATATATTTATGAAACTTTGGCTCATTTTAACATGATTTATAAAACAGCCTTCAAAATAGATATTTCAATTAACTTTAAAATGCTAATTAATTGTGTTAAAAATACTTCAAGGTAAATTGGCTGAACCACTTAGTAAGGAGGCTGCAAAGATTTTCCAGAATCCTAGGGGCAGCAAAGGAACAAATAGAACCAATGACTTTGCAGTTAATTACCATATCCAAGAAAAGTATGCAGATAGGAGAATAAGTAAGAGAACAAAGGAATGCACAGGAGAGAATCGGAGGATGAAGACTAGATCTAGTCAGTTGACTTAATATGAGGAGAGGACGTAATGACAAATATAAGAAAATTGTTAAGGATGCTGGGAAAAATACTCTATTCATTCTTTGCTCTAACAATTTCTATAGCAGATGATTGTAGAACTGAGGACTTAGTTGCAGTGGTTGAGTAAAACAGCTTCTGTTATTAAAATGAAGAAAAATATATGACTAATCCTTGACTAATTTTAAATGATACAGACCTGATCAGATACACAGACCTGCAAATAGTGAAAGTATAAAACACTTAGTATGTGAAGATAACGTTTGATTGCATTTCTGAACATTCAACTGTCCTCAAAAGACTATGAGAATTTATTTATTGAATTTTTTAAAGGTTTTGTTGTTAAAAATCAGAAAGTCTCTGGAGAAAATATCTAAAAATATTGTATTGCAAGCAACAAACAAATGAACATGATCGGTTTGCTTTTTATCAAGTGTAATTTCAGGTAAAACTTGCTATACTGAGATTATTTTTAAAACTCAACAGTAATATGAAAATGGTGAAAAGAGCTTTTACAGCAGCTTTACAGCCACACAGAGCCTCTGAAGGAGTAGTTGTGCCTCCTTTCCCATGCCAGACACACCCTTGTTTTTTAGCAGTGCCTGACTTCTGGCCACCATCAGCGTCAGAGCATGCCTGTGATTGCTTCCCTCCAGGCTGCACAGCCCTGGTGCAAAGGTGTTTCCACTACAATTCTTTATGAGCCAGGCTCAATGTGTGGCTTCAGTTTTCCGTCAGAGAGAGGAGAAAACCCTGACCTCCCAGCCCAGCTGGGAACTCTCACGCTGGAGTCGGTGGCAGTCGCTCCTCACAGGTGACTCACTGGGACTTGAGTTTGAAAATATATCAATAAATCTGAGAAAAAAAAATTAAATTTGTAGGCTCTTTTCTTATGCCTTACAAATTTTATGAGAAAACATATAAAATCTTAAGTAATTAGAACAGTGTTCTTTCATTGGTAGTTTCCTGGGAATGTACAATGTCTCATAATTACAACATACTGTATATTCGTGGGTTTATATGATATACTGTAATATAAATATACAATATGCAATAAATATGAATTATTTGTTAATTTTACTTATTCATTAATTCTTTTCTTCATCTATGTATTTGTAAATTCTTATCCTTATTACTCATCATCTTCTATGTATTTTTGATTTTTCCTTCTTCATCGTTGTCTTCTTCCTCTTCTTCATCTTCTTCTTCACCAAAATATTTGTTAATCCCAGCTCCCNTCGTTGTCTTCTTCCTCTTCTTCATCTTCTTCTTCACCTAACTATTTGTTAATCCCAACTATTTGTTTCGGCAGAAGCGTGTGTCGCAGTACTGCCGGGAGGCTCTGGGAGCAATCCCTGCTGTCGTTGCCCTGCCGGTGCTGCTCCTCCGGCGGTGCCGCCAGGCAGGGACACAGGGACAGCGTGCGCGGCGCCGCAGCGTCGGCCTAGCACGGAAAGGAGGGACACTTCTCGGGGGAGCCGGCGCTCCCAGCTGGCCAGGCAGGGGGCTTGGCAGCTTCCAGGCTCTCTGTCCTGCCTCTGGCAGCTGCTCCGGAAGGCGGGAGAAGCTGCATGTCCAGTAGGGGCTTGGCCCTCTCGCCGGGGAGGCAAGGGGCTGAGTGGGCTGTGTGGGGCAGGGACCGTCTCCTCCCTTCCGGCTGCAACTACTGCTGCTATTTCTACAGCCATCCACTGCTCCAGGGCGTGCTGTTCCTCCAGCTGCTGGCTTAGTGCCTGGATCTCCAGCACAGCCTTGCTCAAGCTCTCACTTGCTGATGTTCCGGTCCGTGTGCAGCGGAGCCTGGCTGCTGGCCGGGCTGTTGCATGGGACAGTGGGTGGGGTCTGTGTCCCTATTGGTGTCATCTCTTCACTGAGGACAGAAGAACCTGCTGCATTTTCCTTCTCCAGAGTGAGAAGCTCTCGGGCTCCTCCTCTTCAGCGGTTCCGGCCGGGGCAGCAGCTGCCGGCTCAGTGTCCGTGAGACTCCCTGGGGCAGGAGAGGCTCTGGACAGGGCATGGACTGCCCCTGCTGCCACCTCTGTGCCCTCCAGGAGACAAGTCTGGGGCTCCTCATCTCTGGGCACAAGGGTCTGTCCCAGATTTTGGAGCTGATGTCATGTCCCTTTTGGGACAGCTCCTAGCTGCTCATACCCTCATCCCATTGGGACAGCTTTTGATCACTCAGATCTTCTCATCAGGGCAGCTCTGTTGTCTGGTTCTTGGGACAGTTCCTTATCACTGCTGTGTCTTGCTTGGGACAATTCTGGCTCTCTCCTGTCGTCCCACCGGGATATTTGCAAGTGCACATCTTCCCGCGATGAGTGGTACCTCTCACCTTCCCACTGGGACGGCTCTTGGACATCTTCCCATCTGGAATCTTCTGGGACTCTCACATCTCTCCATACAGATAGCTCCTGGAATCTCTTGTCTTCTCATTCACAGTCCTGCTTGGCCTCACGCCATCTTCCCATTGGGACGCCTCTTGGACTATCACATTTTCTTCTCATTCATACAGGTGTGGGTATGTCTCATTGTCTTCTTCCCACTCGTACAGCTCCTGGACTCTTATTGTTTCTTCCAATTGGTACAACTTTTGTTGTGTCCCATCTCTTCACTGGGAAAATTCTTGGACTCTCACCTGTCATTAGTACAGCTCTCAGCTTCTCCTGGCTCCCCACTGGGAAATTTCTCAGAATCTCACTACTTCTTCCTGTTGGTATTCTCTCACACTGTCATATCTTCTTCCCATTGGGAAAGCTCTTGGCCACAAGCACCTCTCCACTGGGAAAGCTGATGAGGGGCTGTACCTGGAACCGTAACAACAGTGGAGAAGACAGGAAATGGCATGGAGCAGCCCCCACACTTGTGGACTTGTAGTCCTTGCTGTGTCCAGTGCCTTGAGAAGCTTTGGACAGGCTCCTGTACAGCTCTGTGAACCTGCTGATGGTACCTCTTCACTGAGGTACCTCTTTTGGTGCCTTTTTTGCCTCGGAAGATAGAGGTTGGGGGGGCTACTTTTCCATAGTAACTGCAGCTGGGGCAGCAGCTGCTGGCTCAGCATCCTTGGGACCCTCTGGGGCAGGAAAGGCCCTGGGCAGGGTTTCCATTACTTGGAATTTGATCAGAGATATATTAAGCCACATTAAAAAAAAGTGTATATATCTGCAAGTACCCTTGAATTGTATGGCTGCAGAAAAAGCAAGGTACTAAAGCAGGGAGCACTTTTGACATTCTCCTTTGAAATCCTCTAATTACAGAGTTAAGCATGTAAGATCATAAGCCTAGAAATGCTGTAGAAAATGCTGTAGAAGCATGACTTTAATCTCTTTGTTAGGTCACTTGTACAATGGCACGAAGGAACCATCAGTCAAAAGCCCAGAGGCACTCACCAAGTGTTCTTCATGTTTCTAATCCAGGAAGAAAAAAACAATTTTTGTCAGCTTTCAATTATATTCTGATTTTACTATCATTTTAATAAATGAGTTTACTGCAGAATTAAGCTAGTGTCACAAGATTTTACCCATATTTTATAAATGTGCTGTGTTCATGAGATTACTACATACTAAGTGCATTTATAAAGCAATTCGCGTATTAGCATACAATACAAAAATCTTTCTAATAGAACTTGTTATTGAAGTGTTAACAAACACCAGTTGAAGAGAATGATAGAAAAAAAAGGAAACATTTCACAGTATTATGTTTGACATTAAATGTTGTAATCACAAAATTGCTGTGTTTCTTGCTGCATTTAACTAGTATTGCTGGATTTCTATGAGGAGGGAGTGGTCTGTTTCTTTTACTCTGTACTATCTGATAAATTCCTAATTTAAAATTAAAATCTTTCTTCTAATTATGAAAAAAACTTTGCAAGAAAACTCTAATACAATGCCTCTGTTGAGGCAATATTTTGCAAATAAGACTAAAACTAAGAATACACAATCTTGTAAATCATTAGAGGGAAATAAAGAAACAAAGAAACAAACAAACATCATCACCCAAACCCACAAGTGTCATGGATATCGCCAAATACTGTTGTATTCCATATCTCTGTCCCCAAAAATTGTTACTGTCTCTTTCAGACTTGGCATGGCTGGAGCCAGAATTGTGGGGCAGTCAGAAGTTACTGGTCTCTTGAAAAGGTCACGGCACCCAAGATGGTTTCCTCTTTTACCTGGAAGTGTTTGCTGAGACTCTGCTTTGGGAAAATGTTTCTGTAGTGAACTTTGCAAACTCTATTTTCAGCAACGCTTGAGCCAGTCCCTTGGACTAGGTGACCTCGTGTGAGACCAACAGACAGGTTTCATCCCCCCAACATACATGCAGTGGGGAGCACATCATCACAACACCACTGGAGTCCCTTCAGGTTGGGTTCTTTTTTTAGCAGCCAAGCCCATTCCCTTTACAAGTGCAAACTGCAAAGTGCAAAAGGCTGACCAGGACTCATTCCTAAATCCTTATCTGTATCTCATCCAGAGAAAAAATTCCTAACTTTGTTGAACTGCTCGTGACAGAAGTACACCTGATCATAGTGGCAGTGCTATTTATGGCAAATATGCTTACAGTTTTAAAGTGTTATTCCCTTAGAACATGTCACCTGCTATCATGCAGTGTAATCTATGGTATTTCTGAAATGCTAAATTATCAGGTACAAGAGGAATCACCACAGATATCTAGAATAGTTGGGCAACAGTATCGACACCAGTGTAAAAATTAAACAAAAGAGCAGTACTAACTCAGTTAGTCTATTCTTTGTACCCATTGCTCTTTTTTCCAGGGTTTGATCAGCTGTTTCTCCAATACAGTAAATTGCATCATAACAACATACCTTCTGATACATCAGTGACCTCGTTGACTCTAATAAAACATAAAGCCATAAAAGGCTATAATAGAAACTATGAACACGTTTGGTCTGGTTTTTTCTTCTTTTTCAGCCTTGTGGTGAAAGGGACCTTTACAACTTGACTATAAAAAATATGGTCTAAATCTGTCAGACATATCTAAACAGAACTAAAACTAGTTAACTCAACTTGCCACCTCCCACAAGTCCAGCTTTGTTATGGATCTGTCACTGCAAGAAAGCCTTTATTTTGGAGCCACGCACTGATTTATGAGCTCTATGATGTACATGTTAATATTATGTACATAGAGAATAAGGTATTATACTAAAGAATTTACACTTTAAATCTATTTTTAATATTTTTAATACTCCGAGTAATATGTGTTTAAGACCAAATTTCCTAATTAAATGAATTTTTATTATTCTGACCCATGCTGTATGTTACAGCAATAGATCTTTTATTGTGTTAAAGACCAGAATTCCTTATGAGAAGAAATTCTTTCAGCTTTAAAAATAAAAAGAATGAATTAGGATCCACATCCAAAGGTTCCTTGAAAAGCTCCAAATTAACACAATTTTTTTTTTTAATCCTATTGTGTAAATAGGTTTCTAAGCAAGATACAGCGGGAAAATTGTGTTTGGAATTCAGACATCTCTATGATTCTACAAGTAAGAATTAAGGAAGTCTCTATGTCGCATATTACAGATTTTGCCACAGAAGAGAGAAAAATAGCAGGTTCCCCAGAATTTCAGTTTTTCCTAAAAGTTTCCTCAGAACAGAACTCATATTTCCTGAGCTGTAAATAAACTATGATATGTAAATCAAAACCCCAGGCTTAGAGGATGATGAATGCTTTCCCTATGAATTTCTAACCATGGGCTTGTTTAACTCTTAACAGACAGCTGATATTTTCTGCTTCCACTCTCTGTTACTTCATAACAGTAACAAAAAGGAACATCTGCATACAGAATTTCTCCCTATGATCAACACCAGAAATATATACCTACCTGTGACACCTTATAACAGTAGTAGTGTACACCTGAGTCTGGCACTGTGTCTAACGTACATGCAATCGGTCATGTTCTATAATGAAAAACCTTAAAAGATTGACTAACATTTCTTATAGTACTGAAGCTTGTCTTTAATTAGCAGGTATTATTCTACAGACGGAAGTACATCTGCATTAGAAAATGACATCCCTCTATAAGAACCACCTTTTAAATGTCAAAGTGCAGCACAATGTGCTGTAAGAAAATAGGTTTTCATGATAAATTTCAGATTATTTTTTCATTAGTTTAGATCAGAACTAAGAGCACTTTTACACCAGCAATTTTATTTTTCATGGTAATTATGTGAAAGTCACTGCTTCTAATGTACCCCATTTAAAATGTATGTGATTTCTTTGTTTTCATGGATTGATTCTCTGTCCTTTTGTTAAGAAAAGGAAACTGACTGATTAAATCTGATTAAATCTGTTCAAGTTTTTGCCTCTGCCAAACCACACAGGTCTTGACATCCAACTAGACAAGACTAAATGTTTTCATTACAAACTGAAAGCAAAAAATCCATATCATATTATAAATCTCATAAAGATATGACAATCAAGTGGAAAGTGAAGAATAGCAAAGGAAATGTAGCAGTCTTGAAGTTCAGACAACTGGGACATGCATATGTGTTAAGTACTTCCAAAATTAATGAAAACCTGTTGTAAAAAAAAATTTTGCATGAGTCTGCATGTATAGATTTCTTTTTAAGTGTGCCAGCATGATTAAAAGTACCTTGGTTACTATTACAAAAAAAAATTATGATATAATTATGATATAATTCCTTATTTAGGTATGTCTCAGTCAAATTCTAGAGTTAAAGAATTATTACCTCTATATTAGATCTATTTATCTAATAAATACAGCTGTATAAAACAAACAAACAAAAATTACACTATTTTAAGCTCTGCCTTTTGTTCATTCACAATGTATCCATTTTGAATTACTAAAGATTTAGATTCTGACAATACTCACTGTTTTGAATTTTCTACTAAAGGTCTGGTGCCTGATAGAATTGCAAGTTGTTTGACATTTCTACTTCACAGAATCACAGAAAAAGTGGAACTGGAGTTGGACCCTCAAGGAACATCAAGTTCAGGTCCTGGGCCTACACAGCACCAACGCCAAGAGTTGCACCCTGTGCTCTGGAGTACTGCATGAAAACTCCTGTCTTTTCTATTAAGCTTAACTTGTTTGATTAAGGTGAGTCCAGTGTAAACATTGATCTCCTTTAAAACAGTATGAGAAATTATTATAGTATTGCTTGAATGTTACTGTGAAGATACTATATTATAACTGCAAACCTATAATATAACTGTGATGGCTCAATAAAGCAGCACTAGCAGGCACAACTGAAAGGATCACTTATGCCACAGCCATAACTTTATTCTCTGTGCAAGGATATCTGGAAACAGTGGCCACTAATAGAAGTGTAACATGAAAATTTTGCCACCTGATATAGGATTCCTTCTATGGTCAGTTGCAGCCACATCTCTTTATATAATGCCACATAGCCAAAACAATACCTGACCCTGTATTTTTCCTATGTTTTTTCTACTTTTTTCCTTTTTAGATCATTGACTGCCACTAATTTAGAACGAAAATCTTCTCTAATTTTACTATGTGATTCTGATATTTTGCATTTTTTTGACCATTGTTCAAATAAGTAGACATACTAAATATGACATAATGTTCTGATCCAAGAAATGTAGTTTTTCTCCCAATTACTCTAGATTCATATTTCTATGGAAATGAGTGGACTTAAAAGACTGTGAAATGATTCAAAGAATTAGAATCTTAACCCCTATTAAAAAACCACCCTGGATTATTTTATAGGCATTATAATACTTAAAATACTTTGAATACTTAAAAGGATCCAGGCCATGAAATTTTTAGTGGCTTGGGACTGAAGTTCCTAACATATACTATTTTTTTAATTCGTAATATAAATCATGATTCATAGTAGGAAAAAGTGGCCAATTATATAACTAGGAAACTATAAATTGTTAAAACATATTGTGTGGATTCTGAATGGGGAAGTAAGTGGTGGTGAATTCTCATGCTGTTTACTGCTTGGTGTGCTCCACAAGAAATAATTATCAAAACCTCATACAGAATCCTGGGGAAAGAATTTCTACATGACTAGAACCCAGCACTTCGTGACACTAAACTGCAGGTCATTAGCATGCTATTGTCCATGACAGCTTTGAAATCTAGGTCTAATGAAAAGGCTTGCTTCTTTTTTTCTTGGATACCCCTTCTCTAGACTAAAGATCCATTGTTCTGTGCCCTGAATTGCTTTTGTAACCCCGTTTATTTATTGATTATCTTCCTTTCTGTAAAATCAAGTTTGTTAACTTCACATCTGGAAAAATGTTGACACTTCCATAAAAGCATCTGCCCTGATTTCCTGTCCAGTCTTGGGTATCTGCACCATCCTTTTCCAATTCTATTTCAAGATCATTTCAACATGACATGTCTAGGACTTTGAAATTGTCTTTTCACATCATTGATTTGATTTGCTTTTTTCACTGTATCAATTAAAAATTCTATCCAGTAGATTCAGGTTCAGCATTTAAAACTTTTGGGTTTTTTTGTTTTTGTTTTTGTTTTTTTTAATCTTAACACTTGTATAGGTATGTGTTTTATGTGAAATGTAAGGAGGCTTTAGTACCCAAAATGTCAGAATGTCCTTTAAGAATGTATCAAATAATTTTTAGCACTGAAAGTGAAAAATATACGCAAAAAACTTTTAAATGTCTCTTTATAAATGTCCTTTTGTAAGAGGCATTGCATAATTTAACTAAATAATATAGAAATTGAAATCTGATTATTAGTAAGGATCACATTTCCTATCAGAGCCAGTGGCCAGAAAATCCTAGTCTTGTCAGAGTGAACTCAGAAAGCTGATCCTTCTTGAAATCTATTTTCTTATTATCATCCATATTATAAAAAAATAAAATCACTTCCTGTGTCTGAGATCTGGGTACATATTTTGCCATCATTTTGTTTCTGGAATGGAAATCCAGTACTTTACTCAGCATTGTCTCATCTCAGGTCCTTGTCCTAATTAAAATCTTCAGTACTTGCATTTTTACCGGAGGGAAATATTGTACAAAAATTCAAGAGCCTTTTTACTCTAGAAATGTATTGTTCATCCTTATAAAATCATTATCTGTACTCTATTCTAATTCAGCAATACACCAAGCCTCCTGTATCAGTCAAATATTGTTCACATGTATGTATTGTTCATGTAGTAGGTATTTTTATAACTTAGCTGAGCATGTGCAAATTGGCCTGTTACTCCTTTTGTATTCACATGTTCATAAAATTCCCACATTACTCATAAGAGAGTGTCTTGTTTGGATATATGTTGTCAGCTTGCAGAAAAATGAAACAGCAGTTCCCTGTAGAGATGGCTTTGTGAGTGTTTTTGATATTCTGCGGGAAAATAAGTGGCACTGTTGTACTTGATGTACAGTTCATGTTGCGTTGCTTTAGCAGATTAATACAGAGCTCTGGCTTTGCAAGGGAGTTTACATTTTGATTGAGTACTATAGGCTGAAGATTTTATTGTAAAGGTAAATCTTACCTGTGAGGAAATAAACCTTACTTCTGTCTTTCGTGTGTTCTCAGAGCATAACTGAGAACTAATCTTGTTCATGGTTTTGAGCTCATTCTTCATTTCAGATGAATGAGAAGGGCAGCAAGTTTTCTATACACCCCATTATGTATTTATTATTTTATTTTTTCCCCTCTTCTTGCTTCATTGTCAAGTAATAGGGAAAGACTTAAAACCAGGACATTGCACATCCGCATTTACACGCATCTACATATCTACTTCATATGTAACTGCTGAATACTTTCTATTCAGACGGGGAAAAAAACACACTTCTAGGCTATAAGCTTTCATCTGACATATTTTATAACTCCACTTTACAGTGAAGTTATTTTAGTTCTCTGTGCTTACTAAGAAAAATATAAATAGTACCCAATCTAATGAAGAATAAATATAGCACAAATTAAAACTTTTTCACTTCTGAGTAAACAAAGATGTAGGAAAAATTTTAAGACCTAGACATAGGATCCTAACCTGAAATCTATGTAGTTGTGTGTAGAAAATGGAACAATGATGGAATAGAGGAAAAAATAAGTTTAAAGTGTTACTACTTATGAAGCAGAATGTTGCTGTAAAATTTTGGGAAAGGCTATGTGTTTATATTTCTGTATAGCAAGCATTTCCACATTATGAACATCAATTGCATGGGTCACAATGTTCGCAATGCAATGAAGCATGCAGATAAACATCTGCCCTGTGACTGAGCAGTACCAAATATTAATGTGGTTAATGCCTTCTTTTCTTCTAAAAGAAAAAAAATCCAGAAGAAAAACTGTGTTAAGTGTGTGCAGTGAGTTAACTCTATTCTCATCTGTGCTTTATTTATAGAAGCAAGC
>VXBU01017450.1:46519-60200 GCA_013400315.1 Bombycilla garrulus | reverse complement strand
TTTCCCATCATCAACAAGACCCAAAAAAAAGTGATAAAACCATGGAAGATATACAGTTGTCCCATGAAAATAAATATGGGAATCTTAAAAAGAACAGAAAAGATCTTTAGCAGAAATGCGTTGTTGGCTGGTGTCAAGACTAGAACAGCTTTTCTGAGCAGTATATTGGTTCTTTCTGATGTCTTTAACAAATGTAAATGTTTCTGTTTTCCACAAACTTTTATGCTTAATATAGGGCTTTTTCTAATTCTTCATCTTCTAACATTTTAGCTATAAACAGTATCATTAAAGGCGAGACTTTGCAGAATTTTTCTTTTTTTTTTTTCTTTTTACCTTCACAGAGAAGGAATAACTTTTTTGATTATGTGTTCACTTATTGGTGACATGCTGCTTACTTGATGGTAAGGCAGAAATATTCTTGTGATTTTAATTTTTTCCCAGTAATTGTTGCATGAGTAAGCTGAACAAAATATAACATACTCACCTTCTTTTTTCCAGGAGAAAAGTCTCAAATCTATTATAATAGCACAGCTAGAAATGATAGCCTACAGGTCAAGGGACTGCTGCTATACTCTTATACTGATATCCTTAAGTGGATCAAGGGACTCTGTGATAATTAGATTCAGTTCTTCTCAAATAAAAATGAGGATTCCAGAGGGGTTTAATATATTTGCATTTCTTTTTGTAGTAAAATTGAAGAAGACACTGCATTTCATATTTAAAAAGACTCATACTAGCACGAGTTTATTCTTGGAGATCAGCATTAATTGGGGACAGTTATGTAAGCCACATAGAATACGAATAAAAACAGATAGATCAGACCATTTTTCATTTCTATATCATTAATCTGCATCATTTATCTGCATCATAAACGTTTCTTCATTTTAAATATAAACAAACTTGCCTTTTTTTTCTTGTTAAACAGAATGCAAAGTAGTGAAAAGGAAATGTTTATAGAGAAAAAATTATCTTATTAAAATAAAAGAGCAAGAGAGGAAACACATAGAAAGCTAAAGTAAAAAGGGTAAAATCTGTGGTCTCATAAACATCCTGTAGTCTCCCTGCGCAAACACATTCTGGTAATGATTCATCAAATGCTTATGTGCATGAGGAATTCCTATTGGCTATTATGATTCTCACATGAAAAGCATTTACCTCTCTGACAAGAAAACCATCACTGAATTGAGATGTAATGCTTAAACACAGGGAGAAAAAAAGAACATAAACTTTATGAGTATTGGGTCAACATTTTCAATAGCTCTTTAGCAAGTGCCAAAGAACTGAAGCAGACTGAGCAGATAAAAATATAGAGAAAGACAAACACCATTAACTTGACTTGAACTCCATTCACAAAGAGAATATTGTTAGCCTGGGTCTGACAGATTATGGGCAGACGCATAAGGCTGTATCCAGTCCATTCCTAATTAACAGGCTTTACAAGCTTCTCAGTTGAACCACTTCTAATTGCTGTGACAAATTACTGGGTGTATAATCTATTAGGAAAAAAATAAATTGCTTTTATAATCAGTTGAAAAATACATTTTCTTCCTCAGCTGATATGTAAGTTAGTTGGAGCCATATTGGACCTTTAATTACAGTTATATACAGAGAAACCATTTCACTTATTCAATATTTTGCCCTATCTTTCCAGGGTTTTTCTGTGCTTTCTTCCTTATCAATGGTCAAGTGTTCTGATTTAATACATAGTATTTTTATTATGTATTTGGCAAAAAAAAACCCAAAACACTTACTTTTGTAACAGTCAATTGCAATTAGTTTACCCATTCCTTAAAAATTTAAAGGCAGATATCCATTTTCATTTATTTAATTCCAAGAGACTTTGTGTATCTAACCACAGAGTCCTTTAATATTATTAAAATAGTGGGATGTATTCATTTTATTCATGGCAATTAGGTCACAGGCCCAACACCACAGCTCCAGAGCACTGGAGTACAGTTGGCAGCTGTTTCACAGCACAGAGTGTTTCCTTCCTCTCCTGCATTGCATGTCACACACATAAACAGCCTCCAAAATCAATGGGGTTGACTTTTCAGCTTGATTTTTGTGCAGTTTGATGGTACATTATGAATATGTAATTACCAGTTTTCAGCAGATGAATGCGATCACTAAATATCTCTCCCCATTTGAGCATACCTTCCATTGGTGGGAGCAAGATGAAAAAATATGCTGTGCGTTTCCACGCCTCTTCATATGAACTGAGCAAGCACCCTGTGGTGACAGCAGCTGCTGCTCTCTGCTGTAATGGATATAGGCTTGGAAACTCTGCTGGAGACAGCTACATCTGTGGTCTCTAGAATTTTTACGTCTTCAAATGCACATTCCCTTGCTCTACCAACAGCCTGTTATGAGTTTTTTGAAAAACTGCTGTGTTGTCCTCCAAGAACAGACTACCTTTACAGTTGCACCGTGGCTGTGTTCACAACAAGGACCTGTATCAGTTCCACTATACTTAAAAGTGTTGAAGTGAGAAAGTGAGAACTGGATTTCAGCAACCGGGTCCCCTAAAAAATGCACTCATCTGTGTTCTATTAAAAATTGCTGAGGAGAAGATACACTCACATGTTAAAGTGCAGAGTTACATCTCAGACACAGGGGAGCTCCATCACAATGTTATTGCAGACACAGAACCAGAGCAACACATACCCACAGCCCTTGGAGCTATCTCTCTGGCTTGTGTCTCAGGCATTTTTCCAGATTGATTCTACTTTTTGGAACACCTCCATCACTGGTCCTGTTATACAGTAACATTATCTTTCATTTTCACCTGGTAACCTTAGTTCCTTGATGACAAGTTTATCTTTCAAATTCCCCTACCATAAACAGTTTTCTGTATAAGCTTCCATACCTTGCCAAATCTTTTGTTTCCTTTGGAAGAGTCCCAGGACACAAATAATGCTGAATGAAGAGCAGTGAAGTCTGTGTTTACTGAAGGATATTATAAAAAACTGCAGCTTGACTAAACGTTCCAGAACTAGGGAAACAAATTGTACATGTCCATGAAGCTGAAAGCTTTTTTTTAAATTTATATTTTTATTATTTGTATTTTCAGTTGGTCACTTCACATATATTTCTCATTAAAAAAGGGATTCCATTTCAAGTGTTAACTGTCTTCACCAAAATTATGTAACTGCAAGGTCCCAGAAACTGTTTTTGACAGTGTTGGGGAGTGCCCCAGCAGTACAAAACAGACCTTAACTTCAAACTTGTTTACTAATTTGATCATTGTGAGCAAAACATGTTTCTTTCACTGCCTTTAGAAGAGGGATTCGTAAAGACATGGTCTAAAAAGCAGTATAACCATATTACAAAAATAACTCTTCAGTGTAAAAACAGGGAGATTAGGTTGTAAGGAAGAATGGCAAAGAACACTGGAGAGAGGGGAAAAAAAAGTTTAAAGACAAACATTTGAAAATTTTCATTTGTCTTCACTTAACCAAAAGTACACCATGAATCAACAATACAAACTGTTTCAGTCATATTCTTACTGTATCTGCTGCACTAAAGCTTAGCCTTTCCTCCATGTGTGCTGCTGTTTACATAATCAATTCTGACTCAGTTATTTAATGATGTGAAATACAAACACTTCTTTATCAACTAATTTTGCAGAATATTCTGCCTAATTAATCTCTCTCTAACACCACCTATTACTTTCTCTCTGTTTTTAAACACAAGTTTTCACAGCAAATGTTACAAGAGGATGACAAGGGCAATTATCACCAGAACAAAGCAGAACAAAGCTATGGTAATGAGAGGAACTACGCTTCATTCACTGAGGTTCTGGCGGTGATGAAAGAAGTAAACTAAGGCCACCTTTATTTTATAGATAACAAAGCAATTACACCATGTAAAGTAATACAGAGAAAATAATAATTTATTGGAAAACCGAGAAAACAGAAGACTCTGAAAAATACAAAGGAAAGCACACTTATATAAAAAATAATTCACTACATCAAAATTATTATGAAGAGATGACATATAAGAAGTGTTGGGTTGCATAGCAAATAAAACCACGTTTACAAAAGGAAATACTGTTAATTGGGGGGAAACAAAACAGACCCCAAAAAAACAGAAAAACAAAACATAAGGTGAAAAAAAACCAAAACAAAACAAAACAAAAAAAATCGCAGGAAGAAACAGAAGTGCTTTATTTAATCCTGCAAAGGGGTAGCATATTTTGTTATTGTAAAATTTGCCCACAGAAAGCAAAACATTTTTTTGAGTAGGCATGATCCAGGGGCAGCCCATATACACTGTGAGGAAAAAACACAAAACTTTAGAACAGTGGACTCAGGGCACTTTGGCAGGTTGGTGAAGATCATGATAAATTAAAAGTGCCATTGCACCGGTTGTTCTGTAGGCAGCACTGAGGATCTGTTAGAAAGGTAAATTAAAATTTCTTCTTTCTTCCTTCACAGTGCCTTTGAATGAAGCTCAGGAATGGAAAACTTCACAGTATATGAGCTGGAAGGCTCAGATAAGGTTCCTGTGTTGCCCCTCTTGCAAATTGGCCAACCACAGGCACCTCCACCAGATCTAAATGTTGGCAATATAAACTGGTTATGCATTCACATTGTGTCATTTTGTCTTCCAATTTCAGCTATTTGGCCCATCTTAGGAACAGCAAGCAAATAAGTTAAAACCCTTAGTTAGGAAAAAAGCTTCTGCACTAGAAATTCAGTCAGATTAATCTGAAAGCCATGAAACACCACCCTAAAATCCAACATTTCCTAAGCTCATGTTTTGGCAGCACAGCATGGCTTAAAAGCAAATTAAGAACATGCAAAAAGAAATCTGAGGCTCAAAAAGGAGTGCCTGCCTCAGACTCATGCAGTGAGCAACCAAGACAGCCTCAGGTCCTTCTTGTGCAATCAATCTACTGCCCTGATCTGCATCAACTTCAAGTGCATTTGTGGCAACCTCTCCTGGATTTTCAATATCTGTTAAAATAAGAAATCAATTCCTTGCCTTCTTCTGGGCTAGAATTGCCCATCCTCGCCTACCCAGAATTTCCTAAGAATTCAAAGCAGGTCATTGGTACCTTTCACGGAAGACAGATGCCACAGATCTTCCTTATCTCCCTGGCACACAGTTCAGCATGAGCATCTACAGCCTGGAAAGCAACATTAACCTCGTGTACTAGGCTAAGGAGTTGAGGCTTTAAGCAGTATTCCAGCAGATTAGGAGCAGGAGTAAGTGCCAAGTGACCTGGGTTTCCACTGTCTTTCTGAACATGTTTTATTGCAGAGCATAACCTCTATGAAACTCAATTCTTACACTTGAAAATGTCAGGTAATTACACTTCTGTACCTCACAGGGACTCTGTGAAGTTTAAATTAATAATGTTTGCCAAGTGCTATGTAAGTGCGAAGAATTACTAAAGTCACTCAGCATCAAAAAGGGGACCGGAGTCCAGAGTTTTATAGCTCTTGGCCCGTATATAAAACACAAGATTTTCCACTCAAGCAGTTGTATTAAATAAATCCAGGACTTCAGTTCTTTACTATTTAATATGTGAAATGTCTAGACAGCTGTTCATTCCAAAAGTGATTTCTACAAAACACGTACATTTTTACAAAGAAAAATTGCACTCTTTTGGGCTGCCTAACTACTCACTAAGACATTTTCTGGTGGGTTAAGTAAGAATTTTCCTCCAGCAGTTCTAGCCCACAAGCAGATTATGTTTTCCAAGACATTAAATAGGAATAAACACAATGAAAAAAAGGATCCTTCTTACAAATAGATAATAGATGGAAGCTTGTTTTTATTTACAAATAATTTTGGGAATATACCTAATTGATTTCTTTTTATTTTTAAGCTCAAAAAATTATGCTTTTTTTTGGGTGGAAAGAAGAATGCAAGATTTTTCTGTGTTTATATTCATGCAAGCACTTGATCTTAGGAAAAAGTCCAGTTCATTAACAATCCTTAACTTCAAATTATGCCATTATAAAGAGGATTTAAACATGGTATAAATATGCCCTTAATAACTTCCTGGCCCACTCATTTGGGAGGCTCCTGGGGAAACACAAAGCTCAGGACTAATTTGTCGTTCAAATTGGCTCACCACTAAGGGGAGGTACTATATGTACGTTTAGTATTACAAGATGATGGAATCAGTGGCTGTTTCCATGCTTTCTCTTCCAGACACATTCAATGACAAGTAATTGTTCTCTGGAATATGGTTTAAGAACTGGTAAAATGCTTCTTATTATCCCTTCCAGTCCCACAAAGAACAACAGCCTCCAAAACATATTCAGTTCACCCCTTTCCATGGGCTGGGTAGGGGAGATGAATTGTGAGTACACTTAAAAAAAAAATCTCATGGACAAAGGATAATATTTTAAGACAGTGACGATCTGTAATATGTTCTCAATCACACAGGAATTCAATAAAATCTGCAAATGTCAGAAACCCAGGATAAATTTTCAGCAGAGTAAATTGATTTCATATTTTAGCATTTCTGTTAAAGAAATAGGAAGCATGCCTTGAAGTTCACAAATGAGATTACCATCAGAACTTCACCCAGACTCTGAGATATGCAAACCCAGGCTTTAGTCTAACTTCCTTGTGTGGCATGGAACAATATATGACAGTGATTTTAAAATAAAAGACATCTTTTTTGTTTCCTTTGTTTGTTTGTTTGCTTGTTTTGTTCTGTGGGTGGGCCAGCATGAGATTTGAGTGGTGCTTTCCCCACTCAATGGTATTCCCATTTACAGTTTTAATTTTGAAGCTATAAGGTCATAAAAAATGAAAAAAAAAAAAGAGCTGAGATTGATAGTAGACAGGACAATGATATTTCTTCAGAATTTAAAGTCACAAAAGAAATCATACTGATAGTGTCAAAGTACATGCAGACTTCTTACAGATAAGACAGAACATGAAATTTTCTGTCATCGCTGTAAGATCTAGACAAAAAAATAAGACTTACTTTTACATTCCTTTCATTGCCAAAATTATGGAATGTTAAGGATTGGAAGGGACCATAAAGATCATATAATCCCAACCCCCACTGTGAAGGGCAGGGATATCTCCCATAAGAACAGGTTGATTTTAAAGCCTTATCCAACCTGGCCTTGAACAATGCCAGGGCTGGAACATCCACAACCTCCCTGGGCAACCTTTTCCAGTGCCTCGCCACCCTCATAGTGAATGATTTCTTCCTAATATCTAGCCTCTTTCAATTTGTACCCATTACTCCTTGTCCTATCACTACAGAGCCTGGTGAAGAGTCCTTCTCCAGCTTCCCTGTAGGCCCCTTTCTGTTACTGGGAGGTTGCTGTGAGGTCTCCATGCAACCTGCTCTTCTTCACGCTGAACAGCCCCAACTTTCCCAGCTTGGCTTTGCAGGGGATGTGCTCCAGTCTTCTGAGCAACTTTGGCCTCCTCTGGACTTGCTCCAACAGATCCATGCCCTTCCTGTGCTGGGGCCCCAGGGCTGGATGCAGGGTTCCAGGTGGGGTCTCATCAGAGCAGAGGGGCAGAATCCCCTCCCTCCCCTGCAGCCCACACTGCTCTGGATGCAGCCCAGGACACGTTTGGCTTTCTGGGCTGAGAGTGCTCATGGCCAGGTCATGTTGAGTTTTCCATTAACCATCATCCCCAAGTTCTTCCCCACAGGGCTCTCTCAATCCCTTCTCCACCCAACCTGTGGATGTGTGACTGCCATGACCCAGGTGTAGTACATGGTGCTTTAATTTAATTAATTTAAAATAATAGCTAATAAATATTTAATCAAAACACTGCATCTGGAAAACAATACTATTACTAATACTATTGGGCCAAAAGTTTGCTTTAAAGAAAAATGAACAGACATAAGGCTACCCTGGACCTAGCTCTTTCTCCAATAGTTTTAAAAAGGAATCAGTAGAACCTATTAGAAAGCTTAAATTAATTTGAAAATGAGAATGTAAAAATATACATGTTGGCTTAAACCAGCTCTACTGGAAGTAAAATTTTGCCAGCATTGTATCCAGGTTGTCCTTGCTGATGAAATATAAAGCTGTATTACTTTCTGTGAAGCTGGAAGGAAGGACAATAATTTGAAGAGAAACCTTACATCCACCTTTGAATCAGAGTTTGTGATGAAGACAGCCGTTTGAATTTTTTTTTGGCTTGCTGGACTAAAGCCATTAGAAGGAGTATCTCATATATTCCTAGTTATCAACAATACCATTATTCAAAGGTTTAACTTCATATTTCAGTTTATTTTGTAAATCAGGTTGGAAAGTTCTTGACCACAAAACCCACACATTCCTCAACCCTTCTGGACTGACAGTGGATTAACATATTTCCCATAATGTGGCTTTCCTTTCAGAGTCAGAATGAGCTGTTTCTGAAGTGGTGAGAGGGGAGAAACATTTAAGGTCTATTTGATTAACCAGATACTCTACAGTGAATATTTTTCATCAGCTGCAGAGATGGAGTGAAATTCAAAACTCCTTGTGGTACATTTTTTCTTCCTGAACTTCTCCAGTTTCATCCCCAAACAGGTATAATTTAGCTCTGCAAGGTGAATGTAAATTATTTTGATAATGTCACTGTGAAATAAAAGCTACATGCTCAAAATCAGCTTGGTGAAAATAAAAAGAAGTGCCACATACAGCAATGCCTGACACGTTGTGCTCATCACTCTATTAGTCCCAGGGAGACTGTCTCTTTAAAGGAGGAAGCATTTCAGTTTCAGCTCATTGTCTGGTTCCTGTCTCCTTCCACATTCCGTATGTCAGCTCTGTAACTATTGCTTGAGCTAATCTAAAAGAAATAACATACCTATTCAGGAAAAGTCTGAACATTTCACATAAGATTACATTTCTTCCTTTCCATGTCAGGAGCGATAAGCAAAACTCAATACCCTGAGCAAAGAAATGATAATTCAAAGAGAAAGAAAATACTCTTGACATTTTAACAATAACAAGTTATTAGTATAATTCACTTGAGTTGAAAGAAAGTAGAATACATTTACAATGCAACTGAATAAAGGTTAAGTGTATTTTGTGTTTTGCTCTGCATTAAATATAAATATCTGTCATATCAAATTCTAGACTAGTTGTAAGCAGCCTCTTAAACTCCATGTTTCTAGGAGTCAAGAAAGCAATTTAAAATACCATTTTTCCAAATGACAAAATCCAAATCAGGCAAACCCCATATGGAATAGCTCAAGAAATCTAACATAGCTATTCTGAGCAGAGTTCTTCACACACTGGGAACATCACAATCTCTTTAATACAATTGGTGCTATTGAGATACAGTACCCTTGCAGGGTACTGTATCTCACTTAGGAAAATAAAGGAATAAAGGAAATATAAAGAAATACATATTCCAAAATAAAAGAATATAAAGTAGACCTGTGTCTTCCTTTTCCTTCCTTGTTTCATGTTATCCATTGCATACTCCTCTCTAGGAAAATCATATACTTTTATATAAGAAAATATTTAACCAATAAAAAGAGATTTCTTCATGAGAATTTTTAAGGATACATGCTGTATTATAAACGTACATGACAAACATAATTAGTAACAAATCCAATGTCTTTTTCTCCCTCTTGTTAATTTATAAGAGCAGTTAGTCTGAAGAAAGCATTGATTTCTGAAGGTAGCATGGGCTTCTCTACATTTGGGATCAAAGACTGTAGCTACCAGCACTATCTGCTTTCACCAGTGGCATCTTTGCTCTTTCCTGGAACACTTTCAAATCAGCATTTGACATGCCTTCTCTTACCTGTGAAGTTTAGGGCAAACACTGTCCCCCAAAGGTAAGAACCTCTGAAATGTAAGGGAAGCAACGGCTTTAGGTTAGCTTCCCACTGGAGTTTCTTTTTTAAATGGACCACCAGTAGTAGAACAGTTCTGTTCTAAAGCTCAGATATATGGCCAGTCATCACCAGCAAGAGTCTCACTATTTTGAAAAAAAGCCCAAGTAATGAAAAACAAATGCTCTAACTTTTGGGGATTTTGCACCATTCAGGATTTGGGCTCTCTCTTCCTCTCCACCCTCTCCCTTAGGATGCATATTCCAGCCAGTAAAGCTCTTCACATCCAAGCACCGAACTCCACCTTCTACTATTTGCTTCACAATGCTTAGAAATATGTACAAGGTTGCCTACACAGATACCAGCTACTGAACATATGACCTTTGTTTCCTATACCCTAATCAGCCACTAACAAATGAGAGGGTGTAACAGAATAAAGGGTATTTGTCAGGAGCATTTCTGTTTTTCTAACATTCTTTCCTTCAAAAGTTCAAAAGGTAAAGCACTTGGCAGATATGGTGTGCAAAAAATGCTTTACAGAAGGTAGAAACCCTCAGAGTCAGAAGAAGAAAGGACACATGAAAGATATTCGTGTGCAGAAAAAGGAATTAAATGGAGGGAGCTGAGGAAGAAAGTATACAATAAGGAATAACACAAAAGGATGCAGAGAGTAAAGAAGAATTTAAACTAAAAAAGAGTTAATGAAAAGTTCAGCTGTGAATTGATGCAGTATAAAATGATACAAAGATAATTAGAAAAGCATGTTTAGTCTTTGAATGGAACACACAGCTTATTTGAAAGCATGGTTTTCACATTAGAAAGGGCATTCCAGCATCCATAACAGATACGCATTTACTTACTCTACTGCTATGAGAAACCATATATTTACAACGAGGTGAAGGTTATATTTAACACTAGGAGCACAGCCAAATCTTGCAAAGGACATATGTATCTTGTGTGATGCAGCTTTAAGCAAAGTAGAAACTTGTAACACTGATGATATTTGCAAGGTTTTAGAAGTCACTCGTTCTGTTCAGAAAACATCTGTGGAAACCAGCTGCACATGGACAATGACAAAGAGTAATAAGAAAAGAAGCCAGTAAATTTTTCCTTTTAAATCAGTGATGACAAGCTCAAAGGCTGCTGAACAGCCACTTTTACTGGGAAAAAGACACATAAAACTTCTGCAATGAGAGTAAAAGTGGATGGCGGAAGGAATACAAAAGTCTACAAACATGAAAGGAAAGTATACATATAAGGAAAGCAAATTCAGTGAGGAAAGCAAGTCAATTAAAATAGACACCAGCTTAGAGGAATGATCTTCAGCTCCATGTCTGCCTCTGTTGCTTCCTTGGAAGTGAAAACCCAGAGATCAAAAACAAATCCAGCTCACTTTCCTAACATAGAAGGAGGCCAGGTGAGTACAGCAGCTTTCCTGTTTGGATGGCATAGGCGTAGTAGAGCAGCAGCAAGTTTGCAAGAGAAAGGGGTGTCAAAAGGTCTAGTCAGATATTCCTCGCTCCTCAGGATGCTTCCATAGGGAATGTCTTCTGTACCTTTTTTGACCTCAAAATGGATATTAAACTCTGCATTTGTTAAAAGTGCTATGACTAAAAAAGAAATAATGATCAAACACTAACACATGTTAAACAGTTGCAGCTGAGGCAGCATATTTTCTTTCAGATTTGCCTACAAAGAGAATTTAAATAATATACAGCAACGAGGCAGTTTAACTCTTGCCATGAAGACTAAGGTGATGACCTCAATTTCCCTCCCACACCTCTGGGACTCTGGCTTTTGGGCTAGGTAGTTCTGTCACAGTCATGCTGTGAAGTTACTTTCAACTCCATTGAGAGATTTTGGTTGAAAGAAAATACCTATAGGTATAAAATTTTTCTTTAAAATTAGTAAATAAAAGGCTTTAATTAAATGCACACCTGTAGTTATTGCAAATCAATAAGTAGATAGAGTTTTACCATGACTTCACCCTGAGGAACTCTGAGATCTAAGAAATTACTTACAAAACTGTTCTAAAATATTTTTTTCTTTAAAGAACCATCTATAAAAGAATTCCAAAAATCATATTAGTTATATTTGCTATTCACATAATCTCCCAGTGTATATTCTTAATATATTAAGAAAATACTTTCCTTCAAGCGCCTCACACACAATTCAAGGAAAATTTCATTTTGAGGAAAGTGCAGCAGCATTTGAGTCCAAAATCTATTAAAGCTGGAGTTGTGTTGAGTGGGAGAAAAGAAGTGACAGTCAGTGTGCACAACTGGTGACAGGAAAGACACCCAAGAAAGATGTTTCAGACTAACAAATTAGCACTGTTTCCTGCTTCTTCATCAACTAAACAGGTTAAAAGTTCTGAAGTAAGCCTGATAAGCAGGCTTATAACGCTTTTGAATGATACAATTAAAAGTGACAGTAACAAGAAAATACCCTTTTAACTAGAAAAGAAGAGCTACTACTAACTCTTGAGAGAATTACGAGGAAAAGTAATTGTTTCATCACAATTTTGTCAGTTGCATTATACAGAAGTAATGGGGATGAGAGAACTCAGAAAAAAACCCCACAATTTCATAAACTAAGATTGTATTTAAAATTGCATTTTCCTGTTTATAACCTCTACATATTTTGTTTAAGGAGTGGCAAGAGATCCAGATGATGGAAACACATCTGGAGTTTGCATTGTCAAAACAACATATTTTCCTGAAAACACATTTATATGAAAACTCTAAAGGTAAAATTCAAACTCTGATATATCATAGTTTTATTAAAAAAGACAGCATTTTTGACAGCAGTATTTCAGTTGATCCTTTGGTCTTTATCAGTTCACAAATGCTGGATCTTGTTCATGATGTTCTGTTAAGGTCACAAGAGAAATCCAACCAGCTGACTGTGTTCTACAGAAGGGTTGAATCAGTGTTACCAAATTATGGTAGTATTCATCTGTTTCTTATTATAGTTATTTGTAAACTATTTGTTTACTTTTGTTTGATGAGTTACCTCTTAGACATAAAAGAGCTAAACCATGAATACTACAAGCTTGTAATTTATTTTTTTAATCTCCAAAAGCATAAACAATTATATTGAAAGCTTTTCATAATGCAGTAAAGATGTTCTACATGAGTCACTATTAACAAACACAACACACTGCCACTAATGACTTTAACACTATTTAGTCTTATGTATTATCATCATCTAGAAGGCAGTCTGCTTTTTTTTTAAGAAAAAAACAGAAGAAACACATTCTGGGTTCTCCCAGAAAAACTGAGTGTATGCTTTATTTTAGGGTGTTCATAACATGGATAAAGTGTGACACTCAGGCTAACATGTCATTGCTCACTTCAGACCACTTAATTAACCAGTTGTACCAGGAAAATATTAGCAGCTGGCCAAAACCGTGAGCTGAAGACATGTCCTCCTGACACAGGGAAAAAGAGCAAGCCTGTACTTTGCGATGTAGTGTTACTGCCAAGCTCCCTGGAGGTGGTTAACTGTAAATAAGGATGGTGTCTGTATGAGACCCAGTGATTCTCCTGACTACACACAAAATATGTCCTAGAAGATCACACAAACTTTAAACAGTCTTGCGGTAGACAATGTGTTTGCTTAATTTTAAGAATCAAAATAAAACAAAAAGCAGCTCAATCTTGGACATCAAGGAGAATGTGGACCCACAGATTTTAGTATCTATGGGATACTAAAATTGGTGGATACAACTGTTGGTACTTTTTGCAATAGATTTTTGAAAGCTTCTGGAGAGGGTAGTTTTGTGTAGGAAAGTAGGCTAGTAAGTAAGAGAGTTGCAGTAATTAAAATGGACTTGATGTTTTACAGTACTTTCCCTATTCCTGTAATTTTTCTATCTCATTTCTTTCACATCATATACACTTCCAT
>VXBU01017450.1:24090-46505 GCA_013400315.1 Bombycilla garrulus | reverse complement strand
ATTTATAATTTATATTATAAATATGTATGTTTATATTAGGGAAAAATCCATGTAAAAATTCACAAACTAAACCATTTGCAAAGGAAATTAAAATCTGTGGTGTACCTACAATATTGGGAGCAAGCTAAGATGCGTCATGAAACATTGACGATTTCTGCAGTGTCCCCCTAGAGATAACATACACCAAAACAGCTCTTTCAAATAGAAGGCAAGTTTTACTGCATCCCTGAATGCTGGTAACATGTACAGAAAGAAGGGTAACTAATATTAAGAATTTTATTTTATCCCTGAAGCTAGAAAGCAATTTTACCTGATACAGCACTTACAAAATAACACCTATTTAAAATAATTGCATACAATTTAACATATTCCAAATTCTCCTTTTGATTGGTAAATGCTACATCAAAATAAATAGCTCAGGTTTTTGTTTGTGTGGACATTCAAAATATAAATAATGTATTTGTTTACCTCAAATAATATTTTGATTATTTTAAATGGGAGAGAACATATTTTTTATTAATTAATAGCTATTTACACCCAGGTGATAGAATATTATGCACAGACAAGGGTTTTGTTGCTGTTAGGATGGTGTGTATTTTTACTTTGTGGTGATTCTGATCTGAAAATTGAACTTGCACAAAAACCCCATAAGGTTGTCCAAAGCGTAGCAATTTCTCTTTACATTTTGAGGTAAAAAAGAAGGCTCATATTGCCCCTATAATATCAACTTTTGCACTTACAGAGTATAATAATATTTAAATAATTTATAATATGTGCTAGGAATAGGCAGAGTGTCTGAAGCTTCACTAGTTTTTAGACAATTTACGGGATTCAACATAAAGACAGATAGCAACATAAGACAATTTAATACTCAAGCTGTGGGAAGACAATATGATAGCTGTGATGTTACAAAGAGCAGTCTTCCTATTGCTCTTACCTCAGGTCTGTCATTTATAGGGTGGTGAGAAGCCTTAACTTCGTAAAACTGTGGTGCTTAGGAAAAAGAATAGTGACCAAAACCAGGGAAGAGTCATATGCCTCAGTGCAAATCCATGGGACTGAAATGTTTTAATGCTTCATGTAATTCATGACCTGGGTACAAAAAAAGACTAAGCTAGAAGGAGCAGTACAGATGATCAGGGCTACACAGTATCTGTCTAAGGAGTTACTAGACAAACAAACTCTCTCTAGTCTGGGGAAAAGTGGAGAAAGGTTTGCTAGGAGAGACCTACAAGGTTTTATGCCACTTGGAGAAATGGAAGTACCGTTTTTGTCTAACCTTTGAGATCCCAAGGTCTGGCACAGCAAACGACATGACCAAGGTGGTGCATGTGTCTACTGCTTACCCTCTCAAATAGACATTCATCACATCAATCAAGCTATGGAAATTCTTGCCATGGGAGACTGTGACTTACAGGCAGTCCATAAAGCAATTGGACTACTTTATCAGAGAGTAAAAAACCAGCAGCCTATTAAATAAAAAGATAGGAATCCCCAAGATACAGGTTGCTGAAAACTGAGACCTTGTTTTGGAGGTGTACTTACTGCGCTGTTACACCATGGTGCCCTCCATGTCCTGCAGGCACTTCGAGGCTTTTGCTCCCAAAGTCTGTCCTGACAGACTTTTGTCTCACCTAGATTCACATAATTTTACATAATGAACCCAGTCATCTGCTGCATACCTCGAGGTATTGAGGCTGTTTATTGTGTATGATACAACTCTATTTACCCAACAGCTACAGTAGCACTAATGAAGAGAACCACTGAACCTAGACAGGAGGCATTATCAAAAATTTAATGTATTTTAATACATGGAATGATTTCTAAGAAGTTGCTTTAAAGTGCTTAAAAGGTACTGTATGAAAGAAACAGTGCACAGCTTAAGAAGACCGCCAAAATGTCAAGATCCATCAGGAAGGAGAAAAAGAGAGAAAAGGAGGCAGGAAAGTGGAAGGCAGGAAGGGGTGTAAAGAGAGAGAAGGATAGCTATAGAACCTGCAAGGTTAACTGAAAACAAAGCAAAAATCCAGAACATTTTATGAAATACATAAACCACCTACAAGGTCTCTTGTTCAAACCCATCAAATTTTGGAGCCCTACCAGAAGTCTTGTTTTCTTGATACTTATAGGTTGAACACTGCAATTTATCAAAATTCTGAAGGACATAATACCCTAAATGCAAAGACTTAGTCTACAAGAACAAAAAAAAAAAAAAACTAGAACAGCCTCTGTTCACTTAAAAAAGAAAACTCTCTCTTTTTCACAACTTATTAACTAGAAAAAAAGTGGTCAAATCCTGGAAAAAATCAGCAAATAACTGTTTTCCTGCTCTCCAAAATCAGCTCCAGTATTACAGAATTTCATACGTTGATGTCACCAAATTCCCAAGATATCTCATTCTTCTTTCTTTCTCCAAGACAGTCATTTTGGAATCTGTCAATGACAGATGCTGTAACCATTCTTCAGACCTAGTTAAGCACTGTTAGTTATATGGATTTAATATATAACCTATTCAAAAGCAATGTGTTGAGAACATTCTTCCAAATCATTGGCTGCTAATGAAATATCAGTTCCTCCACATTAAATAATATTATATTATGGTGTTGCTTCACCTCTTCACAATGTAATTCTTTGCTGAGAGATCAAGGATGCTGCCAATTCCATGCCCTTTAATCAAATCTGAATGCTCAAATGTTTTATCTGGCTTCTACTTGCTAGTCTGGCCTTGCACGCAGTCCTATTTAACTCCTATAGTGTGGTTACTATAAAGTCCGACAGGATTTCTTGGCATGATTACAGTTCCTGTATGTGCTGAAGTTATTACTCTGATATTAGAAAATGTGTTGTCAACCAGGAATTAACAAACCAGCTAAGATAAAATGACTGTAATCCTGCACCTTCATTAAAACTGGATTCATACTGTGATTATCAAAGAGAAGGAAATATACGTTTGCAGCTAATGCCAAGCCTATATGCTGAAGGCTTCAATTCCTGGTACTCTGAAAGATTTCTTGCTTGATCTAGAGCTTTGCCTCTTGGAACAATAAAATTGTAAGCACTTGTTAAAGCATCTAGTCACGTTTGCAGATCTTTCAAAAGGTCCTTGCATATTACTGACTTTCAGTATCATACAAGCATGAAAGCTAGCATTTTTTAAAACTTTAGCACATATATCTGCACCTCCAGAAGACTATATACCTTGGAAACACTAAAAGTTGTATGTCTTCACCACTTTTCAGCTGCAAATTTGGGATATCTTTGCTAAATAAATTTCACTGCAATGTTTAAAAAATAATTTTACCTAATGATCAGGGTCACTCATTGTTTTATGACCTTATATCTTATGATATGACTGCTCTACACACCCATCCTTTAGCAAAAGTAACTTCCTTTGTTTAGGAAAAAAAGGCTACAAAAAAATCTGCGTACAAAGCAGTTAACCATGGAGATAGATCTTAAAGAGTAATGAACTAAACAGGGAGAAACAATAGTCTCTTGAAGTATCATATCTTAAAAGGTTTGAAAGAGACATCAAGGGCACCTTAACTGATGATATGGATTGACTGAGAAAGCATAAAGGCCAACAGGACTCCAAAGGCATTTTCAGTTTTGGACCTATCTCTAGAGCTGTCAAAGAATTGAAGAAAGAATAAGGACAAGGAACGAATAAGGAAAGAATGGGTATTGAATGAAAGTTAAATAAGAAATATCTTTACTGAATTTTGTTTTCAAATTATTTAAGTGAAAACCTCCTAAATTCTTTTTGTATTGGGCAAGTAGATGCAGTTACATTGTATATTCTACTGTATTCTTAGTGAAAGCAATGGGTAGTCTCTTTCTTCCTTAACATTTGATAAATGTTATTAAATGTAATTAAATTTGCCAGAATTACCAGAGTCTCATGAATAGTAATGAGTTACTTCAACATAACTCAGGAAACTCCTTTGAAAAAGAAGTATTTTTTATAATTTTATTACATAAATTTATTACATCTATTACATGTAACACTCTAAAGGTCTTAAGAAAAATCAGCAGAGTTCCAAAAAAGCATTTTTCCAAGAGAAACCTGCAATTGTGTACTAAAAGCAATTCAATCAGTTCTACTATTCTATTTTGTACCCAAGGCACAGCATTCAACACAAAATTCAACTTCTGTTTCCCCACTAGAAGTATAATGTGCTGATTTCGGCTGGGATAGAGTTCATTTTCTTCACAATGGCCTGTATGGAGCTGTGTTTTGGAGCTGAACACAGGGTTGACAATTATAGAGATGCTTTTGTTATTGCTGAGCAGGACTTACACAGAACCAAGGCCTTTTATGCTTTTCATAATTCCACAATTGTGAGGAACTGGGAGTGCCTGAGACTATGGGAGGAGACACAGCCAGGACAGGTGACCCCAACTGGGATATTCCAGAACACGTGACATCCTACTCTGTACATAAAGCTGGGGGGAAGAAAGAGAAAAGGAACATTTGGACTGATGACCTTTTTTTTCCCAAGTAAGCACTGCACATGATGGGGCCCTGCTCTCCTGGAGATGGCTGAACACCTGCCGGCCCTTGGGGAGCAGTGAGGGAATTCCTTGTTTTGCTTTGGTTATATACATGGATTTTGTTTTTCCTATTAAAATGTGTATATCTCAACTCCCTGAGTTGAGTTTTCTAGCTTTTACCCTTCCCATTTTCTCCCCAGCGACACTGGCAGTAGAGTGAGCAAGGGGCTGCCTGGGGCTTGGCTGCTGGCTGGGGCAAAACCACGACATATGGTTTCCACAGGAAAACATACCATGTTAGTGGTCATAATCCAATTAGCAGAAAGTAACACTTGCATGTAGACATTAGTTTGTAACAATTCTAGATGCCATTATAAAACCCATATCCAGGAAAGACCCTAAAACTCCAGCTCTTTGGAACAGAACAGGACAGAACTGAGTCCCTTAGGTTCAGTGCAGATTTTCCTAAGGAAACAAAAAGCAAACACCACTCTGATTTTTTCCCTCTTATATGGCCTGATTGTAATTTTACAGTGAGATAAGTGCCCTCACATTGAGAGTGGCAGAGCACCAGAACAGGCTGCCCAAGGTGGTCATGGAGCCCCCCTCTTTGGAGACTCAGCTGGATGAATTCTTGTGTAACCTGCTGTATGTGACCCTGCCTTGGTAGGGGACATGGACTGGATGATCTCCAGAGATTGCTTCTAAACCTATGTATTGCTTTGGCACAGCCTGTTTTTGGTAGCAGGGTGGCCACACATGTGGCTCCTGTGAGAACCTGCAGGAAGCTTCCAACATGTTCTGCAGAGCCAATCCTTGATGGCTCTGAAGATGGACATGCTGCTGACCAAAACTAAGCCAATAAGAGAAGCTGGTTACACCTCTGTGATGACACATTTAAGAAGGAAATCAAAACAAAGTCACAGGTTTTTGCTTCTAGCCAGAGAAGAGGAGGAGGTGAGAACATGTGAGGGAAACAACATGGAGACACCAAGGTCAGTGGAGAAGGAGGGGCAGGAGGCGCTCCAGGCACCAGAGCTGAGATTCCTCTGCAGGCCGTGGTGATGACCACAGTGAAGCAGCTGTCCATGGGTCCACAGGGGGAGGCAGAGATCCACCCACAGCCCGTGGGGAAGGTGCCCATGCTGGAACCTTTGGCTGCCTGGAGGAGGCTGTGATCCAGCGGGAGACCCAGTGGAGACAGAGGCCTCTGCTTCCAGGCTGGAGCAGCCTGTCCCTGGAGGACTGCACCCCATGGAAGAGCGACCCATGACACAGCAATTTGGGGAGGAGTGTGGGCCTGTGGGAGGGACTCACGTTGCAGCAGGTGCTGTACGGCTGCTGCTCGTGAGAGTGGACGCATCCAGACAAGTTCATAGAGAACTGTCTCCCATGGGAGGGACTCCATGGCCTCACAGGGGATGGACTCCTCTCCCTGAAGAGCAGAAAAATATCTCAGTGAAGAACTGACCAAACCAACACTCCCTGTCTCCCTCCACAGTCGGTGGGAAGGAAGAAAGGGCTAGGGGGAAAAAAATATTTTAAGGGCTTATTTTACTTCTCATTATCCTCCTCTGGTTCTGTTAGTCATAAATTCATTTTTCAACTGAAATTGAGACTGTTTTGGCCTTGATCCTGATCCTTATCTCAACTCAGGAATCCTTTGTCAACTTTTTTCCCTTTTTCCCTCCTCTGCCCAGCTGTGGCAGGGGAGGGTGAACAAGTGACTCTCATGGGTGCCTGGCATTGGGCCAGTGTCAAACCATGACACCCTAACAATTCTGTGATTCCACAGTAATGCAAGAGGAAGTCTGATCCACATTTAAAAACATTAAAAATTGGCATATAAATATTCAAAGAAGGTGTGGCAGAGGGTTTTATCCACTGACAACCCATTTCGAAATTTTGCACTGGAGATCTGAGCTCCGTATTACTTTAATGACTGCTTTGATAGTAGTAATATTAAATTTTCATAATTTTAAAAAATCTTTCTGTCCATAATCAAGCACAAGCCTGTATTTTGCTTTTTATTTAAAGAGATAAGATCATATCTCTTGGTAAACTTAGCATATTGTTTTAATTTTGTTAACTGTATGTGAGTGTCTGTCTTACACAGTACCTTGCAGACTATGAATATTCAAGAGATCTTCTGCTAAGTAATTTCAATTAATCTGTCTCTCACGTCATAATCAGAGAAACAGTTTGCATTTTTTACAGGAGATGGACAGAGTCCCAGATATGCACTGCCTGCCAGAATTTATACTTCCCACAATTCAAAGAAATTGCTCAGGATTTACTATCAATGTTACAATCAGGTTGCAAGAAAATCAGGCTACTTTGAATTAGATGTGCTTTAATTTACCATGACTTGCATCTCCAAGCACCCTGTTGGAGTTCTGCTGTTAATATTAACTGGAGCACGTGGTTCTTTTGTTACTCATTAATGGCCCTATTCAACAGAAATTGAATTTCCACAGCAGGCATGCACTGCAAGCTCCTAAGGCTGGGTACCCCAAGGGCCTAATCCTGGTGCAACTGATGGATTGTCCTTTGTAGAGGGTTAGAGCTTTCTTCAGGGCTGCCATACCATCTCAGATCACCTTCCACAGCCTTCTCATTTACATCCAAGGAGAAGAACCATATCCAGGTAAGGGATAGAACTGTTTCTGGAAGTGCTGACACGCCTGTCCATTTTAAAAGCCATCCTCTGGACACTACAGGGCTTTCAAAATATTTCAGATCACAAGTGTGATATCAGCCTGTCCAGGGATGTACCTGATATTGTCCCTCTATCCCAACACAGCTCTGTAAGTGAGACACTAGTCTTCCCTACTAAAGGCTCCTCCTTCACTGAGAAACATCTGATGCCAGCATGCCTGATGCTGCATAAGCCTTTCCATTGTCAAAAAACCCAACATTCTTGCAGTGACACCAGCCATGGAGCCATATATGTGTCTGTTTCTTCCAATGTTGCTGTCTTCTACTGGAAGAATAGAGGAGAATGTAACTTGAGCCCCAGATTCCCTTACCCACTGCCCCAAAACCCTGAAGGCATTTTTGGTCACCCTCAGACTACATGCTGCCACTTCATCACCCCCTCCGTGGAAGATCAGTAACAGGTAGTAGTCCAACACCCAGCAATTTTCAGACTGTTGTCTGCAGGTGTTTTACAGACCCTGCCTACCTTAAGGAGGTGAATTTGCAGTAAAAATGTTTTATTTCCATGCTAATCATTAGCAGAGAAAAGCCTCTTTTTTAAATTTTTCTCTAAATACCAAGCTCTCAATATCACCAGGATTGCATGCAGGTTTCATGTTTATCTCTGAGATATAAATTGACTGGAATTATATAATTTTTTACCTGATGCAACTTTGATTTTCTCCTTTTTTCCAGATATACACAGCATTCCAATAGCTTTGTAAATTCATGCCAAGAATGTATGTTCAGATAATTGCAGCATTAAAATTACTAGCTATAGATTAAAATATTAAAGTTATAAAATGCAATAAAAAAAACTAAGTACAAGTTAAATACACCAGAGACTGTGATTCTTAGCAGCATGAAAATTCATTATATTTAAAGGGACTGCTTGTAAGCTCCAGGACTGATCTTCAGTATTTCCAGAATCTACAGCAGTGTTAGTCTGCAGATCACAGAAAGCATGCCTTTACAGTCTTTTTAATTACCATGAATTAAATGTTAGCAGCACTGGATATACTTTTTTTTTATTATTCAAGTATAGCAAAAATCAATATAATTTAACAGAAAAACTGCTGCTAAACTTCATGTTTACTCAGTATGTAGGGGTTTTTTTCAAGTTTTCTTTTGATTTCCTTGGTTAAGCCCTACATGTTATAGACTTTTATATTAAACAAATAAGTTTAATTAAGACTAAATTCAGGAAAACAAAGTGTGGACTATCTACCAGACAGGGAGTCCCTAGTGAGCATCAGAAAACCTTTGCCATTTTCTTTACATTTTCTGGTGTAGCATCTGGCCCAATATAGTCTCAATTGCATATGTACAGAAAGACATAACTATTGTTATCGGTAATAGTTGTTAATGCTTCTTGTTTCCCACTCTCAGAAGGGTCCATGCAACATACTTTACACTGTCCAGATGGCTTTTTATACTGCATTTATAGAATCACAAAATATCTCAAATTTGAAGAGACACATAAGGGTCAGCAAGTCCAATTCCCTGCTCTTCACAGGGCCACTTAAACCATAAAAGGATCATCCAGATGCTCCTTCAGCTCTGTCAGACCTCTGGCCACTTCCCTGGGTAGACTGCTCTGGTGACTGACCACCATTTGGGTTCAGAATCCTTCTCTCTACAAAATCTCCTCTATCATCAAGGAAGTCCACAGCTTATCCTAATTCAGAACCATCACCAAACTAACTTAATGTGCATCCTGAACAGATAATTTATAAAAAGTGCTAATGAGCACTGGCCCTAAAATTGAGGCCTGTGGAATTATGTTCAATAATTTCTTGATTTTTTCCAACTATTTAAAGTTTTGCTTGCTTCTCCTCTATTTAGGTTACTTTCTTGCTTTGTGGATTAAAAAAAAAATCTTTAAACATTTGTGAAACATTTTCAAATTCAAGACATACTTACATAAGATAATTCTAGTTCCACAAATGTTTTTTTTAGGATAAAATTTCAAGAAAAATCAATTAAATGCTCAAAAGTGGTCACTATTCAATCCAAAATCCTGTTCAAATTAGCAGTCACTTGCACTTATGATAGGTATACAGACAAACTGTTTTGCAGAAAATTAAAAAAAAAAAAAAACAANAAAAAATCCATACTATCACCCAAGCCATGTACTCCGGTATTTAAGTGGCATTACCACTGGAAAGCTTTTTGCTGATTTCTACCTTGACCTTTTTTCCATCTTGCAATCTGAGCTCATTAGCACTCGCCAAGGAAGGGAGAACAAAACATTCTTTTCCTTTTAACAAGCACCCTTCTAATTATATCAGTAATTGGCTCTCAGTGTTTTCTTAACTTTTTCTTGAAGATAAACATTTACAGAACTTTCAGTTCCTTTTTGCAGGTCACATTTGCTCACGTGCTGTCCTTATCTGGATTCACCTCAGTTTATCTATAATTCTCCTTACATGTCTGTTGTGGGGCAGATACACATGTCCAAACCCAGATGTTCCTTTAGTAAGAGATCACACATGCTGCTCAGGAAGCAATATTGTCACCCATTCATGTTTCTCTTGCATGAGATAATAACCAAAATTTCCTTGACAGCACTGACCCTGTACTTGTGGAGTTCCTCTGTCAACGATAGTTTTCCCTCTCTTGAATTCCATCTTAATTTTTCCCCAGATCATTTTATAATATTTTCCTGAAGTTAGTAATCTCCAAATGTAAATAAGAGTTTTTCACTTCTATTAAAACCGGAAGAGCCTTAGACCCTGTATGGAACCATGAATGATACACATACCCATTTCAACAGATACTCTAAATGTTGCTACTCACCTCCTCAATATTTTCAGTTGAGACAGTGTTTCATTTTTTTAGCCCTTTTTAGGGTACTATATTAACCAATGTCAAAAGCTGGTGACATTTACTGTATCTCCCCTATCCACAGGTCTTTTCAGCTTGCTATGACTTGTTTTGACTTATTTTGTTCTCAGTAAATCCAGGCTAAATATTACTCTGTTCCCTGTTATTTTTCAAAATCTCAAAGTCTTGGAACTGAACTAGCTCGCTAGTACGTGTTTCCTGGATCTCCCTTTTCTACATAAAAGTTAGTACCCGGAACCACACTTGCCATTTTTCTAGCACACCAGTTGCACAGCAGTCCTCCACCATTTCTCAAATGCAAATTCCTTAGGCAACATCACTAAGCATACTATTATGAAGTTTATCTGACCAGAAATTTGAAAACATCTTATTTATCTAAGTGATCTCTTATCTGTCTTTTCCAGAGTTCAGCTTTGTCATCAGTATTGTATTAGCTATCTGCTCCGGAGTTATCTTTTTGTAAAGACTAAATGTAACAAGACTTATATATATCATGTGATGGTTGGAAAGGATTTTCTTTTCCCTTCAATTTCCTTTTGCCAGTAATAGATTGTGGAACTTATGTTTAACTTGTTTTAAAATGCTTTCCTTTTACCCTTGATGCTTTCTGTTACATAACTTCATTTCATACCTTGACTTTCCAACTTTGTTACTACATATTCACATTATATTTCTTTTGCATCAGACTGTCAACTAGATAACCAAGTTGGCGTTTTGTGTTTAGCCATTCCTTGTAGTCAGTAAAGCTGCCATTACTTGGGCTTATTTACTCTACCTAGTTGTCCTAATCTATCCAGTTTTTTTCCTGTGTAACCTTAAGTAACAAATCTGAGAGCTAATTGAAATCTGTTTTCTGGAAGTCCATAATATTTTTTTCTTTCTTTCTTTTCCTTCTCTTCCCAAAGATCACAAAATCTTATTTCAGTCATTTTCAGTTCAAAACCTTAGACAGTTTCATCCTTGATTTCCCTCTCTACTTGTTCTTTAGCAAAAGAAATCTTTCACATGTCAATTCCTGTATTCTGTTGGACAGTCCGGGTCTTCACTTGGATTTGTTACAATCTTCCACTGAACACTGTTTTTCACCTGGTATTTTCTGCTTTTTTGACATAAATTATCACTCATACTTCTACCATATAAGTCTGCATTTTGATTCATAAACTTTGAAGAAGTCTAACTCCACATGTACTCAAAACCTCAGGGCAAGCATATTGTCCTCCTCATGTTCAAGGTCACACATTTTCTGCATGATAAAAATATACATAGGAATAGTAGCATTCCAGTAATGAGTGATGCAATAAAAGCCATTATACTAATTCAACAATGTTTTTGACTGTGTATTAAGATGTTTGCAGCTTCTCCTGTTTATAACCCACAGTTTCATTTATGTGCTGACATGTAAGGTCTTTTTTTACTTTATTAGCTTTCTTAAATGAATATACTTAATTTTGCTGTCTTATCTAAAGACCATTCATGATCATCCACTATTTCTTCTTACATCCTACTTCTTGATCTTCACTTATTTAGCTGGTGAAAGTGCAGAAGTGGTTTCTCCCTATGTTTACATAAACCTGTTCTTGTCCAGTAGCCCATAAGTATCACTGCAAGTTTTATACCTATCTTCGAAAAATGCCAGTGTACTCAACATTACTCAAACATCTGAGTTCAAATTACATTGGGTAAGGGGCAGGTGGTTGTGCTTCATTTTTCACATAAGGTTGGGAGAATTTAAAGGAATATCTCTGTTTACCTTCCAAGCATAAGGGAACATTAAAGCTTATTTCTGTATTCAGTTATAGGAAGGTGCTCTAGAAACTCATTAATTTTTTTACTGAATTCAGTAAAACCTGAGAATAATCCTCCTCTTTGATTTGATTGTTCCATAGTTGTCTATTTCATGACTTGTTAACCCTTCTTTGAAGCAGCTGGTGTCTGAGATCCTTGGATATAGTGTACTAGAGCAGCCAGAACCCTGATATAGTAATTTGACCAATTCTTTTCTGATGCTCATTAGCCTTTTTTGTCTGTTTTTTCCCTAGGAGCCCAGATGAGCAGATGAGTACCTAAGTACTATTCTTCTGATGTGCTGGCTACGAGGAAACTCTGCTACATCAAAGACTGGCAGCTATGCACCAGCAGGCCTGATAGCACTGCTTGGACCTGACAGCTACCCAGGTCCCAGTGACAGGAGGGGTAGGTGAAAGGCACTCCACAAACCAGCAGTGGAAAAGAAACCAACATACTTATATGAAAAACAGTTGAGACTGCAGGAAACACAGATAAAAACATCAAGTACTGGATATGATTGCCATAAATCATGCGAAAGTCTCATACCAAATGAACCAATATCTTAAGGCATTTCAGAGTCCCTAAAGCACAGGAAAAATGTCAGCATCTGCATTGTTGAAGTGATCAAAGTATTTGATTAAGATAGAAGGGATGACAATGAAGAATAAGAACAAGAAGGAAACAGCTTCAAAGAACACTGGATGCTGTAAAGTCTCTGTGTCCTTACTGAAATTATAAAATCTCTATTTCTCTACAGTTCTAGAGGAGCATACAATAATTGTTTACTATTAATGTTATTATACTGTATGTTAAACTAAAACCCAAACATAAAAATCTTCCTGAAACCATCGAACATAAGCAACCTCTTAGTGTATCCTTTTCTACTGTATCATGGGAAAACTGCAGTTCTAGACTGGTACCTACTACTCATGCATGAAGTCTGTTTTTTCTGAATTCCTCTTTTAACCTGATTTACACATTGTGTTGTGCAAAACAGCACCTGAACAATAGAGGCTCAGTTGCTGAAAAGTTTTAAGACCAAAAGGTTTGCTTTTTCTCATAAAATTCTTAAAGCCAGTACACTTTCAGGAACAAGCAGTAACAGATGTTACAGATGACAGGAAAAGAAGCCTTTGTCCAAAAAGGCAGAGGAATAGGTCTGTGACAAAATCCAGCTCATATGCATACCATCAAAACTAGGCGATTAAGTTTTAATAGAGTGTTTTCAGAAGTCTTATGAGCTGTTTTATGTATTGCTCTGTGTTTTATTCCTTCTCCCCAGCCCAAGATTTTACCCCTTGAATGCCTGTGAAGGAAAAAAAAAGAAAACTATTTTGTTTTTTAAAAACACTGAATACCTTATTCTATATTTATGAGCTATTATTTGTACTGGTAACTGTTAAAAGAATCAGGATGGTGTCTATCTTAGAGCAGTCCTAATGGCCAGTTTGTATGGAAAAAAAGTGGTGTAGTTGATGAAGTGTAAGTGGGGGTAGGAGGCACCTCTGTAAAGGAGCTGATGGCAATTAATATCAGGTCTAGCTGCCTGTGCTGAGGAGTGGATATGTGAGATTCATCTGGACTTTACAAAATTAATATAGTGAGCAAAATTGGTCTTATCTATGTTTTCAACAAATACAGAACATCAGGCTTCCCAGCATAAGCTGACTGAATTGATATTAAACTCCATGTACAGCAATTATCACATTAATTAAAAGATGTAATGGGCAGTGGCACATAACCTAGAGAATTCTAGGAAGAGAAATTACTAGCGTTTGGTGTTTCTCAGACACTGAAATTGAGTAAGAGACAGTGTCTAACCTCTAATGAACTACCATGTTCTTTGAATGGGACAGCTGCAATCTTCTAGAAATGTAACTTAGAATTTTCAAATGGGCTGTAAGCTTGAATTCTCAAAACCCAGAGTTCTTAAATTTTTATCTCAAAGGAATTATCTTAGCAGCTGGAGCACATTTCATAAAATGTGTCAGGTAAATAAAACTCTTTATTCTAAAAACAAGTTTTAGAATATGCAGACACTCCTATCACAGCCTATAATTTGCATGACATATCTTCTCATGTTGATGAGAAACAAATCAAGCCTGCAAGTTTCTCTTTTGCTGCCAATTATTGTTGAGAGCCAAATTTTGTTCTACTTTTCTTGAACCAAAATTGTCCTTTAATCTCCCAGTTTCTTAATTGCATGAGAGTTTAATGCAAACCACAGAATGAAAGAGAGACCAACAGGTAAGCCCTGTGTTGCAATCTAAATTGGAGAACATCCACTGACCTCTTTGTGACCTGTGAGCAATTCCTAGCTTGTGTTGATTACAAAAACGGAGAAGAAAAATAACAAAAAATGCAGGATTTTATGGTTTTCATTAGGTGCTCATTTCTGTAGGTGCAGCACCTCTGAGCTATAGGAGGAAGTACAAATTGAGGCCAAAGGCTCATTGTACTCCCACCAGCAACACTGAGGAAGAACTGCTGTGGAGTGAGTCTGTGAGGTTTTCATGATCTCCGAATGGATTGTTATCATTATGTTTGTTCTCTATTAGTAACAGCTTGTACAGGCAGATAAGAGCTGAGAGAAGTTAGCCAGGCAGCCCACTCCGGTCACCAGCTCATAACACAACAGTACCACACAGGAGAGTTTTCCAGTTCCAGCTGGACTGTCAGTACAGAGCCACTTGCTCTGAAAGATAAATTCCTCATATCTTCTAGATCACTGCATCAGCCTTTTTTGGGGTTTTATTTTGACAACACACGAGGTATCCCAGCTGAGAATGGGTTTCATTAGCATCACACAACAAATGGCAACCATGACTTTTCCATCAGCTTTGTGACAGTAAATTAAATTAGTTCATATCATTGTTTAGAGCTTAAAATACTTCCTTGTGAAATTATTAACTCTTTGAAAAAAAAATAATGGCATATTTTAATCATTTTATGTCCCAGAGAAGCTGGGATTTATTTTTATGAGAACCCTTTTATTAATTATAGCCAAACACACTTCAAAACTTGTTTAACTTTAAAAAAACCCAAACCCAAATAAAGATGACTGACCTCCGTGAAGTTCAATCTTACCAAGGTAAATCTTGATAAAATGTCAGTAGGAATTAATTTATCATTGGGGAAAAAAATATATAATATGGTAGAGCCTAGGGAGTTAGGGAGAAGAATGTTTCCCCCACTTGAGATTTTAAATCTATATCAATGAGTCTTTGGGAAAAGGGAAATTATTTCTTTGTTCTTACTATCTCACTTTGTATTTTCCTTCCAGGGAAAAAAAAATTAAATACAAGGCTTGCAACTTCCTTAGGAAAAAAAAAAAAGGAAAAGGAAAAAAAAAAGGAAAAAAAAAGAGTGCATTGTGATAGTAATCCTACTGAGACAGTTGCTGATTAAGAGTTTTCTTTGAAATAGATTTTAATTTAGATATCTAGGGGACATTTTGTGAAATCCACTTGAAGTCTGATATCCATACCTCAAAAAAGAAGCAATTATGCTGGAGCCTGAAATTGCAAAGATTTTCGTTCCCACCCATTAGACAATAATGCTATAATTTATCCTGTCATTCCAAATCTGCTTTAAAAGGTGCAATCTTCACATGTAGCCCTTCTTGTTCTGTCAAAATTACCAGTGTGAAATTATAAGGAAAAGTGTTGTCATGGTGAAAATAGTTTGACATCTTGTTGTACAGTGGTCTGGATAAATGAGTCAGCCTGAGTGAGCACCACGATCATAATGGAATATCTTGCCATGTTTGCACACATGCATTGCCTATCCAGTTCCAACATATAAACAAACCACCTTACAACAAGATGCCAAATTACAGTTGCAATGGCATTTTCTTTCTGAAGAACTTCCTCACCAAGAGCATAACAGAGGGGGAATAACACTGAAGTCTCAACTCTCCTGGTGTTGTGTAGTTGAAGCAGTCCATTGAGCCTTCACTCTGGGCACAGTTTTAAGTTGTGTTCTCCCAAGCATCTCATCTGACATCAGGTTTCCCAGTATCTCAGTCCTCTTTCTCTGGGTTGAATGATGTCATGTGCAGCCAACTGACCCTTGAAATGTACAGACAGACATGGCAGTGAAGAGATTCTCTTTCTGAAAGAAGGAAACCTTGCAAAGGATGCTGTGGTTCCAGGCAAACAGAAACCAGCAGAGATATGGCTAAGCTCACTGGCACCTGGTAGAGTATGCAAAACCAGGACAATCCCACCAGCACCCATTGGAAAAGTCCTGCTTGAGAAGAGCAAAGCAAGGCAACCACAGAGAGAGGACTTTACCACTGCTACAGTGTGTCTGACAATTTGCTTACCAACCTTGCCTTATGGCTTTCACCTTGTATGATAAAAGTGAAGTTCGAGGTACAGACACATCCATCATTGGTGGCACCCCAAACTACCAGTGAGGGACCACTGGAAATATAGCTGATAAACAGCCTTTGCTCTCTTCCTGCCTTCCATGAAAGGAGAAGGAGGAAAATAGTATAGAACAAGGATACTTAATTTCACAGTGCAGCTTTAGGCCCAGATTCATTCTCTCTGTCTAAGTGCTTAATGAAGCCACTAAATCATCCTAACTTTCCTCTGGAGTCAATATGGGAAAACAATGGGCAGAACTACCTGCTATATTAAAGGTGTACCCAAGGGCAACAAGACACCTATTGTCAGTGTCTTGGGCAAGCATGAACTGATTGGGCCAAAACCCCTTACTACTTACTTCAAGAACATAATATGCTCTGTTCAGATTATTTTTCAGTGATTTACACATCCTGAATTTAAGCATATTTCTCAGGCTTTCTTCAACTCAGAAGCAGCTAAAAAACACATGAAACTATGAATATTACAAGTACTATTTACAAATATTATTAATATATCTATGGGATGGACATAGGTTAAAGTTACTGGAAAGACAAAGGAACATTTTGTGCATTTGCAGGCAGACTTCAATTAAGTGCGCCTCAATCAAATTGTGTTTCTTACTATAAAAACCTTAAATTTTATCTTTGTGTTTCCAATTAGACTTCGTCTAATAGCTGTTCTTCTATTTCAATAAATTTGATTTCCACTTTATTATTACAATTTTAGAAGTAGGGTATTTGACCATAATCTTAACAGTAGATTCATTGTGATTTATACATTAAGCAGAATACATGAGTACTCTTTTACAGTCATGTGTGTGTGTTATGTGTAATACATAAACAGATTAGAACAGCTGTGAACGCAATGGAACATTCTATGCAAAATATGTCCTGACACCATGATTTCTGTTCAAATAAATTTTGGGGGGAAAACCCTGTGTAAGCAGAATTATGTTAGAAAGTCATTTCAGGAGAAAGAACCAAAGCTTATTAAACTATGCAATGCCACAACAGATACAGTCACCTGACACCTTAAAATCAGGAAATCACCAAGGGTGTAATTTCACACCTTCAGTAACAATTCATACAAAAAAGAAAATCTCGCCTTTACTTTCTGGGAACTGTGATTTTCAGTATTTATGTGTAAAGCTAGTGTAACCTTGGAAATGTCTCTGGGTGTTAATTACTATAAAGAGCAATTGCAAAAAAAAAAAAGGACAAAGAAGTGTAAGCACATATTTCTTTAAGAAAGGTGTCCTTGATCTTTTTACTCAAGATGAATTTCATATAAACTTCCTTCCAGATTTTCTCTGCACTTGACAAAGTGGAAAATTATCCCTTTTTACCTCCATTGCAGGTACTTTTAAAGGAGAGAAAAGAGTTTTGACAATATGGCTGCTCGTTCTCCCAAATAAATTGTACCACTTCCTTCCGCCGCTCCTGCTACACCCCTGTGAGGAGGTGTAGGGGTTAGGCTCATGCAACACTGCCATCTGGTGATGAAGTGCTTTCATTACAAAAGAGAAGGAATGCAATGAAAAAATTCTCAAGCAGCGTGCTGCATGAAAAAGTTAAAAGTCAACTTCTCAGGTACAGATCCCAGAGGAAGCAACATTTCATCTCATGTTCAAGGTCACAAAAATCCTCTGAAAATAAATTATGAATGGGAGAGAAATTGATCACATCAAATAGCAAAGTATATAGCAATATTAAACAAAAGTCTTGGTTGCCCTAACATATTTACTTTTTATTCTCTTAAGGTAACACAAAGGCATTGCACCAGAGGGACCAGCAGGGCTCTGTAAGTGCCAGTGCTCCTTGTGCTAGTAGAGGCCTCCCTGGAAGGAATGAAGACATGTCTATTATGTCATTGTTACCCTTTAATTCTTAATCATAGATGTAATTTCCATAATTCCTAGATCCATGAAATATAATGGAAAGTGCTATGCATTACCCTGCCACTCTCAGACAGGATAATGTAAGAAGAACAGCAACACAACCATTTAAATTATTCTGAAACAAGCTCTCTATTTCTTAATTCTGTTCATGACTTCACAGCTTACTGATACTCTGTTTAGGCATTTTGACATGGCTTTAGAAAAAGAGGAAACCATAAAAAAACAAATGTTCAAACAGACAATAATGCAAAAATGAGCCTTTAAAAATGGCATATCAACTTCCCAGGATGCAAGATTCAGCTTCAAATGACACTGTAAGGAGTGCAAGTAAGCATTTAAAAGGAACCTAATTAAGAAAACTGACTGGCACTTGGTCTCATTGCTGATCTTTTGGTGCAGGGAGAAATCAATCTAGCACAGAAGACTTGACAGCTGTATAACATAAAGGGCAAACTGCAAACTGGTGACTAGGTCCAGACTAAAATCTATATTATGCACTCAGAGAGGGCTCTGCCAGCATTAAATCAGCAAAACAGTCAAATACAGGGAGCCTTTGACTCCATGGAGTAGTTGACTTTAGCAGACCCTACACATAGCAGTTTGCCCTGTGTTTCACCTGCAAAAGAGAACAAGATGTTGCTTTTTGCATTGTGCAAAAAGAAGTATATTCTTCTCCAAAGCATGGGATTTTTCATGGGAAAACTGAGGGAACAGTGAATTTTATCTCTCCAAGGCTCATTTTCAACCAGCAGAGGCATTCATGCGTACAGTAGTATGGAGATACCTCAATTACTTTTCATTCCCTATTTATCTGTGCCCATTTGAAAATCCAAGGGATTGTTTACTGAAGATGAAGTAAAAAGGCAGTCATATATGTGCCTACAGAATAAATACAAAAAAGCAAATAAAAACCAAGATGATTGGGCTCTTATCAAATAATCTGCAAGACAGTTACATCACAGGAGATGAGGTGGTAACACAGACAATTAAAAGAAATAAATACACAGAATGATGAAAAAGCAGGGTTTTTTGAGAAATAATTTTAAATAGCTTAAAAATTTTATCTTATGCCAAAGAAAAGCCAGAGAAAGACACGTACTACATGTCTCTTCTATAGTGTCTTCTACCATCTATTTAGAACACAGCTTTGGATAGCTTCACAGTATCTGGAATGTCATCTTCACGTGACCATAAGCGAGGCTCATACCTTCTAAAAAAACCCTGAATAGGTGCCATTCACATGAATAGAAATTTATTATTTCTACACAAGCTGGTAAATACATAAGTAGGGCCCCTGATAATGATGCCAAATAAAACTTTTGCAAAACACACGTGACAATGTTCATTGGGGATATAGAAGAAAAACTCATGCAGCAAGTCAGCTAAAACTGAGGAAAAAAAAGGCTCAGGAGTATTTCATTACAGTATTTTTGATCTGAAAAACTTGAAATTATATAATTTTGTCTCTTTACATTGCTAGAAGTAGATCAAGCAAAACACTGCTGAGAAGTCAGCAATTCTTTTTGTCCCACAGACTAAAGATGCAGTTGCTGGGGCTCTGTAGGAGGACATACACATATGAACTTTAAATATAGGTCATGTCTATATCAACCTCTTTCCTAAAGAAGAGTCATATTTTAAAAATAAACAAACTCATGCTCTCATGTAACCTTTAAGGTCCAAGTGAGAACTTTATTGTACCAGCATTGTAAAAATGCAGTGACCAGATCCTTTCCTAAAAGCTTCTACCACCAAGTAACAGAAAATAAGAAAAAAAAAAAATCAAGTCTTCTTTATAGTCAACAATTGAACCTACTAGCTATTGAGACTTCAAAAAAACCCCTAGCCACTGAATTTCAATATGCATTACCATCAACAAGCGTTCTGGGTCATGTTTGTTTAAAGATGACACTCAGTCTCTGTATGGTGAGAGTAAGAATTTAACATAGACAAGGAAATAGATTCAGTGCTTCAGTGCTTAGCTCTAATGCATGTAAACATGCCTTCTTTATTTTTGGATACAACTTTATCACCAGGTGGTTTTTGTACTTTTGTTTCGTTTAGCTATCCAGATAGCTAAACCTCTAGCTTTACCTCTCAAGGACTGGTTTGTCAATCCAAGTGATGTGCTAGTCTGAAGACTACCCCATGCGATGTCCTGTGGCACAGACAAATGCCAGTGAGCAGCACTGGCACTGGCTGATGGTACAGTACAGTTTGGCAAGCATGGGTTAGCTTGGGTACAAAAGAAATGCAGCCCCAGCCACACACTCTGTTAAACTGCCCATGGAGGTGTATAAACACTACATCTAGCTCTGGGCATGGCTCAGACACTGACAGCTTCAGCAGAGGTGTGCATGTGGAAAGGGGATCTGTACCTCTCATGCTGTGTGAGACAGCTACACCATTTAAGACACTCCCTTCCTCTTACACGGTGACAAAAGCTGTTCATCATGCTGCAAAACAGCACAGATCCTTGGTCCAAAAAATTTAACCCACCATGACTTCACATTGATTTTAGAACTCACCCACTCACATACACCAAGCAAGGTCATATCTTCATGTTTAATTTTGTAGCATAGGAGGGGGGTGGCAAAAGAAGAGACGTTTTGAAGTCCTTTTATTCGCTTGAATCTCAAGCATACAATTTTGCTGTTAGTTACAGTAAAAATTACTTTTGGTTTTGACCTCTGCCAAATGCACAAGTCTTCCACTTCAAACAGACATCTTACCATTCAGCCTCCCGTTTAGGGATGTTGCAGAAACACTGACCAGCACTAGTCAAAAAAATCAGAAGCTTTGATGAATTGTGCAATGCTTTTTAGTTCAAATAGGCTTTCACAAAGGGGCAGGCGGGAATCAGATAATGTGAAAAGCATTTCAAACATCTTCTGACAGAAAAATTTGCAGATCAATGACAGTGGACAAAAGCTGAACTTAAAAAGATTTTTGATCACATCCCCGACAGTTTCTATAAGAAACGAATTTGATATAATAAATTTAAATTTAGACAACCTGAAGAACAGAAGCATACAGATTTCAGAGTTTGGTTTCACTCATTAAGATCATAAAAGCTCATTTGTAAAATTAAAAAATATACTTGTATTTTATGTTCTGGGGTGGTCAAAACCTGCACAAGTTAGGTCTGATCAAAATGAGCTTGAGAGGCCCAAAAGAGGCAAAGTGCAAAGGCAATGACACTTCTATGTCACCATCTTTCTGTTCACCAAATTCTGACAGTTCAGGAGGCCAAAGCTACCACCTCCACCAGTCTCTATCACCAGGACCAACTTTCATAATTCACTTGCCAGGACCAATGCTGTCACACAAGAATAGTGTATTACCACCTGAATATTCAGGGTAGGCAGCCAGTCCAGGCAGATGCTGTCTTTGTACTGGCCATCAGCGCTATCCCAGGCCCCTGACAGTAAACAAGTCAGTTTTCTCAGGTACAGCTGAATAATAGGAGAGGCAGGGTTATTCCATTTTCCTCATTTGTTGACTTAATCATGCTTCTTCAAAGGCCTTAGTTCTGCTGGATCAGGACCAAATCATGTTCCACTACAGGGAGTTTTCCAGGTTACTCAGTAATTCTTAGCAAAGGAAGGTTTGACCCTGTCCCTAGCTTCAGATGGTTTTGCATCTTTGGCCCCAGAAACACACTATACTAATTCTGTGGCTCTGATGTTAACTAACCCTTGTGTTAAAGACCTAATTACTGAATTAATGTATTAGTCAAGAACATAATTTTTTATTATTTTTTTTTAAGAATACATGTACAGTCCTCAGGGTGGTGTGGAAAGAATAAATGGAGAAAAAACCCATTACTCCAGAAAGCTCAAATACCAAAATTAGAACACCAGGCAATCACTAAAACCATTCAAGACTAAAATGGAGTACAGTTGCAATTTATTCAAACAGACATAATGATTCCCAAGTTTGAAAGCCTATGTAATAGCTTTTGAAATTATTATGTAAATATATCTGTTTAATTTATAGACTGTAAGCCACTATAGATTTAAAATGTTGTTGGATTTTATTTGTGCTGAAAGGGTTTTTTAAGTTTAAGTATAAGATGGAAGACCATGAGACTCTTGTCTTCAGGATATGGAGAGCCCTGGAGTATATCTTAGGACAAGGGTGAAGTTGTGAAATGGAGGAAGAAACAGAAAGGCAATTGTCTTATAAATATTGTTTTGACTTTTCATTCCTAGAAACTTCATCTCAGAAGCCAAGAGGAAAAAGGAATGCCTTGACTGCGAAACATGGCCTGTTGTCTAGTTACCTCAACAGCTATGCATGGGTAAAGCTGCAAAGTT
>VXBU01017444.1:39661-100326 GCA_013400315.1 Bombycilla garrulus | reverse complement strand
GATATTCCAGTTTTCTTTCTAGTAGAGTCTCAGTTGAACAGAGCCCTCTAGGTAACACATGCACAAATATATTTATTTTGAGGTGTAGTGTTCAATGCCCTGAAAAAGCAGGGATATTTTTTTCTTGCAGTGAGGAATTTTCAATTTTGCTGACTGCAACCTAATCTTATTGAATCTGACAGTCAACAAGACTGAATTACACTTTTTCCAATTTTCATATTCAGAGAAGGTAACTGGGGCCGAGGCTGGGTGATACTACGCAGATGAGCTCTTAGTGACCACAATGATAACTCACCTATATATTCTTGAATCTCGTTTTGCAGTCCTGTGGATATTATGCCAGCCATCCAAGTGACAGTAATTGAACTCCATTTTTATGGCATTTATTACTGTGTCATCAGGATAATCATTAGAGCTTTAAGTATCTATTTCTTATGAAAGAAGGTTTCTTATAAAGGTATTGTGGGTTGTATGCAAACAAAAGCCTGTGTTTCATGAAATGCTGCATTTTCTGTTTTCTTCCTTATTTCCAAATGCTTTTGCAAGTAAAAAAGTCAGAGAGATTCCCTTGTCTTTATATAAAGGTGAGTATCCATTTCTAAAAGAAACACCATGTTAAGTGCAGTTGTTAAAATAACAGCAGCATACTACATTGCATTTCTCCTTCTTCCACATTTCTATCAGGCCTAAGAGTACTAGCCACTTAAGCACACTGTGACATTACCAGCCATAAACAAAAGCAGCTGTGGCAGAAGATAGAGAACAAAGCCTTCTAACAAGTTTTCCTAACTTTAAGGATGAGCAGAACAAGGAAGTAATTGCACTTACAGCATTACTTAATGGATTCTTCATTAAATCCAACAAAGAGCATAATAAAGAATCCAGAAACAGTAAGGGACAGCTTTCTTGCTTTGATTCATAGTGCTCATCTCGGTGCATATTGAAAAATATGCTACAAGATTATGTGTATCTGAAGGTATCGGCAAGGACTAAGTTTTCAGTGTCTTCTGTAATTTTAATTATTTGGAAAAAATGATGAGTAAACTCATTTGCTACAACTCTGTGTTAGTAAATGAGAACTGATACAAAAATAGACTTGCATGATGCATGCTGATTTCTTGAACATTCCCACTAGGGCATAGCATTCCAACAGTGGATGCATGTGTACTTCAGGTCCAAATAACCATGTAATCTAGAACAATACATCTGAAAAGAACAGGAAGATACATTACTCTAAGAGTATCATCCAGTTTGGCAAGTTTTTCATCTCACTTTGGGCAGTGTGAACTTTCAGTCTCTTATATTGATGTAAGTGATTTTTTTTGGTTGAAAAACTTGATGATTTTGTAAACTAACTTATGGCGGAAAATAAATACTGTATACCAGTTTATTACTAGAAATAATTATTTTATTAGTATCTAGATCATTATATTAGTGTCTAATCATTAATTTAGGAGTTACTTGAAAGAAAATTCTGTCAGGTCTTCTAATTCTTCATGGTGGCCAGGAAGCTTCCTCTCAACAGTAGTCTTTGTGTACACAGTGGTATGGAAGCTTGTTGAAATGGACATTGGTGGTTTCATATTTTGATTTTAGTCTGTCAGTTCCCTGTCTTGAAAACTGTGTTAGGAATAGAGGTTATGTATTAAGCAGTAAAAAATTCTGCCCCTTCTCAGAAAGATTTGGATAACTGCAAGTTACATCTTCTGCTGAGTGTTTATTCTAACTCCTTCAACTAGAGACTTAAAAAAAATAAAAAAGCTTTTCCCTTGAATAGTTGATGTTTCGTGAATTATTTTCCTTAGACTGCAATCATGCACTGGAGAGAATTGAAGGGACATGTATTAAAAAAATAAAGAGAAGAAAACCAGTGGTCTATTAGAGTGAGGCAGGAAAAGAGAAAAGTTACAGAGGAGATAAAAAAGAAAAACTGTAATAAAATATGATATTTCTAACAAGCAGTGAGTTTACTCAAGGTCAGAGCTATCATTTTCAAACAGATGAAAATGTAAAGAAAGATACAATTTAGATGAAAGCATTTAAAACAGCAAAAACAAACAATCAGGAATGCAATGAAAAGGATTGTGTGCTAGACTTTCAAATGCAGGTAAAGAAAAGTGGAAGGAAGCAAAAATAAATTTGAAGAAAATTCTTGCCTCTTTAAACAGAGGCAAGCCTAATGGAAAACTGAAATGCAGTCCTACCAAAGGTAACTGTATCTGAGGACAGCTTGAAAAGCATGTAGTTGAAAATGAGAGGAAAGTGCATATCTCCTATGAAAATGGAGCAATATACAATTAAGGCCATATCTGGCTCTGCATAATTAGTCATGGAATAGTTGAGATGGAAAGGGGCCTCTAGAGATGGTGCAGTCCAAAACTCAAAGTAGGATCTGCTAGAGATGGTTACTAAGGGTCTTGTCCAGTTGAGTGTTGAATATATCCAAGGATATTTCCACAGCCTGTCTGGGTAGCTTGATACAATGCTTGACACTCTCACAATGGCAACAATAACAACAACAAATTCCCCCACATGTTCAAATGGAATTTCATATATTTCCATTTTTGCCTCTGGCCCCTTCACTAGGCAGCTGTGATAAGAGATAGCCTCTATTTTCTTCACTCCCCTTCCCACCATGTATTTACAGATATTGATAAGATCCTTCTCTGGTGTAAGCACTCCCAGCTCTTTCATACTTTTCACGTGGCATGTTATTCCTTCACTGCCAGATCCTGCCATAAGCAAAACACCCAAAGACTAATCTGGGCATTAATTTTATCCAAGATTTTTATCATTTGTCTGGAGCAGGGCTCAGACAAACTTTGCTTGTCTTTATGGGGGATGATAGAAGGGAACTTTCAATGTTGTATTTATAGTAAAAGAAAATGCTTGATTAAGAAGACTTTAATTGTATTTATAGCCCAATTTCTATCTACTACTTTTTAACTATCTATCTACATCTCTTTTTTAATTGCAAATCTCAATTAGTAACCCATAAATCATATATTGTTGATTTAAATTTTACCATAATGAAACATACTTACTGTCAAGGCTATGAATGTTGTTTATTTATTTTACATAAACTGGAAAGGTTGCCATTTTATAATGCTTAAGCTCATAATTTGTTCTTTAGTATATTAATGTCATTTCTTTAACAGATACATTAAAGACTCTGCTTCTCAAAGTAGTGCTACTGAGCAAGAGATTAATTTGTAAAGTTACTTTGTCACTGCTGGACCTCACATTTGGTATCCAGGCTTAAATTTCAAAGTGTGTTATCATGAGCTAGGGCTGGAGGTGTGACTTCATAAAGTCAAACTTGTATGTGTCTGCTTAAAAGGACTGGGGCCTGAGTCAGTCATGAACCTCTGAAAACTCGTGACTTTCAATATTCTGATCATGAGCAACAATTTTTAATTTGAAGCATTCTGCTTAACTTTGGCTATTTGAGGACAGAAATTGGTTTTCAATAGTATGTGAATTTTGAAAGAAAAGTATTACTGTCTACCTTATCTTTGGATTCAGGAGACATAGGAGTAAGGAACTGTAGTAACTACAGTCAGAGCAGATTAGTCCTCAGGAATCAATCACAGTTATCAATTGCAGTTGTTAATTAGAAGGTTGCATGACAAGAATGAAGGTTTTTGGATTCTTCATCATTGCATTATGGTGAAAGAATATCTGGTTTGGGAACCAAGAAAAGATTTTTAACAAATGGAAATTAGTACTGGACCAAGAGAAAATCTCTACCCTTTTTCATCATTATATAATAGGTTTAAATCCAGAAGCAGATAAGGTCTGTTGTATCACATTGTGTAACATTCCAGTGAAAAAGTATTGGAGTTCCATGCAAGGTTGTTTTAAGGGGAAGATAAAGAATGCAGATCCTTGTATTGAGTGAGAATTTTTTTACCCACATATGCTCTTTCACTATCAGGTGGTATAAAAGTTGCTGCTCTACTCAGTTTGATTAGAGATGCTGTTGTTTAACTCATTAGAAATGAATGCTTTGTATTATGTCTCAATTTTTGGTATAGAGTATTAGAGATAAGCAGCATCCGCTACTTGTTTGACTTCTTGGTCTGTCATAAGGCCAAGCATAACTTGGAATAGTAGAAATGCCACTGTGCAGAGATAACTCCATCAGGAAAGATATTATTTAGCCTGGTCAACAATTTTTTCCTGATGAAAGATATTCAGAATGGGAAGAAGAAACTGTTTAGCTTTTGCTCAAGGCATACCAGTAAGAATATGGGGGAAAAAATAAAAAATAAATCAACTTTAGAAGAATAAAACATTATGTATATGACTAAAACTGTCAGTTATTAATTTATTATATCTTCCAAAAAGGGTAGTGTATTTGGCTGCTCCAACTATTTATGTTGGGTCCATTGCCTAGTTGTTTTTTCAAGGAGAACCAGAAAAAAACAAAGTGCTTTTATATATAAATCTGAGACTAGAAACAGGAATAATTACCAACTAAATAAATGATTTTAAAAGCTGTCAGTGAGAAAGCTGAAGGCTTATTTTATCAGTCTAGGCAAAACGAGATGTTCTCTAAATATTTCTTAATGAAGGAAAAGGGACAGCTCTGGAGAAGATAAGGAGCTGACTAATCTGTATTGTACTTCACTGCTAACCTCATCTCCTGTCTTCTTGAGAGAGTACTGTATGCTAGCACATACAAATATCTGCAAATAGAAAGGTAAGAGCTTGAAAGTGACACAATTTTTTCTGCTGCATTGTTTTTACTTTATCAAGTAATCTTAGCCACAATTTAGGTCAGGGAGAAAATAAAGCATAGGTTTGTAGCAGGGACAAAGGACCACAATGGCTTTTTTACGAGGCGTTAAGTGTTTTCCATATTTGGGGAATTTTAAAGCCAACCAGCTTTGGATGTGAAACTGATACTGAGGGCTCTTGTGACCTCAGACTGGACCAAACCTTGACTTCATCCCTCACTCCTGGGCTCCGCAGGAAGTTTAGAAGCTTACATTCAGATGTACAGAATTAGCTGATTTGCATCTGTCCCAGCTGGATTACATGAGAATGCAGAATCTTGCTGTACCAGTTTCTGATTAAACTTAGAACAATAACAGAACTATAACTACATAGATAATTTACAAAAAAGACCTTTCTATTTTGTTTGATCATTAAAACAAATACTCAGATGGCTAAATTATAATACCAAACCTTTTACTCACATAGTGAAGAAAATGTTATATGAAAGAGCAGCTACTGGCACCTTGGTGGTATGCTGAAACCCTCTTTACTAGAGCTAATATTTTTGTGTATGTGTGTTTTATAATCTTTAATTAGGTCTCTAAGTAGCTAGCATGAAATCCACCTTCTATGACAGATAATTGGTAGAGTTTGTACCCAGAAAAGTTTTAGAGTTACCAGCATAAGGAGGACTTACTACACAGGTGAAATGCCTGAACATTTAATTCATCCTATTTTTTAGAGGTAATAAATGATAGGTTTGGTGTACTCACTGACTGGGAACAAAATATTGTGCATGTCATACAAACAGATTTCTGGTTTCAGTAACTTCTTGGTTTGTAAGCTCTTGACCTAAGACTAAAGAGAAGTCAACCTTTTTATATTTTAATTGTCCTTTTTCTTTAGTAAATGCAAAACATTTAGAAAATAGAGGAGTTAGAAATTCTTTCAGAAGCAATCTGCATAGGTTCTGGGAGTCCCAAGAATTCACAGGCAAATTGTGACTTTCCCAGATGGGATATCAATTAGGAAAACAGAGCAATTGTTGGAAGAATGTGAAGGTTATCATGCAAAGCATGTTTATACGGTTTAAGTGAGAGGAAATTATGGCAACTCCCAGGGTTGTGGGGGAACTTCCTCTTCAGAATATCCTGACTTTAATTTCCCTTGCTTAAAGCCACATTAGTCCTGATCATTGTCAGAAGAATCAGGAATATTGTCTCTGCATAAAGATAAATCCAAAATAAATACTCCACAAGATGAACATATGTATGGTTATATAATATAATTTTACTAAATAAAATGTCATTTACTTTTTTGTCTCTAAATTTATCACCTCATTCTTAATATTTTCACTGTAGTATTTTCAAATATTTTTATTTAATTTTCCCTTTTTTCATTGTCTTTCAGATTAATTATATATGATTCCTAAAGTCCTGTCATTTTGCTTCGAAGTCCCAGTTCATAATTACTAGTTTCTACATCAGCTGTTCTGAGAAAATTCATCATAAGTCACATCTGCTAAGGCAGAATAAGTTCACATTAATTGGAAACAGCTCAGGAATTGGTCCTAATAGCTACACCAGCTCATCACTATTCCCTGTTGTCTTCAAAGTAAAGCTTAACTTTCAGTTTTACATTATTAATTTGCTTTGGTTGGCTTTATCTGAGCTGTTCCTTCTAGGCCTGGATGGTATTTCACCACCTTCCTGAGCTGGCAGGTTTACAGCAGCATGAGCACTTAAAGAATATTTTATTTTGTACTATTATAAATAAATAAAGTATGTTCTTCAAAGTCTGCAATGTTATTTTATCAGTATATCCTTTAATACCAAGAAAACATGTTGACAGGATGATTATTTGTCACTTGCCCTCTGTGTTGTGGCTGGTGTACAGTAGACTCAATTATACAAAAGGCAATATTCAAGACTCTGCTTAGAAATAAATTCCAAAAGTCCAGATAGATCAGAGGTGTAGATATCTGAGAGCAAAGAAACCAAATTCTATTTATCCAGATATAGATAAATACTTCAATGTTAATTTCAAAATGTTTCTGTGTTTTAATGATACTGGCTTATCAAGGTCAGTAAAGAACCCCCTTTCATTCTAGCACTTATTCCTACCGTTACCCATACCGATACAAAAAAGACCTTTCTGTTTTCTCAAAAGTGTCCTTGTGCCAATGGAAGTCAGAGGAATACCTTAATTCTTCTGCAACCTATGTGTAAAAGAGAAAATTGTAGTTTATTTTTTTTCCATACTTAATAAAATGGTAAATATTTTTGTTGTTTTAAATGGAGTTGTATAAACCTTGCTAAACTGAAGGTATCCCAGTGTCCCACATAAACCTGCTCTCAGCTTTCTTGGCTTTGTCATAAATTAGCGATGGTCTTAAGCATTAGATCCAGGAATCTCAAATCAGGTGAAAACTTGAACTTTCACATAAAAGGCTGTTTCCAGCTGCCTTTTTTTGATCAGGAAAAGCTCAGAAGTGCAAAATCAAAATGCTTGATAGTCATAAACCCAGTAAAATGCTCCAAAATTATTATCACTTGAGAACAAATTAAGAGCTACTTTTTGAAATGTACAATTTGCTAAACAGAAATATGAAAATATTCTCACATATTTTTGCTGAATAGTGTTAGTTTAATCTTTCAGAAAATGGTGCTGCAGAATTTATTTCTTTGTTATAGATGTGAGGTGATGGGGCCCAATGTCTTCCCCTGAAAACAAATGTTTACAAATATTTAAGTCCATAAATCTGTGTGAGAAACAAAATACACAAAATTCTTGTTAATGCAGTACATTTTCTGGTAATTTTATAGTCTAATTTTCAGTGGTTCCCTACAGAATGAATGCAGTTCAGAAGGCAATTCTATAAAGTACTTTGAGGATAACTATTATCGGCTAATTATTAGAAATTGCATGTTGTTGTTAATTGCATAAATAATTTTTTTTATCTGAAAGCCATTAAAAAATGTTGGGTCTTTGAAGCATATATGGTTTTGGTGTTCCTGTATAAAACATTTAACTGTTTAGCTCTAAAATAATGCCATGGTGCTTTAAACCAATTTTTTTACTCTAATGCATTGAAAGGGGAAAAAAACCTCTGCTTTTCAAAGAGCTTTTTTTGTGGAGTGTAGCCTGATGAACCTTACACTGAGAGGTAATAGAAATGCTGATGTTTTGGCAAATACTGAAGCTGTTTCCCTCTGTCTTTTTTAAATAATGAAAAAATAAAGTTATATAGAGGTATTTTCATTGACTTATTAAAATTTAAAGTAGCAGACATATAGAAGATTGAAGACACACGATGATATTTATTGTGAATATTCAAATTTAAAAATGCCTATTACTTTTTTTGTGAAGATGTTTTTGTGGAATTGTTGTCAGATTTGTGAGACTGGCCTTAACAAACTAGAATTTTTACCAGTTCTTAATTTAAATTAGTCAAGGTATGTAAAGGTATCTTTCCTAGCTAGACATGTTGATTATGCTATTTTTTTTTATGTCTGTCTGGGTAAAATCAAGAGCTGTAGAAGTTTCTCTCTCTGAATTCCTTCAGCTTTGTAAACTCAAGAACAAGCTGAAGTGTTAGGGCTGACTAGGTATACTTTTTTCATGAAGCGTCATCTGAGTCAGAATTATATATTGATCTAGTTGGACCATGCAGTTTCTGTTTCTGTTTTGAAGTAGTCAGTGCCAGTGACACAGGAGGAATATATGCTTTTCTTAGGAACAGGGCATTGCCATGGATAATGTCTTAGCATTTGTACTGTTATTGAGATTGTGCTTAGTACTGTAAGCAGTGGGCTTGTCCAAAGAAGAGTAATCTTGAGCAAGATATTAATGTTATTACACTTGATGAATATTGCTAAAATAGTTATTTTTCACATAAGAAAATGGGCCAAATCTCACTTGCTTATAGACAGAAAGACTAGGACTCCAGGACAAGTAGAGAATACAAATACAGGACAAGTGGGTACATGAGGCAGAATGTTTCTTCTTATAGCTGTCCTCATACATATCAATGCTGCAGCCAGCAGTGACAAACTGGCACTTCTAATTTGAAATTCATCTCTTCCTCAAATACATGTTATCATCTGTGCATTCTGTGATCCTCATAGGCAAACTCAGGAAGTGTGGACTAGATAAGTGTACAGTGAAGTGGATTGAGAACTGGCTAAGTAGCAGATCTCTGGGGGTTGTAATCAGTGGCATGTGGTCTTGTTGGAGGCCTGTCACTGTATTTGAAGGGAGGGTGTCAAGAGGATGGATCCAGGCTCTTCTCTGTGGTGCCAGGCAATACAACAAGGGGCAGCGGGCAGAAAATGATGCGCAGCAAGTTCCACCTGAGTATGGGGAAGAACTTTACCATGTCGATCACCTCTGGAATGGATCACCCAGCAAGGTTGTGTATTCTCTCTCATTGGAGATATTCCTGAGCTCTCTGCATGCAATCCTGTAAAACGGGCTCCTGGATGACCCTGCTTGAGCAGAGTGGTTGGACCAGATGACCCACTGTGGTCCCTTCCAACTTCACCTGGAGGTCCTTTTCTGAAAAAGATCCTGGAGGGTGGATAGTTGAATGTGAACCAGTTGTGTGCAGTTGCTGCAAAGAAAGTCAACTATATAGTGAAATGTATTAGCAAGAGCGCAACCTACAGGCTGAGGGAAGTGATCTTTCCTCTCACTGTGGCATTTGCGTCCAGTTTGTGATGGGCTTCCCATTGTCATGTGGGTGCTCAGGCAAGCACAGGACATGTCCTTTGAGAACTGAGAGAAATGAGTTTATTCAGCATTTGTAAGAGCAGCAGAGGAGGATCATTTTGCTGTCTACAGTTTAATTGGAGGGCAGAGAGAAGATAAACCCTTCTAGAAGGTGTACACTGATAGGACAAGATAAAATATTGACATACTGACACTAGGGAAATTCTGAATAGAGATCAGAAAAAATTCCTTCACCATGAGGATGATCAAACACTGGCACAAGTGTCCAACGGAGTTTGTGGAATCTCCATCCTCAACAATACTCAAAACTTGTCTGGACAATGTCCTTCACACATCTAATTAAATATGCTTTGAGATAGAGTTGGAATAGAAATTTCCAAATGTCCCTTACAACTAAAAGTTTTCAATTCTGTGCTAGAAAGCTGAGTCTAGTTTCAACATTTGTTTCTACACTATCAAAAATTGGTGAGCTTTTTCTGAGAAAATTAGTTGCCATTTAGTAGTAATCAGCCAGCAATATTACCTTTGTAGCTGGTGAATTTTAGAGGTATAGAATTGTTTCCTGGCAAGTCACTTGGTGGGAACAGGGAAGAGAGGAGAAGAAAAAATATTTAAAAATGAAATAGCATGACTAAATGCAATAGGATTGAGAAAGTACCACTGAGCTGAAATTAGTCAGCGGTGACTGCTGATACTTTCTCCCAAGTTGCCTCCTGGTGTCCTCTGTGCTGATTCTTATGTAAGTCACATTGTACCCATTAGAAATTATGAGTATTTGCAGAACATAACATAAAAAGTCATATTACAATTGATGTAATCTACTGCTATCTGGGAATTTTCATAAACTATTACAGTATAATGGTGCCTGCTAGCACTGCTATAATTAAGATAGCATTTCCACTAAACCCCCTTATTTTTCAGAGCTTATGCATCTGATAAAAATTCCTTCCAGGCTAAAACTAGGTACACAAAGTCTTGACTATGGAATTAATTACTCACAAAACATTAACATAGAAGGAAATATGATCATTTCTTATGACATTTTAAAATGGGCATTGTTTACTAAAATAAATGCAGCAAGTGGAAGCTGGAAGTGACAAATGTCTGCTAGCTTTAGCAGGAAGGGGTAAAAAAGTGTCAACAGTGACAGAGTTGCAAAAGGAGATTAAAACATCTGTGGATCACACCTACTTTTCTTTATATATCTAACCTAAACAAAATTTCACATTTGAAACCAACACTTTGATTTAGTGTATCTTTCTTTTTATGCTTAATAAAAATGTGCCTATGGATTTTTCTTTAGCATACAATAATAGTCAAAGAGAAATGTTAATGTTTCAAAACCAATTTTCTTTTCTTGATCTTTATTTTCTTTCTTGAAAATCCTGATACCAAAATATTAAGAATCAAGCAGTCATTTTACAAAAAAAAAGGAAACTTTGTAGTCCTGTTAAGAAAAATAACAACCCTCACCAATAATTCTGTTATAGTAACTGAAGACAGAAATATTGCATTGGAGGAACACCAAATATTGACAAGTAGACTGTCATTTTGAAAAAAATCTCTTCATATGGTGCTTGCCAGCAGAATGTAATACCTTCCAGCTTCAGCCTCTTCCAGTCAGTAAATGGGCCTGCCTTTGTTACTTTCACATTAATAAGGACTCTCAGGCCTCAAGTTTTAACCAGTTTGTCTCTCAACATCAAGTTTGCTGCTTTTGGCATTGATGCTTCTCATAGCTATTCTCTGTTATGAACAACAAGAAGAAACCGCAGAGAGATATTCTTTGCCCAACTCACATGTGAAGTGTCATGGAGTGTTCATAGATGAGCATGGGTGAGGACAGGTTAACATGGAAAGGAGCAAAGGCTGTTGCTGAAAAGGTGATAGGCCTTCTTCTAAGAAGTCTGGGTTTGGAGATTCATTGCTCAGTGAGACAGGAGACAATGAACTTGCAAGAGAGCGAAGGAAAATTTGGTCATGGTGACTTGGGGCAATTAAGGGACTTGGAACCCCTGGAATCTAGTGAATTAAAAGTCCATGCACTTGGACTATGAGATAATTAGTAGTGCAATGCAATAATACAAAATACATGATTTGTAGAATGTCAGTTAGTTCTGTAGCTGTTCAGAAATTGCTTCAGTTGAGATCTATTTTAGGGAATGAATGCAAACAATGGATTGTGACAGATATTTGAATTTGCCTAGGAATCAGTATGATGCAGTTTGGGGTTTTTTGATTTGTAGTGAACAACTTTTTTAAGAAACTTTCCCAATTTATTCTTGCCAGTACTCCTACTATAGGTTTTAAACAAACTGTGCAGAACTTCTGTCTTCCTGCCTTTTCTAAATCCATCATCATATTCATGTTCGTATTTGTTCTGAGAGAGGTATGTGTTGATTCAGTAATTACTGTGATGCCTGGTTGAATCAGTTGAGATTGAGATTCAAAGAAGTTTTAAATACAAAATGATTTTTTACATTAGTATGAAATTTTGGAAGAATATTATGACTGCACACTAGGTTTTTTTCCTAAATATTTCAATAGTTATATGTATACAAGTTTGATGAAATTTTAAAACAGTTTTATAGGGAAATGAGAGAAAGGTTCAAGCCTGAATTTCTTTTCAATGACAGGTTGCATTGCTTTCAGGTGTTCTTTTCTTTGTCACCTATACTTCAGGATTTGGATACAGTAGCAATAACTTCTAAGAAAGTCTATGTTCTAAGAAAAGATTCATCACTGAAAGGATCTGGAACATTAATAAGGAAACTTGTCAACTTCCAGATGATGTTGAAGAGTGATATGATATATATTAGTACAATTTTGTTCAAATTAATAATATTTGCTCCAGAGACAGTTTTTTTAAAAAATCACGCTTCAATCTCAGTTCAAAGACAATTAGCTGCAAAATCATACTTCATATTGATGTGAAAACTAATTTTGAGAACATGAACTATAATGCATTTAAATATCTGTCAATAATCGTTATATACCCTGACTGATTAGGGTGTAGGAAGCCATGTTTGAACTTGCTAATCAGACAGTAGCAAGTAAATTGTATTTTCTTGGTAAGCACAATTGCTAAATTCAAATGTTAGGGAAAAAACTGATATATAGATACTTGAATATTTAAATAGAATTTGCTAATCAGAACTTTCATTTGAATGACAGGACTTAATATATATTAATGGTACAACTGGATTATTTTGTAAATCTGTTCTTGCTCCTAAAGATGTGACATTAATGTTGAATGCTTTTTGTAAAGGCCTTAATGGCTGGACATGAAAGAAGATTCCAGGTTTTACTCACCCTTTTGAATATATCGTGTAAATATGACATTTGTACATTTGCTTTAAAATAGCAACCTTGAATTATTAAACTGGTCATAGTGTTTACTTTAAACATCATTTTGGTGGTTATGATTGACCAGAAGATTTTACCAGTCTTAGGATAAATCTGAAAATGAGAAATGCATTAGCAACAATTTTAACATAGTATTTTGCACAATGTTTGAAAGTTGATAGAAAGAGTTCAGGCTATCTCCTTTTGAGATGACAGAATAGGTAGATACTGAGCATTCTGATTTGAATTTTACCTATAGAAAAATCATAAAGTATTGTCAAGGCAGAATTAATCTGTTTGAGCTTTTTCCTTAATTTCATCAGGAAAAGGCTGACTATGTTGAATATTTTTAATTTTTATTCTAGATTACAGCTAGTTGTCCATGGGCAAAATGAAGTAACTTCATATTTTGAGTCTAAGTATCAGTCATGTCTTGCAGCCTGAGAAATCATGGTTCATCAACTGATTTCACTAGGAAAATTATACATCATTCTACCATCTCCCTTTATTTCAAGGAGCAGAAAACAACTCTCACATCCAAATAGAAGTACGGAATGAGGTGGATTGCTACTACTTGGATTTACATTAGAATATAATCCCTATTTCCTTTTCAACACACATGAGGTCATAAAAATCGTGGAAAATACCCCAGGAGGTCACCTGCCCCAGCTCTCATCCCCAGGGCAGAATCAACAATACATAAACCCTTACTGACAATAGTTGTCCCACTTGCTTTTAAAAACAATGCAGTGACAGAAAAAACACTATCTTCCTAGGAATTCCAGCTGGGTGCTCCATTATCTTACCATTGGGAGGTTTTCCTAATGCTCAGCTTTAGTCTCCCTTGTTGCAGTTTAGTCATACTAGTGGTCTTGTTGGCAGTAAAAATGGAGAACAGTTTATTGCATTCCTGATTGTGGCAGGCTGTGGCATATTTGAAGACGAGTATGTCTCTAATTAGTATCCTCCTCATAATTCCCAATTATCGTGGGAGAAAGGCTGTAGCAGCAACATGAAGAAATAGCTAAGGGCCATTCCATTTTGTAGTGGTGCAATTTTTATGCTATAAGTGACCATGAAAACCCCAGCTGAGGAAATCACAAATATTCAAATTTTTCCAAGTGGAATACACATTAGAGTATAGAGAAAGACAGAAACTGGGTCTGCAGTAAGTGAAAACAAATGTCTGACAACAGAACATGTCCTCAAAGAGCTATAATTTTCCAGGTGAGTACCTAATTCTACATGAAGCCCCAGTTCTCCTCAAGAGATATTAAAAAGGAACTGGAGAGCGTCTCCAGTATTTCTGAAGAGTCTCAGCAGGTGATGAATATATTAATGCCATATCTTTTTATTTTATGCATGATTGTTAAACAACCAGAACAAAATTACTATTTACATCTCACTTACATGCTTTTGTCATGTCAACTTCTTTATTACAGTTAATTCTGGCAGAAAGAGTTGAAAAAAGTTATAATTAAGCTTCCATGATGGCTCACCCAGGCAACTTTGAAATGTTCTTTCATAAGACTTTTCCTCTAATAAATCTTGGTCACATATCAGTTGATGGAAAGTGAGCCATAGTGGAATGAGAAGGAGGGGCACTTCAAGAAAACTGATTTAAAATTACAGTGTAGCTATGCAGACGATGATTTAAAATTTTTCTAAATGAATCCATCTTATCAAGAACTTCACTGAATCCCTAGAACATTGTTGGCAAGAAATGACCACTGACATCTCTCATTTTGTGTTGCTCTTGTATAATTGCCTTGTTTCAATGCTTCAGGTTTGGTTGGAAGGCATTAAAAAATTCAGTAAGTACTGCTACATAATCTTTACTTGGTATCTACTTGCTTTCAAGAGTACGGTGATCTCCTATTTCCTACCTGGAACTTTTTAATTTTGCACCTGGCTTGTGAAACAGATTCCTAGGCAGCCTTAATTATTTAACAAAAACACCGACTTGGCGTTCTGCAACATCAGGATCTTTTGTTAAATAAAATGTAACTGAGTAAACATGGACTCTCATCCCTGGTCTTCCTTAGTTCCTTTATGAAAGATGAGAATAAATATTACTGAACCTTCTTCCTTCCCATACAAGCACTGAACAATTTGTTTCTAAATTTTCTTCTTTATAATGAGGGAAATTTTACAATACATGGCCTGATAAATCAATAAACTTAGGCTTCCTTTTAATTTATTTGCAAACAGCAACATCACCTCCAGTACACAGGAAGTCAAATGGATATTCTACTACACACAAAGTTTATGGCAAGTCCATTTGTTTTGGAAGCTGGTCCCCTTTTGTAGACATGTTTCCATTCAATAATTAGAATATCACTTTCCTTCAGCTTGTATCAGATATTTCACAACTCATATGGAACTTGAGAATTATATTTAAATTGGAAAAAGCTGAAGTGGAAAATATTAGCTAAAAAAATCAGGGAGAAATGTTCTTTTTTAATCAGGAAAAAAATAATCACATTTCTGTAATTCCAGTTAATCCTAAAATATTATAGGTAGGCCTGGTAGTATTGCTGGTTACTAGGGAGTATTTTGTGCTTTCAGTACCAAAACCCTTTGTCCATAGTTATGCATTTTCTCAAACAGGAAATTTTTTTCTAGAACAGTTGAAGATAATTACTATAGGATTGTATAAGTAAAACTAGAGTATCTATTTTGCTTCCTGTGTCTGAGAATAGGTCTGGGCAGCAGAAATGAGGACAGAGCTTGCCTCTCCTGTGCCCTTAACTGTCCATCTGCTGGACCTAAACAAGCACCAGGATGGAAAAGAAAAGGTAGATGAGGGAGCAGACCCACTTGGAGGGGAACTGTCAGGGAGGATGTTATATGACTTGCTGACAAGGGGGAGGTAGAGATCATGACTGAGAGCAGAGCAAGGATGCAGCAAAGAGCATGTTTCCTGTCTCCTTATTTGCTAATTTAATGGGAGGCTGTTGGGACAGGGAAAGAAAAGGGAGGTTATGATTTTGAATCATGAATACAGTCATGACTTTAGGTTTTGGTGCAGTAACGCAGAGTACAAAACTGATTCTTTCAGAGTTGTTACAATAATATAAAAAAATTAAATGTGAACCATATATATATATATAGCAGTATATATAAAGGATCGCAGGAACAAGTAATTAATTTAAGCCACTTATCTTGTTTGCTTGAAAATTGCAAGAGTATTTTGTCCAAGTTTTCTTCTCACTGCAATTCCAGTTCTATCCTCTGTAATGATCTCCCTGCTGTTTTCACTCTGACTGCTCTTAACCACGTACAAAGGTTGTCTTTCTTTCTCCTATCAGTGCTATCCCAAGGTACAGCAACTGGTATCAGGAGGGATAAACTACTGACTTTTGCTCTTGCATGTATTTAAGACATACAAGATAACACTACATCCCCCTTATCATCTAGCCTAGAATATTCTCAAGCTGCAGTATTTTTAATGCTGAAAATCTGCAGTTAAATGGAGAACAAAACTTTGATTTTGAACCCTGACATTACTTTATTAATCATTAATCACCACAAATCAAATAAATAAAAGCTTATCTTAGGAAAACCAAGCTACAGGCCTTGGACAGGTAAATTGTCAGTGATTCCTTTCTATAAGCATATGTGTGTCTATATAAAGATAGGTGGGGAAATGTTCCAAATGGTACCTGCTCCATAGAATGGTGCAATTTGTGGCTTAACAGAGATTTGCTGAATGAATGTCAAGTTTTCTGACTTGTGAAAAACATTGCAGTCACATCTTGCCAAACACACTGATAAAAATCAGCTCTTGTGTTTCTTTATTTCAGGACAAGACTCTTTAGGGATTGCTGGATTGAGAAATGAGAGATGTTTCAGCTCTTGCAGTTGTTGAAGAAGGATTGAACAGGAGAATTAAAAATAATGTTTAAGTGCCTAAAGAGAGGTTAGCAAACAGAATGTGATCTTTTATATAAAGTCTTCTTTAGCAGGGGTTGAAGAGATTTGTTTGCCAATGTAATAAACTAGTAAATGAACAGAACTCTATTCCTGTCAAATTAAGCTGGAAGATTGGTCAGTTTAAGTGGAGATACTTAGATATTTATCCCAGCATTCGAATTGTGCTTTGCTAAACCATCGCACATAAAATGTGCAATGTGCAAAGCCAGTGCATTTTCCCCAAGTAAGGGAAGGATTATATTTGAACCTCATGTCAAATTAAACATTAAGATAGCTGTTCATGATTTTATTAATGCTTTTAATATACTAAGAATGAAATGAATCAAAGTCCCAGGTGATAAAGAAAAAAAATAAAATTATGAACATATTTTCACAACTTCTGGCAACTTTCCAGTCATTCAAGTGGATCAAAACACTGAAGTCTTGGGCTAATGCTCCCATTGTCACCAATGTTTGCCATCTTAAGAGGACATCTCTGACTGCCCTTGTTTTTGCAGGAGATGGGATGATCCAGGCCCATCATTTTTCATTCTTTTTCGCATGCCTATTTTAGGACTAGCAACATGACTCAAAGTGTCAGGCATGAATGCTAGCATATACATCTATTTGCAATAAAAGATGCAGTCATGCCAAATTTGCATAGCCCAGTTGTGTTTGAATACCCTTACAACAGCATATAAAAACTATTGTAATAAAAACAACCCCTACAAACACCTTTCCAGGACAATATTAAAGTTAGCAAAATTTTTAGGAAGGCTTTGTTCTATAGGTTTCAGAGCTGGATAAGACACGTGGATGGCACAGGGCTGTAGTCTTATCCCATTGATCCACTCTTTTGACAGGTGGTAGATGTCCAGGTTAGGGTATTGCCTAATTGCTATTGACACTCTGTGGATAGGGAGTGAGCAGATACAGATCTCCAGGCAGAGGGATCCATGGGCTGGAGCAGACAGACGCTCTCAAAAGATCTTACAGATGACAATGTTTCAGCTGCAATTTGTGTTATTCCGTTTGTTATTTATTTTGTTTATAAAGTTAAATCCTGGGAAGAGTTGGAATGTGCTGTTGTACACAGTATGTACACCACCTTTTTTGAGGTGTAATGAATACCTATTGTCAGAGAGGCTGGGTAAAATTATGTCACCTCCAAACAGAGGTGGCTTTTTCTTGCAGGCACACTTTTGGAATTAACTGAGTCATATCCAGGGGCAGAAGTGTGGTGCTGTTGTTGCTTCTTGGGATTATTTTCCCTTCCCTCTTCTCGCTTTCATTTTTTTTTTTTTTTTGTTTTCTTTCTTTCTTTTTGGATTTTCTCGGTTTTTATTTTTATTTCTTTAAATAAATAAATAACAGGGAGGATAGTTGAGATTTAAAAATAAAAAAAAGTTGTAAATTTAAAACAACCTCTCTCCATAATGAATTGTCAGTTAATTATCGATTTTTTTTAGCTACGCAGTCTGTAAACATTTCAAATTAAATGTGTCTTGCCGTGCTGGTCCCCTGCTTGAAGGTAATGTTACCAAAACCCTCTCCAAAGCCAAATGGAAGGGCCATTGCTGAGGTGTTTTTGTATGTGAGGAGGCTGCTACCAGCTGTCCTCCATGACACCCAGTAGTGCTGTGCTTACAGAAGCAGGAAGACAGCAAGGGAGCTCCAAATCTGTTTCCCTTGCTCTTCTTCACTGCATTAGCTTATCATTTTCTGTCATTTTTGCCCTTCCCATCTTGCCTGTACCCAAGATGTCAGCATGTGAAAAACACTATATAGTGTAAACATCGCTGTGAAATAGCTAATTTGCCACAGTGGCAGGGGGTCTCATTGCTACTCCTCTATCTCCTTTTTCTTTCAAACATTTGACAGCACTTCCTCCTTCTGCCACCTCCTGACCTGAATCAGGGACACAACGTGTGATCATTTGTTCATCAATTATGTAACATCAGCAGGATAGGAGGTTTTCTGGGGTCTAGATCCCCCTGCCCTTTTCCCCAAATGTTTCCTCTTTTCTAAAACTTTATCATAACACAAGGAAAAATAACATTGACACAAATCAAGTTGTGCCCAAAGACTATGTGAACATACTGAATGGAGGCAGTGGCAATGAGAGATAGTGAACAGAATGGTACGGATGTTTATGGTTTTAACCTTTTTTTTTGTTGCATGAGTGCTGATTCCCATGTACTGGGAAAGTCTCTGTGCCAGTTCTTAGCCCTCTAGTGCCTGAATTTTGTCACATCCACAGTTTTCTTTCTTTCTCCTGTAGCTTTTATGTGACCCCCAAGCTCATAATATTCCACACGCTGAGTGTCAGCTGAGTCTAAACAAAGAGACCTTTCTACTCTGGCAGAAATTCGTTAAAGTCTCCAGCATCAGAATTTACGGCAGCTTTCTTTTGAAATGCTTGACATTTCCTCACAATTTCTTAGATATACTTGGTGGGTAAAGTGCGTCATCTTTGTTTGAATTTATCACACATAATAAGCCATTTTCTCCCAGTTTAATGTCATCCCCTCGGTAACCAGGAGGTCGGAGGCAACAACGCAAAAACAGCAAATTTGTCAATGGAATGTGTAAAGCTTAGTATAAATTTATCTTGTCCTAATCCCTTGGCCCCTTTTCATACCATGATTTTTCATATGCATGTGAGAATTTTCAGAGTATTGGTTTCTCACACATTTCACTGCGTGTGGACAGAGCTGAAATACAGGCTGAGCTGTCAGCTTCAATCAAGGCAAATTAAAAAAAAAAAAAGGTTCCATACAGTAAACTGTGTTTCACTCTCCCAACCTCCATGCTCTTTGAAGCTGAACACTGCTCCCTCTATATTTTTCTACTTGTAAAGAATTCGCCAGATTCTCTGCAGAAATAAAATTAAATAAATGTGACTAATTGATAACTTTTTCCCTTCATTAACTGAATCAAGTTTCATTGAGGCCCAGAAGTCCTGTTTTTTAGAATCCTATTTAAATAGAAGAAAGGAAGAAAGAAAGAATGAGAGAGAGAAAAGAATCTCAGTTTATGCTTCAGGTCATCCACGCAAAGACTTCAGATGGCAGTAAAACTCACAGAACAATTCTCTTTTCCTGGGTACTCTCTGCCTGAACCTAGCCATTACCGTGACATTTCAAAGTGAAGATCTGCTGTTGCAGAGGTTACCTAACTGTTTATTCTTAAAATAACTTTGAAACTTCAGGCCTGCTTCTTCTAAGAAATTGGGAAAAGGTCAGTACATTTATTAAAGGAATAAATAGCTGATGTTAACTCTTAAAACAAGGTATCCCTTAAGACATTTACTGTAACCAGGAGTTACACTGAATTTTATTAGACCAATTTTGTGTGTTAAAGGAATCCTGTGATATTCCTGTGGTCCTATTTTTAGTGTGATTTTTCAAGAGGAAATCACATGAGTAGGAATAAACAGAAACAATTTCAAAAATATTTCTCTAATTTATTAGCCCGGAAAAAAATTAATCACAAATTTGATCAAAATAGAAAAAAATCTGACATAGTGAATTATTTATTATTAATTCATTTAGATGTGTTTCTCAATAAAAGCTGATGGTGAAACAAAACAAAACCCAATAGTAAAGCTATGCATTCCAGGTTAATTAAATGAAATTTTCCAATCTAGCTGAGGACTTCACCAAGGCAAATTCTTAAACGTGAATTTATTAACTTGGACTCCAAAAGTAGTAGCAAAGCAGAAACATATGCCTCAAATATCTTCATCAGTTATGTTAATAATCTTATGTTACAATCTGAATGTGTTACACCAAACATTTTCAGGGGTGGGGCTTTTTCAGTTTTAGATTTTGTGTGGACAGCTTCCTGTTAAATGGATGACAGGTGATAATGCCAAGTAACTTTACAGTCTTAACCACCATGTGATAGATAGACATTCTCTGCTACATAACTGTTAGACCCCAAGCATCTTTTGGGTAAGCAAATGTTATTTATTACATATTTTCTGGTGGGAACAGCACAGCAGGAATGGTTTAGTGTCATTTCCTTAGAAACGGAGAATGAGGTTTGAGAGGGTCTGAGACTCAGACACACTGTGCCCTGTTTCTCTGTTTGTTTCCAGTCTCTTAACTGCAAGCATAAAATCTTGTTAGGACATTAATATTTCTGTTCATGGTCTGCTCTAGAGCTAGGAGAGGTAAAAGAGCACAACAGTTTTATAGGAAGGAAAGGTTGGCTGAGGAATCACAGGACTCATTGCTTTGGATTCTTGCCGACACTTCTTGCCATTCATTTCTTCTGTGATGCCTCTCATCCAGCTCTTCTTGTTTACTCTTGCATCACAGGTTGTAATATTTAAAGTGAATTAAAGAAACTATTTATTTACACAGTTTTTTCATCATGGTGCTTGGTGTCAGTGCAGGTCTCAGACAATTTACTGGAAGAGGCTGCAGAAGACTGCAGCTACTTTAGTCTGCCATCATTGGTGACTATGTAATCAAAACAAGTGATAGTCAAATTCAACACATTCATTTCCCCATCACAGGGGATCAAAAATTTGCCCTGAGAATCAGAAATTAACGCATGCCATTGGAAGTACTCTACAAGTAGTCAAGTACCCCAAAAGATTTTCCTGTCCTATGGCACAGGCACTTTTCTTTGCTGGAAGCAATACTAAATGACAATAAAAACTGACAATCTCATCTGTTCTGGCGAGTCTCATATTATTATTAAGAATCAACCCACAGATCACTGTTTGGGAGCTAGGTTCTGTCTGGTTTTTGTGTTGCTTACTTCCTTATAAAAAGTTTCTAATAGCTGATAGGAAAAAAAAGATATTTAGTGTAATTTCACTGGATGCTTTAAATATATTTTTAAAAGAGGAACACCGATTTTTTTCTAAATATGTCTGACCAATATCTCCAGAAGGACTATCCAAATTTTTTTTTTCTGGGTTAAGTGGAGAAAGTTACTGATATGGGACAAGCAGTGCTTTTTTTAGTTACTTAAAGCATAGTCCTATATGATCCTGAGCTACCACCTGATTTTCTGTTTTGTCAAACTATCCTATAAAGATCTAAATTAAATTGGCCTGACCATGTTAAGAATAAAACCAGAGAACTAGAACTGATAAAACACCCATTTTTCTATTTCCTTAGTAGTGTTTTCTACTAATAGAATGAGCATATTTAATCAACACTGTCTATGTGGATAAATATATATGGTATTACAACAGGTAGTATACAGTTATTCATATTTCGAACCAACATTTTATCACCCGGCAATGGTTACTGTTCTGAAACTCTCTCTGTTATTCAAGGCCTTGTGATCTTACATGGCAACAGGTCTTAGTGATCTTTTGAAAATGTGCAGAAATCCAGGTTAACTTAATTGACTTGAATTAGGTAAATGCAGTAGGAGATTGACAGGAAACTGGGATGAAGGATTGAGGGTCCACTGATGACTTTCCAGTATTTATTTCACTGATGGCTGATTTTTGAGGTTATATTGACTAGTGCCTACCAGATAAATTAGTAATAACTAAGGATACTTAGTGCTGTGAAGACCTTTGTTCTCTTGTTTTCTGTTTGTTCACCCTGCTCAGGTTTTCGGTTGTTGTTTGTTTCTTTTTTTATTTGGTTGGGGTTTTGAAATTTTTTTTGTTTGTTTTGTGTTTGTTTATGGGTTTTTGTTTGGTTGCTTCTTGTTTGTTTGTCTGTCTGTTTGTTTGTTTGTTTGTTTGTTTTTCTCAGAAGCTTGCAGCAGAAGACCAAATACATCCCTGCATTGCATTTTGTGGTCATTCTTACATAGCTGATGACACTGTTATTGCAGGAGGACAGAAATATAGCATGTGAAAAAGTACTCTAGTTATATTTCTGTTGGTTTTGACTGCATATGAATTCTTACTGAATGATTTTCAGATACAAAACTGCATCTGAAATATTACTAATGCTTCCATTACTCAGAAGTAGCTTTGGAAAACATATGACTGCTTGGGTGTCAAAAAAGCCAAATATAGGGTCACTATGAAGAAATGTGTCTTGACCTCATGCCTCATCTGAGTTCTTGTCAAGTTATCACAGTTTAAGTCCTTTTCAAAGCCTCAAATATATTTTCCTTCCTCTGGTGTCTACCTAAAGGTAGAATTTTCTCTACTAAGTTCCTCATGGCTCTGTCATTCTGTAGCTCTGTTACTCGTCATGTACACAAGCAGGGTCCTAAATCTATGGCCATTACATGAAAATTGATTTTTCAGTGAAGATAGGAGCTGTTGTATTCCACCCACAGAGAGATTTCTGTACATATATTTACCTTCTATTTGTGTCATCCTATGGCCAGTGAGAAGATAACCACTTCCTGCTGGAAGACTGCTTCAACTGAGCAGTCTGAGGCAAATTAATTATAAATATTAAACTTTTTTTTATTTTTAACCACATAGTCTATTTCTGCATTCATATAATTTTCAATATATTTTATATATTTATATAATTTCCTCTGCAATAATTTAACGTGCATATTGAATTGCAAAGGAGCAGATGAAGTTAGATGCACTGTACATCATTAGATAGATATATTTTTTTAAGAAAACATGATGGATACAAATGCTGTGGTAAAGTATTAGTGTAGTATTAGTGAAAAATCACCAAAGACAAGTTACTCTGAAGTTAACTTGAAAAATGAAATGTTTGTTGAGATTAAAATATATCTTACACTGAGAAAGTTAAGAATTGAATCCACTTATTTAATCAAAAGAGAAGTTCAGAGGTGATTAAGTTCCAGCATATGAGATGAAGGAGAAAAAAGACAGAAACCACAGATCCTTAGCCTAATGAAGAAATTCATGACAAAAAAGCCAATGGATGGAAGCTAATTAAAAAGACAAAGTTGAATTAAAAATATGGCATGCATTAATAAGAGTCAAATGATTAAAAGATGGAACTATCAGGGGACAAACCTGGATTTTCCATCTTTTGATTCCTCCAGATAAATACTAATTTCTTCTCTGTAAATATCCATTTGTCAAACACGCATTACTGCACTTAATACACTGGTAATTGGGTGAAATCTATTATGTATGAGATATATAAGAATGTATTCAAATCTCTGGCTCAAAGCATTCATAGTGTATCATTTCAGAAATTAAAAGGTAGAAGAAAAACCGCAATGTTAATACACAGACTGTCCTGTCTTTTTATTTTGACAATGATGCAAGTGCGAAGTATATACTTGTGCAGTGTTACTTGATGATAACTCTGAAAGCATGTAGCACCCTAGTTTTGGTGTCTTTTTACAAATGAGAGAAATTATTCTGCACCTAATGTTGCGCTTACATGGGAACTCGTGACCTGGTCTGAGTCAGGAGTTTATAATGTGACCTGAAACTAGGCAGGTTTTCAGTTATTCAAGTTTAATTTTAGATGTTTTGTGGAATTCTGACTTAAACCAAGCATGAAGTTAGCTCTGTAAAGATCCTAAACCAGAACTTGATTAGTTAACTGGTAGGTACTTGTTGTTAAGGGCCGACTTTTATAATTTTTTTATATTACTGGATTTATTAATGGCAGGAGTTAAGGAGCTCAGTAATCTAGCAGAAAAGGATGTAGTGTTATCAAAGGCTGGAAGATGAGACCAGTAAATTTGAATATGAAATAAAGCATAATACCAGCAAAGATTAACATGTCCAAAGGAGGGCAAGAAATTTGGTGAAATGCCTGGAGACTTATTAGTGCTGCATTAAGGCTGGACTTAATGATCTTAGAAGTATTTTTCAACTTTAATGATACTATGATTCTACAGGCTGTTTGCCCACTGGAGGTGAATACCAGTGGAGGTGGGATTGCCCTAATTCTTGTTGTCACTTTAGAATGTTGGGTTTAGGCAAGAGGAAGTTCAAAGTTTTATAGAGGGACAATAGATTGAATTTACTGCCCTGAGATATCAAGTCATACATCTTATGAATCCTTTTAGCTGTAAAGTCTTGGAAACTATCCTGTATATTAAGCCAACTTTGTACATTTGCTTTCTTCCCTTACCTGCCCTGTTGTACTTAGAAAGGTCTTCACTACTTTATTCCATTCAGATTACTTTAATCAAGGGGAGAAAGCCTAGGTAAAATAGGAATTCTGACCTCCCTGGCTGGTAACATTTGAGAAGTGACAGTAGAGGAGAAGGAAAAGACACTAAAAGTTTGATTTCATGAACTTCAGATTTATAGATAGCAAGAAGTCAAAAGTAATTATGTATTACTCTGCATCTATTACTAAATTCTGTAAGTGACAGTCAACCCAGAAAATACGCTGCCATTTTTAGTAAATGAAATTAAAACAGAAACTGAAATAAGATACTGAGAATAATCAACGAGATCATGCTGTCATACAAGTTATAATAATGGTACATTTCATTCTTCTCTGGGGTGCTGTCTTTTTCTTCTCTTCAGCATATGTGCCCCAGAACAGAGATCTCGCATCTATATAACAGTAATGCTGTTTAACCCAGAACATATGATTAACTGATTCACCTGCTAATGTTCTCAGCTGGACCTCTCATAAATATCTCCTCCTCTTTAGGGACATTGCCTTCTGGAATAGAATACAGTTAATTAATAGATTAATAAAGAGAGAGGGGGAAAAAAAGAGGTTGTGATTGTGCCTTTTGTGTTTAATAGACAGTCAGTCTTTCCATGAAAATTACTATATTTTGTTCACTGTTTTGCCCTTACCATCATAAATCTTCATTTTGGAGATACACCTTCCTATTTACAAGATAAAAGAGAGGCAGCGTGAAAAATATATATATTCCTAAAAGTGAAACAGTCATACTTTTCCTTGAAGGTCTTAAAAGGGTTTGAGTGAATGGGGTGACATCAAGCTGGCAACTTGTCACTAATGGGGCTCCACAGGGCTCCCCCCTCAGCCTTGTGCTCTTCAACATCTTCATAAATTACTTGGACACAGTTTCACAGATGATACAAAACTGGGAGGAGCTGTTGATTCTTTCGAAGGTGGGAACGCCCTGAAGAGAGACCTCAGCAATTTAGGGAGATAGGCAGTCTCCAACCATATGCAGTTCAACAAAGTGCTGCATTCTGCACCTGGGATGGGGCAACCCTGGCTGTAGATGTACACTGGGGAAGGAAATGCTGGAAAGCAGTGCCAAGGAAAGGGATCTGGAGTCCTGGTTGAAGGCAAGGTAAATCTGAGTCAGCAGTGCCCTGGCAGCCAGGAGGGCTGGGGGTCCATTCCAGCTCAGCAGATTCTGTGATGCTGTGACTCAAGATGTGACCACCCTTAAAAACCAGCTATGGAAATTACACCTGCCTTTATGTGAAAGCTGCTTTAGGCTGGTGACTTTTTATTGCTATTGGTGGAGTGGGTTTCTCAATATCCTTTGACAGACATAAATCTGCTTTTATAGGGAAAGGAATTACAGTAAAACATAGAATAACTTTCTATATGTTACTGCCAATTTTATCATGACTGTTTTCCAGGGAATCTGTGAGTCACTGCCATCAGTTTACTTTTCACTGTCTGCCCAAATGTACATATTGTTATTTAAGTGTGACAAAGAGGGAGGGTGAATTTTTCAGATAAATTAAATTGCACAGACTTCATCTGTAAGAGACAGAAAACATAGAAAACACAAATTAATGGATAAAGAGAGGTCCATATAAGCAAATCATTATATTTTTATAATTTTACCATTTTTTCCTAGATATTTCTTTCTGAACCAAACCTACAGTCAGGTTGATAAACAAAGAAAAATGAAGAGTGAATGAAAGTTCTCTACATTAAATGGGTAAAATGGTATATTGTTATATGCAATGATAGAAATTACAGAACATTCTTCTCCATGCCATTCATAGAGAAAGTTTGACTTCACAAAAACATGTCAAAGTTGCTATCATACTTGAGTCTACAGTTTTTTCTCAGAAAAAAAATTGCCAGCAAAACTCAAATTCTGATTTAAAAATACTAGTAGCAGTAGTAAAAATGTAGTCATTATCTCCAAGTTTATCTAACTGGCAACAGAGTCTGCTTATTAGAAATAAAAGAAAAATATATATGCACAGAGATAGGTATTCAGATCCTCTGAAACCGTTAGCTCTTCTGTGAGAGGAGGCATACAGCCACCTTTCTTGACACATATCCTGTCCCCCATTGTCTGTTAGAACAAAACATAAAATTTTAAAAAAACCCAAATGATCATAAAAATGGCATGTTTTAAGTGCATGTGAAAGGCTGCTTCCTTATGTCAACTTCCCCCCCACCTCAAAACACCCCCTGCAAGTCAGCATCTGATGTGTGGACCTGTTTCAGCCTTGACATGCTGGATATATCAGAGACAGTTTGATGTATTTGCAATAAAAAGGGAACTGCAGCAAGCTTGGAACCAGTGAAATTTACTGTTGTGAAAATGATGGCATTTTGATCCTGTGCAAGCCTCTAGCCTATGCCCCCGTCATCCAGAATAGCAGAAAAACAGTTGCTGTATAAAGTTTATTGAGGCTTTGGAAAGCATCTGTAACTTCTGGGCGCTGTAGTTCCAGTCAGTCTGCTCTTTGTCAGAACCCCCAGTGACTCAACAGTAAACTAAAGTAAGCCTAAAATACAGGCTAGCCAGGAGTTTGGAATGGTATTGGCCACATATTGCTTCTGATAATAAGAATGAAAAGCAAGATCTTTTAGAGGAAGAGTACAGATTTTGTTATGGATTTCCCCATATAAATATACAGGAATTTAAAAGGTACAAATATTGCAGAAACTTCTCTCTTTAGAAGCATGTGTTGGTAACAAATTCTATCTGATAACAACAAATCAGAGGACTAGAGGTCCTCACAGTTTAATCTACAAAGCTCTCTATTTGAAAACCCAGGACTTTACTATGTTTGTTTTCAAATCGGGTATCCACAGTTTGTTAAATCTTGAATCCTCCTTCACCACTTCCATGAGAAGATTGCTATTAATCAAAGATTAAGATTTTACAAAAATAAAAAAAAAAGCAACAGATTTGATGCCACTGATTAAGGCCAGATGCTGTGAGTTTTAATCCAGCTGAGTAGCACCTTAGGCGATTGCCAGCAGGAATATATGATAGAAATTCAGTTCAGGTTCTTAGGGATGACTCCTATTTTGAAGCCTGCAATCTAGAGAAGGAATAGAAAACTATGAAGAAATATACTACTATAAAGGTTTGACTGGCGGCTAAAATTTCTGCTTAGTGTCTACCGCATTTTATGCCTTTTGAAAAATGGGGAAAATGGCCATAAAAATAATCTTTGCTTTCAATAAATTTTACCAATATTTTATCCATGACCAGTGGATTTTCTCAAATACCTGTCCAACAGAGCTGGTATGGATTCAGAATATGTTTTCTATTTAAACTGTGTCTTGCCATGTGAATGCTTTTTTTCTGGTGCTAAATTCAGCTGCAAAATCAGCAGAGCAAATAATGCCTCCTTGATTGCCCAAGAAACAGAGGTGCAATTTCCACAAATACTTCCAAAGGGTTTTTCTGTATTTTTAGGCTATTAGATAAGGCTATTCCAAGGTTCTGCTTCATTTCTAATTTTAAGTCATCCATACGCACTGCAGCAGAAAGCCAGCTGAAGAATATGAACCATGTAGTAAATACAAATCAGCATTGAAACAGAAATGTCAAAACTAGAATAGGTTCAAGATATGTTTGGGACATGCTGAATCTCAACTGCTGACCTAGGCCATGCATAACCTGTAAAAAAAAAAAAAAAAAAACCAAACCAAAAAAACCCAACCCAAAACCAAAATTAACAAAGTATCTTTTTGTTCAAGTGAAAAAAAAAAAGAAAGAATAGCCACCATTAGCACTCAATTGACCTGTATTTATTGAGCATCTTTTAAAAATTATTATAGAAAATGGGATGGGAGCAAAAACTGGAGATCTCTCAGCTGACATCAATCTAAAGTATCAGTGGCCTATCAAAAAGGGAAAGTAAAATACTTGTATTTAAAAAGATTCAATAGAGTTTCAAATGTGTGCAGTATCGTGAAATCCACAGCTGAGCATCAGCTGTTTTAGATCCCTCTACATTTGATGTTTAACGGCTAACAGTCAAACTTTTCATCTTTTTTCAAACCAAGACTTGTTGCTCAGGTTAGTGCATGACTACAGACCTTGTTTATGTAGTTATGACTACTTTCATATTTTTACAGTGTGTGTAGGACTCAGGTAGAAATATGGGGAGACATACTGGATCTCTCAAATATTTGCACAAGTTACAGAACCACGGCAGGGTTTTTTCTGACCATCTTAAATGGCATTTTTTTCCTTTTACTATACATGCTAAAGATACATAGGTGATGATAAAAAAGCAGCATAGAAACTTTTGTCATTTGGAAGGGCCTCATCTCTCATTGAAGAAAAACAAAGACTTTTATCTTGGTGATAAGAGGTCTGCTGGGAAATGTAGAAGAAAACAGTTTAATGAGGATGTATTTATTTCAACATGTTCTTTTTTTCTTTCTTAGATGTGGTTATGGAGTATTTGAATACAGCAGGTGAGAACATGGCTGACCTCCAGGACCTGAATGGTTTGGGGTCTAGGTATTTCTGTAGTAAGGAGGAGTTGGACTATAAAGAACACACTTTTCTGTGTGAACACTTAGTTTCAACGTTGAGTAATTTCATGTTCAATGCACCTATTAGAAGATGACATGGAATACATGTCTGGGCTTCTTCAGGTAGATTTTAATCTATAAAATAAATATTCATATGAGTAGATGTCTCAAAATCCTGTGATATTTTGTAACAATGTTGTCATATCTCCAAAGTGACAGTATGATGACTTTCTTCAGATTAAGAATATACCTGACAGTACTGCATTGCAGAATTAAAAAAAAATTAAAATTAGAATAAAAATTATATTTGGGATAAGTCAGAATGGCAGCCTTCTCCTCAATGGGTGAACACTGGGGAAACCTACAGGAGTATCTCCATCATGTCAGAATTACTGTTTCTGGAAAATCTGGTTTCTCAGAAAGATTCCTTCAGTAGGTGGAGTACCAGTAATCATGAACTGCGGGAAACATTTTCAGTGAATTGTAAATTCACATAAAGTAAGGGCAAGCAGAAATGCATTTCACTTTCTTTCATAAAGAAGACTCTGGAGGGTTAGTATTAAGGCAACAAAAGATTATTCCTGATTTACAGGCAAAAATGTAGTGCAGCAAGTTTACTGTATTTATCTAGCAGGTGAAAGGTTAAAAGCAGCTCTGTACCCAGAGAAGAAAAATATTTGCAGAAGAAATTTACTAAGGAAAGCGCGCTTGAATTTTTAATTCTTCTTGGTACCTTTTCGGTTGTCTTCTCCTGTGGTGGAAGACTAATGAGGCTGCTTGTAGTTTTGCCCCCATAAGACTGGAGGCAAAAAAGCTGTCATTTAAAGTGTATCTACCTCAGCATTAACCAGCGGCCATCACAAAAAAAAAAATTTAAAAAAGTCTGGTTGTCCTGAAGTGTTCTAGCAGTGTTGTTGTTTTCCTGGAAAATTCAAGAAATGGTGTTACTCTAGAAACAGTGTTACTCTCTAGTTTTAGGTTATGTCCATTTCTTTTGATGTTTGAGTATAAGAAGGAGTAGGAAATAAGAAGACTTGCAGAAATGAGTAGTTTCTGATACTAAAAGTACATAATACAAAGATATGTTAATCTGTACTGAAGTTGAACATGCAGCATCCAAGGAGATCAAATCCTGCCACAATGTCTGTTCTGAAACAGAACCCCACACATAATGAATGGGCAAGTGGCACTTAATCAGTGGCTTACTTTACATAGATAGATATGAATCCAGCATGCTGTTGCTTTCCCCAAGTACATTTTTCTTGGATGGAGAAGAGGATTTGTAATCACACGTCCTTGTATGTGATTTCCTATCAAGCTGATCCCACACAGCCTGTGGATTTAGGTCCAGATCTTTAAAGTCGTCTGAGTAAATAAAGTAACAGGAAGGGATCAAGAGGGGTTTACATGCAGTGCCTCTTTTGAAGTCATACATCATGTAAAATTTCTCACAACAGGAGTCACATTGTTGCTAAATCCTACCTCATCTATTTTAAGCTTGACTCCTAGTTCCTTGAAAAGCCACTCTCTATGTGTTGGTGCTTTTTCATCAGAGTCACAGGCTTCCCACAGGATCTGGGCTTTGCAACTAGAGATTGTGAGGACTGATAACAGTGAAAAAGTGCCAAGCCTTTTCTTAGCTCAGTGTACTGGAATCTTATCTGTCTGATCCTGAGAAGTTGTGTTACCTGCACACTTTTTTTTTTTTGGTCAGGTATTTCATATTGAAGACACACTAAGCTGATGTTAGTCCTCTCAGGCACTTCCAAGGCACCACTAGTACCCTGTCTCTCTCTGTCTCCCTCTTGCATATTACAGGCTTGGAGACGTGAGCTCCATTTCCCCAGGGCTTCTTGCTTGTGGAAAACAGACTGTGCTTGGAAGGACATCAGGCTTGCTTGCTTGCCCCATCGAGAGCTGACACTTTTGATATTCTCCTGTGTGCACAGGGCGTGCACGAAAGCACATTTCATGCAGCACTCTCCAAGAAGCTCAGTGGAGAAACTTTTGGAAGGCAAAATCTTCTTGTCATAGATATGTGTCCTACTTGGGAAAATATTCCATGGTACCACAGACCTTTTATTTTTCTTCTGTGTGCAGTCAGTACTGATCTTCATTCTTCAGGTTCTCACTCTTCAGGAAACAGAGACTGCTTGGCCTGTGTTGCTTCTACTGCTCTCTGTGGCTCTGTGGATACTCTTTTCCAGACTGCAATGGATGTATTTTCAAGCTGAAATGCTTTCTTCAACCAGAAGAGGAATGCATGGGCCTGCTCCTAGCTACACATGTACATTGTGTTAATACTTGTGAGCATTGGCCCTGAAACAGAATCAGAAGAGTAGCATAACATAAAGAATATTAGATAAATTTTTTTAAATCCTGCTTCCGCTTGGAACCTCTCTGAATCCTTTAATATGTTTTGGAGATGAAACAACAAATAACATTCCAATTTTTGAGTTATTTGACTCATGGTCTGGTAGGGAATGGACTAGAATAGGCTACTTCTGTTATGTTCTGCATGACAAATCTGATCCAGGCCTGAGGGCTCTATCCAAGAGAGAAGCTCTCTCTGCAGTGCAGGCCTGAGGCCCATCCAGAAGAGAGAGTCAGAGAAGGGCACAATTACGACATTGCTCAGGCAGAGACTGAATGCTCCAAGGAAATGAACAAGTATTTTTCATCTCAGAAAGTTTTTCAACTATTTAATTCTGGAGCATCTCCTGCTCCACGCTGTGGGCTTGATCTTTGAGCCAAGATCTTTTATCTCCTAGTGTCAGAGGTGAGGGAGTTTGCCACCCCGTGGAAGCCCAGCTAAACTGGATAAACCTAAAGGATTCTTAGAAAACCCACAGTATCCATGTACTTTTTGCAAATATGTTTAAATGGACAAGTGAACTCAAGATGATCCGTACCTCTCACCCTCATCATGGCTCCTTCCAAAACAGTGAAGAGCCAATGCCCAGGCTGACAAAATTGCCCATTCTGTCCTTTCTCCAGTCCAGGCCTGGGAAGCAATGTCATCAAAGATTTCCTAAAAATTAGTGGTAGGGAAAGAAGGGAGCAAGAAGAATCAAATCAAAGTGTATAAAAAAAGAATAGAATAATTGAGCTGGAAGGGACCAACAATGACTATTGAGTCCAGCTGCCTGACTGCATCAGGGCTGACCAATAACTAAAGCATATTATTAAGAATGTTGTCCAAAAGACTCTTCAGCATTGACCAGCTCAGTACATTGATCACTTCTCTCAGGAACCTGTTCCAGGGTATGATCACCCTCTGGGTAAAGAAATGCTTCCTCATGTCAAGAAACCTCTGCTGATGGATGCAGCTTTGAGCCATTCCAATGCACCCTGGCTCCAAATCCAAGGAAGGAATCATCACCTCCCTCTCTCCTCACCCTTCTCAGGAAGCTGTAGAGACCAGTGGGGCTGCTCCTCAGCGTCCTTCTCTCCAAACAAGAAAACCCAGTGTCCTGAGCCGCTCCTCACAGGACAGCCTGCCAGCCCCATCCACAGCTTTGGCACTTTGGTTCCTCTGGATGCATTCAGGAACCTTCACATCCTTTTGAGATTGTGAGGCCCAGAAGCACACACAGTACTCAGGGTGAGGCCACACCAAGCACAGCAGGATAATACATTCTCTGAAGTGGCTGGTGAAGCTGTGTTTGATGCATTCCAGGAGGTGGTTTGTCCTGGGCTGCCTGGGTACACCTTGCTGACTCCTGCTGAGCCTCCTGCCAGCCAGCACCCCCAGACCCCTCCTGCAGGGCTGCTCTCCAGCCCTCACCCAATTTGGACTTGTGCTCAAAAATTTGGGAAAACATTATCCCAAGGTGACTAGCAGGGACGCCTAAAACTTCATCTCAATCTGAGCATTTCCTCTTGGATAGCCACTTAATGATAATGAACTGCAACAAAAGTTCAGATCCTCTTGGCACTTTAGATGAAATGAGATTTTAAATTCAAGTTATTACGTGTGTTATTATCACACAAAAATATAGCATTAGCATCTTACATAATAAAAGTAAAATAATCACCTTAACAAGAAAATAATATGACAGCTAATAAGTCTTATTTTCGTCTCTTTATATATCGTAGGATACTTAGGTCTTTCAGATGATGAACTTGCTAAAACAATTCTGTCTCTCACATTGAGAATCAGTTGCCTGATTGATATTAGAAAATTCTTACTCAAGTCATCACTCTTTTAAGAATCTCTGAGCATAGCTTTGTTAGAATAGAGGCAAACCTTACAGCACACATCCTGTAAAAATACCCTCTACTAAACCCATTTAGCATAGTGCTTTTGAAGTAGCAGTGGCCTCAGAAGAATTCAGTTAATGAAGGAAGATACTGAGAGGACAGTGTTTTACTAAACCTAAGTGAGGCTACTTTGCCATGAGTTCTTGGAGATAACATTTTGCTGCAAAAGTGAGTTACTTACATGAACAATGGTTACACTCTGTGTAGCCATAGTGCCTTCAAAGAAGCTGCTTGCTTTTGATGCAGGCAAAATACTGATGTTTGAAGCAAAAGGAAGGTGATGTGCCTAAATGCAGACATACATCTAATGAGCCACTGGAAAATCAAGTAATAAATCTCTGCTCAAAATCAGAGGCTATCCACATATTCATCCTGAGTTAACAGCTCTGGAGCCTGACTGGAGGCAGTGTTTACTCATGTTTCCCAAGTTACAGGATCTGCCAATCAGAAGGAGACCATTAACCACTGAGGAAATAATTTACTGGGGAATTCACAAAGAAAAATGGCCAGTAGCTTGAATCAGAAGGCTTCCCTTTGGTATTCATATACAATGTTCATTAAGCAAGCCCTGCAAAATGTCATGTTTTATAGGTGATGAAGGTTGTTTCCTTTTCTGCTTTTGTTATTGAAACACTAAATGGTTATCATTTCAAGGTGCTCCCCAGTACTTTTCAAACACCATCATTACATCTTCACTTATGTAATATACTATACCAAAACTCTCAGAATATGTCATAAGATCCTACTTATTACTGGGTTGATTTATTCATAAATCATTTTCCTTATAAGGCTGTGCTACTGTCAGTAAGGCAAAGAGCAGCTTCCACTAAATGCTAAAACTGTCCTCACATTTCTCCTGAGTTTAAAACTGGATTCCAGCTAATAGATTTTTATCTTTTTTTTGTGGTAGAAGTAAGAGTTGGAATATCTCATTTTCTGTCACAAGTCTTGTGCTCACCTGGTTAAGTCCAAAGTTCACACTTGTAAGTGACAGATTTTAAAACAGTTTATTTAGTGTCTGTGTTTCTTATAGTAAAACAAAAAGTTAATTTGGGTATATGAAAACCAGCAAAAGATGGCAAACAGCATGAGTAATAGCTAAAAAGTTGCAATTTAAATACCAAGGAGGTAAGCACCAGCGTGAAAAAAACTAAGCATATCAAATTTTGTTATGCCTCTAGGGATAGGCAAATTTTTCTCTTCCATATAAAACTTTATATAAAACTCTGCTATCGAGATATCATTGTTATATTTCCTTTTTAAAGAGATGGGTTTTATAAATGTAGATTGTTGGGAGTTTGGGATTATAGATTGGGTTGTTTTCTTTTTTCTTTAGTACAACTTTTTGCACACAAAAGAAGCCTAGAAGCATAGAAAGCAAATTGTTAGCTGATTTTGACAAACAAACCACACAGCATAATCATTTAAAACTTTTAGAGTATACTTGAACCAATTTGACTTCCAGAGATGGATTTCATGCAGTTCAGAGAAGCCTACACCTTGCTTGTACACACATGAAAATCCCATTGCAGGAAAGGCATGCAGACTTACTAAGGCTAATGTTAATTTTATAATGTCTCTTACCTATGATTTCACTGTTCATTTTTTTCCATCTATAATTGTTCTATAGGAAGTTGCAATTGAGGATATGATAAAGTAAAATAATAATCCTTATTGTTCAAGTTTTCCAAGTGATTTTTCATTGTATGTATTTAGAATTTTGATACTAAAACCCTACAACGTAGAATATTTTAAAGAACTTCCCACGCATTTTTGACTGAAAATAATTTAATATTCAGTTTTTGTAAAAGGACTACATAAGATTGGCTGCCTTGGATTCATCTTTGGTTTTTTAATTAATTCAAAGTAGGATCTGATTATTGGGATTGCAAACCAGAGAAACTACTCTAATTGTTCTTATTTTCAGTTATACACGGATTTAAAAATGCTTGGTCTGTGCACTAGTTGTTGATCCATTGACTTCATAGGAAGGAGTCTCATCAGCTTCATTAGGTGTTGCGTTAAGCCAATAGTAAGGCCATAAATACAAAATCATGGGGCACAGTTTCAAAATTCATAGCAAAAATCCTCTGGGATTTCAGTATTTTTCATTAACAGACAGTTCTCCATGTGAAGAACTAGTGAAGCTGACTACTGGGGCTCAGGAGATTTTTATGATCTTTTCTTTGTTATTCTCCTTCTCATATTCCATTTTCTTATTAATTCCATTTTCTTATTCTTTTTTCAGCAGACAAAACTAAGAGGACAGACAATGTACAATAAAACTGGTGCTTGGCAATAAAAGCCTGCAACAAAGAGAAGCCATCCTTGTTTTAGGATTGACAGTCATAGTCCTTTTATCCCACTAGGACTAGCTCTTTTCTTTCTGTGTTCAGATTTTTCTGTATGAGAATGGTCTTCATAGGCAAATACACATGCCAGCAGTTATCCTGTTTCAGGCTAAATTCTTCAATGATAAAGATCCAGTTCCCAAAAACATCTTGTGTTCAATCTTCATGAGGGCAGAGCTGATGGGCTACAGCAATCTTAATTCCCATCTCTTGCTGTTCTAACATTAAGCAGTTTTGCTGTTTGGAAACCTCTGTTGAAATACACTACCACAGACCTTTCACAGAAAAGCAGTTGTATCTGTAAATGGGAAAAAAGAAAAAAAGATCCTGATGTTTTCCTGGTGCTGTATTTCAAAGTGTGTTGGCTTTGCAAAAAATAGATAAACATCAAATCCCACATGTATAGATACACCTCTGCTTTGTATTCTAGGCTGGTTTTCTTAGCATTCTTCTGTGTCTCTTCAGCAGAGAAATTATTACTGTCCTGTGACATTTCCTTGGAACATTCAAATCTTGCCTATGTGGAAAATATATTTTATTATATATTGTATTAATAAAATTAAATGTGTATTTTTCTATGCAAAACAGAGGCATGTGTAGCTTTAAAAGAGCCTTGCTTGTTCTTGAATTTCTACATTTTCTTTATGTACTAAACATGAAAAAAAGCTTCAAAAAGTAATGTGAATGAAAAATATTATAAAATAATAAAAATCTAGTGCTGTCTTTAAACCTCCCACACTGCAATTGAGTGCAATTCCAACAAGCCACAGGTGTACACCATATGCATAGGTGCAAATGTGACTATGAGAGGTCTGATGACAGTTCTGGGTCCACAGAGCATTCATCTCAATATAAACATCTGTTGTGTATTCAAGGCAAAACTGTGCAGAATATAGAGCTATAACTGAGGTTTCAAATGCAGAGATATCAGGAAACTCCAGGTTATTGCTCCAACAGGAACTCAGATTTGGTCACATTATAAAAAGGTAGTACTTTTTATTAGTGTGCATGATGTTAGGCTTCATGCCTTATTATACTGAGATGGAATCGCTTCAGCTCAACAGAGTATAGGGACTACTAACTTGGAGTGATGCACTTATTTCTCAATTATGGGACTGAGGCACTCTTCTGGCAGAGGGGCTCTTATGAGCTGGGCTGTTGTTAGCTGTCAATATACATTGTGTAAATCCTGTGGTTTGATTGGCTGCTCCCTGTCATAAACCAGCAATAAATATGATGTGCCTAACTTCTGTATTCCACTGTTGACAGCTGAAGTTGCCAAATCCTTTGCGTTATATATAAAAGACCCTGTTATCAGATGCTTATAATTTGGCCAAACTTTAGCTGTGCAGGATTAAATTTCCTGTGCCTTGTGTCTGCCTTTAGGCTAATGTCCTTTTTAATTTCTTCTAAAACCATTTCTGAGAAAGAAATAAGGGGAAACTATATTAACCACACAAGGTCTCTTCACAGTTCTCTCTTCACATCTTGCTGCATTTCCAAAAGTGCAGCCTGAAAGGCAAAAAATATGTCAGGCTAAACTGCTGGGGACTGAAAACCTTGGCTTTGTACAATTGAGAAGCCTGGGACAAGACAGGGTATATAATCTTATTTTCTTTGGCATTTTTATTCTTCTAACTCCAAATCAGTCACATTTAAACAGGACTAGACTCACTCCTGCATCAGATTAAATAGCTTTTCACAGTGTCAATCTTCTTGAGGTATCAACAGTACCTATACGGTTGTGTGGGTTTTTTAAACAAATATTATAAGAGGAATCCTGTTAGCACCAAGGTGTCTCACACTAAAGGCTTATTGTGCTCTCTCAGATTCAATAGCTCAATATCATTAGTAATGAGAAAAGAAGAAAGCACTAATATGTCACTTTGGAAGACTGAAGTGTCTTCATGCTTAATAGCAGAGGTTTGGATCACTGTTTTAGGCTATTGTGATTTGGACGTCCATCCTAATGAAAATACATTCTAAAAATAATGATTATATGAATATCACTGAAAGCTGTCACATGGAATCCTTTGAGAAAATTAAAAATCTTCCTTCCTTCCTTCCTTCCTTCCTTCCTTCCTTCCTTCCCTCTAGCCCTCCTTCCCTCTAGCCCTCCTTCCCTCCTTCCCTCCTTCCCTCCTTCCTTCCATTTCTACACAGAATGGTGGTGGTCTTGCTAGGCTTGCAAGTGAATGCCAATTGATGTTCTCTTTGGTAAAAGAATATCACCTTTGAGAATAAGACTACAACCCATACCCTTAGCAGTAGAAACACAGTGGCAGGGAGGCTGCAGTAAACTGCACTGGTTAAGGCTCTAACTTTGTGAGTTTTTACTTTAATGACACAAAAATCCTAAAATAATAATAATAAAAATGGGTGCAAATTCTTCCTTAACTTTTACTTCAAGGAAAGATAGAAGTGACCTTTTTTTACCAAGCCTTTCCATGAGAAAAATTGCCAACTTTAACACTCCAGCCTTCATTCAGAGATTTCCCTCCCTCTCCCCTATCTCCCCCCACGCACACATCCATGTATCTTTGTGAACTGAGAAGAAATTAAAGCAGAATTTGACTCTGTGTAATGAAATCCATTTTTCCTCAAAAAAGCCTGTCACGTTACAAAGGCAAACTCTTTCTAATAAATTTTCCTTTCATTTTATTTCTTTCCTGTGCTTTTTTTCCTTCCCCCCACCCTTTTTACTCTCTCTCTTTCTCTCTTAAGCAGAATGAAAAGAGTTCTTTAACCAAACAAATGTAAATACGTAAGTGGTAGGGATTTTTTTTAAAAGTATGTTTTTCAGTTCATCTAACAAAGACATATCTGTCTGCTCGAATGATTCCTTACTGAATATGAATGAGAAGCCCTTTAATGAGGTACGGTAATTAAGCTCTGGCAAGCCCCCCTAGCCCCCTGTCAGCAGCTTCCCAGGCAAACAGCCATTGAATCTGGTGATTGACAAACCAGACGCTGGACATGTACTGTAGCTGATGGGGAACAATGGGCTGGGGGGCTGTGGTATCTGACATACCAGGCTGTTTCTGCCCCATCAAAAGGCTGGGATCCTAGGGTGTCCCTCTTGCTGTCCTCAGGGCCTGGAGCTGCAGGTTTACCTGCCTGACTCTCCTGGCTCCTCTCAAGGTGCCTATCCCAGCCCGCTCCATGTGTGGCTGCGCAGCAGCAGGTTCTCTCCTTCAGCACTGGTGTGTCACACTGCTCAGCTCATAAATCTTTTTAATTGTTAAAAGTCTTTAACTATAGAATAGGATTCATTATCCATTGTGTTTGCCAAAATGCCATTTAATAAGTTGCTTGCTTTATTAACCCTGACAGAAAAGAAAACAGAGTTCTTTATCTCCAGCTGTTGGAGACAGATATGGGATTTCTCTGAACAGTTTTGCTTAACACATTGCAAAGTGAGTGTGTTTAACAGGTGCGGACTGACTGGTCTGGTTGAATTGCACACCTTTTCCTGCTGTCCCATACCCTGGGTAAACAGTATCCAAGTTTGCAGAAACCATGTGTGAAGTATTGGTAAGGAAAAAGAATAGACCAAGAAACAAGCTCTACAGAAAAACCTAAAAGTCCTGGTTTCTACCACCCTGTAACTGTTGCTGCATGATCGCTCAGCAGCCCAGATGAGAAGGATTCATCTTTGTTTTAATTGACTGTTGCCATATGGATTGGCAGTGTGAGGGAGTGCTTGATTTCCAGGCCAAGAGGTTAATTTCCTTCCTGTATGTCATCAATTCTATAACACATGCACATGCATTACATTCCTCATGATCATTTGGAAACATAGGTAGCGAAGGCCTGGCTGCAGGCTTTGTAGAACAAATTGGAAAATTATTTGAAACAACTTTGCCAACTTGAATTTTTAAAGTATATGTAGGGAGGAGAAACATACTTTTCAGGGAAGAAAATGAATAATTTAAACTTATCCTTTCTCCTAAATAACACTGAAAATATGTGCAAATATGTATATAAGCAACCATTATCTGAATAAGCAGTTAGAGTCATTCGTCAAAATTGGCAACATCCTCTTATTAAAATTGAAATCTCAACACTCTTCCTTCCTTCCTGGACTTTTTTTTTTTTTCCAAAAAGCAGAGATAAATCCCAGTAGTACAATTAAAACACCAGCTAAATATTACTTCGTTGGGCTTAACGATAGATTACAATGTGTGCATAATGACCCAGTTCTAGTAATATCACCTGATTTAGTAAGGAAATCAGAGTTTGCCATATGTTCACCAATAAGGTCTTAGAAATTCTTGTTCTTGATGTATCAGCCAACTGCTAGTGAGAATGCTGTTTGGTCCTGAAATCATCTTGGTTTTGAGCAGCAAGCACATAAAAGTCATAGGCATGTGGCTCATTTTATCATACCATCTCTAGGAATGAGCAGGGGGCTATTTAAAAACCTGCCACCTGCCTGGCCTTAATACCTTTATTCATGAAAGTGTTCTAGTTGCCAGCCTGTCTGAAAGTGGATTTCCTATTAGCAGCCCCAGAAAGGTATATGCTGTGACTTTAGGGATATTTTAAAAGATGAAAATTAATCTTGACATTTTCCCTAAATATATTAGCACCCAACTGGCAAGATTATTTAGCTCACATGGCAAACCAAAGGGCAACATCAAAACCCAAAACAGGAAAAAATCAAAACAGTAGGTTAAGCCAGACTCTACTGTGCCATTTAGCTGTGTATTTGCTACCTCTGTTATGTATTTATTATTTTTAGACTCATAAACTATGGTTCAGTAGTGAGCACTGTGTCTTTGCTGTGTACAAGCCAAGTTCAGACAGTGACTAAGGACTTGCGGGGTACCTATAGCTACCAAGGATCATAATGCAACCTGCAAATGTTCCATATTACTCAAACTTTGATTACTCAAACTTTGATTCTCATCTCCTTTAGACGACCCCTTTTTCCTTACTATCTCCCCAATATATTTTTTCACACCCATGTGCAGGTTAGAATCTGTTTTACCTCTTCAGGCAGATGGGACTTTGAGCTGCCACTTATTAAATGTTTGTCCTACCCACCCTGAGCTTTCATTTTGAGACAGCAGGAATGGTGGGAATTAGCACTGTTCCAGGTTAGCGCTGAAGTAATCACATTGGAATATGAACTGTTGATCATGGAGTTTTTTGACACCTAACACTAATGACACACATTTTCACTGTTCCATCAATATTCTGGCAACTAGGAGATTATTTTTTTACTTCAATTTTATATGGTTCACTAGTTTACAAGGTTTTTTTAATTAATTCAGGGGGTTAATTTGATATATTTAAATAATATATATCAAAATCTTCTTCCAATTACTCCCTTTTTCTTGTATTTCTTGAATTCACATATATTTTCAAATATGTATCAAATATATATTCAAAAATATTTTTTTGTAAATCCTGGTGTAACCCCTTAGATATCAGTGGAGTTTTAGTAGCACATTCCAACACAAGGATTTTCCACTATTTGCATATGTAAATCTCTTTATATTTGTGTAGCATTTTATGACAATTTATAGATCTGAACTTATATACAGAATTTAATCTTTGTTGTAATTTAACAGTACAAATGTCATACTTAATTTGCTTCTAGATGTAGAGATCTACCCTGAAATAGGGTAGATTTAAATTGGTTATAAATAACAAATCCTTCATGATGAGGATGGTGAGACACTGAAAGAAATTGCTCAGAGAAGTGGATGCCTTATCCCTGGAAGTGTTCAAGGTGAGACTGGATGAAGCTTTGAATAACCTGATCTAATGGAAGATGTCCCTTCTATGGGAGATGGGGTAGACCAGATTACCATTAAAAAGTCCCTTCCAACCAAAGCCATTCTGTGTTTTGTTCTGTGATTCAATGTGGTTTGAAGTACAGACTCTAAGTAGTGTGTAGTAAGTACTAGAGGAAAAGAGAGCTGGAGGTACCAAAGTTGCCTTGAAAGTATCTTTCATCTGAACTTTTCAGGTTTTTTGCAGTTTGAAATTGCATCACTCATTCCAGAGCTATCAACATCATTTATTCCAGCGGTATCAACAAGGAAGGAGAGTATCCAATGGTTATTTCAGGACATTTTCCTTCAAGATAGTTGTCTGAAATGCTTAGCTATTTTTTCACAGATCTCTCTAACAGGTTCCAGACACCATGAAGATTCTAGTTAGAATTGAAGTAGAATTAGCTGCTACAGCTTTTGGAGTCACAAAGCTGTTCATGTTGGTGTCTGCTGAATGCAGTAGCATAAGGTTGGGTGGACAGTTATTGCAGATAACTCTTCATAAACCTCACTTCTTGGACTTCCTGAACATCCATTGTTGATAACCAGTGAAGACAGGATATTTCAGGCTGGGAACACAGTCAGTGTCTTTGTATATTCCTTGAATCCTTATGAGAAACTAAGCCAGTCCAAATACACCTATTTAACATCATAAAACCAAGATGCTTCTATTGAAAACTCACGAAAACCTATAACTTTAAGAGGTATTTTTAATGTGACTTTTAAATTCCATGAGCATCTTAAATAAAATAAGTTAATTTATTGATATTAAAAAATGCACACTGTAGAAATTATTAATTTCTATATACTTTTTGTTAAAAATGAAAAACAAAACTGAACTGTAAATTTGCTGAACTTTAACATGTACAGAGGGAAGTGCTTTTTTTAAAAAAAGGTGACAGTGATGATAATAACAACAACAATAATAATAGCCTTTAAAATATTTTGTAGTCACATACAGGGAAAAAGTTAAAACTAGGTCTGCCAAATCCAATCCTTCCAGTAAGCTGGGCTTTCTTTTTATGCCAAACTACAGGACTTTTTTGTGTGCCTTTACAGTTCCACACATGTAGATGTTGTCTAATTCTATTGTATAACTTCATTAATAAATTATTAATTAATGTTAATACTGTCTAATATTAATGTTTTACTGAGCTCTTCTTTCTAACATCTCTGTCTTTTTCATCCAAATATCAGGACCTCTTCCTGCTGGTCATCATTCTCTGTTCTTTCTTATTCCTGGTTACGAGGTTTACTTCAAAGGCCATGAGTTAATATCTTTAGATGGTCAGTTATCAGGACTTAATCATGAAGGCATGAAAATGAAAGGCCCGTCCTTTCTTTGAAGATCTTGATGTATAAAGTGATGATGTATTTAGTGAAGGAAACTGTATATTTCAGGATAAGGGGAAATGTCCTCAGTTTGTGTTAGGAGTGATTTAGATTGTATATTAGGAAAATATTGTTCACTGAAAAGGTGGTCAGTCATTGGAATAGGCATTCCAGGGATGTAGTGGAAGCACCATCCATGCAAGTGTTCAAAAAGCATTTGTATTTGGCCCTGGGGGATATCGCTTAATGGTGAACACAGTCGTGTTGTGTAAAAGGTTGGCCTGGATTATCTCGGAGGTCTTTTCAAACCTTAATGATTCTGTGATTCTATGAAGATAAGAGGAGCAAAATAATGGGTATTTTTGATTATTATGATGGTGATTTTGCATTGTTGTCCAGGTTTTGTAAGAGGAGGGATTTGACTGAAGAACCTATTGCTTGTGGGGCTGTCTTCAACCATAAGTAGCAGCAGCAGTATGCCTGTGGCACAACACATTACGCCAAATCCCTGAAATGAGGCAGGGCATGTGGTACAGAGGCACTGCCACAGAGCTCAGGAGCCCTGCAGAGTGAAATAAAGTAGAAGCTTCTGCCATAAAACTTAGACCAAATTTTTTTAGTTCTGGAAGTTACTTTATTTGTATTGCCCAATAAAACTGGTACTTAGGCAATTTGTTTGCCCTTAAGGAAAGTGTTGTGACTGCAAGGTAGTGTAAAGATAACCATGATAGCTTTAAACTGGCTAGACAAGACACTGCTAGCAGCCTGATGAGGAATCAATATGGGCCAATTCATTGAGTATTTAACTTCCTTTAGATGCAGATGTGGCACAGCTGCATACTGTTGCCACCCTGATTACTTTAATGATAAAAGCTGGGTATGGCAGGACCAGAGGCAGATAGCTCAGAAAGAAATTCTGGCTGTTGTGGTATTTGGAGCAGAAACAAAGGAAATCTACCAGGAGCTATTTGTTAACTTTCCTTAGAGGTTTTGGTACACTGGGTGCTTGCCATGATGAAAGGCTGAAAGATTTGGTACCTGTCCTTCCACTAAACCTGCCCTACCTCAACCACAAGCTGTCCTTTTCTTCTGTCAGCACTCTGGCCTTGCAACAGCCCAGAACATATTTTCCCCTATCCTTCTGAGAGAGGATCAAAGCTTGAGAACTGCTAAAAAATTTGTTTTCCCTTACAGTGATTATCAAGGAGCAGCTGGTCTTCCAAGTTGCCAAGCTATTTTCTTTAGAACTTGCATTTCTTGCTTGAGTTGACCCATACCATATCACAGCACTGTGTGTATATTGACTGATGGAAAATTTCTGTGATAGAAAATCTGTAATAGGCCAGATAAAAAAACACTTCCTTTTCAGTTTCTTATTTCATGAGTCCTCTGTGTTAAAATGCTTCAAAAAGGCTTTTCTTCTCTTGTGATTCACTGAAGTTGCTTTCTTGAAGGTGCATTATTATAGAAATTATAATCAAAAAGTTGGTAATTGCTTTTTTTTGTTTTACAGGGACAGCACTGATTTTATCTTCCTCTGGCAGTGAAGTATTATTAAAAGTTCTTCGATTTCATTTTTTCTTGCATTTTTAAAAATTTCAGTAATGTTCAATCAAATAGTTTTCTTTCTGCTGAAAAAAACATCTCACCAAACTCAATAAGGAAAACTCTGAAGGTGGATGTGCTTTTTAAATTTGTTCACTACTGTGCCACATTTTTCAAGGGTTTTTGGAGAGTTGACCGGTGTCACATGGTAGGTCCTCATTTTCAAACCTTGAAATCCTTTGCACAGACAGCTGTTTCAGCTAATGTAAATTTATAGACAAATGTAAATTCCTCATAGGAGGCTTGGTGGAGCCTTGTCAGTAGTAACCATATAATTAGACTGCAAATCCACTGCACATAGGGAGCACAAAAAAACTCTTCAGACCCAACCGTTTGTTTGCTGTTCCAAGGTATGTGTTCTGAGATCTTCAAGGGGGTGTGCACAGTCTCTGCTTTTTTGCTCAAGTGGAGCTTTGCAGTGTGGGTGATGAAGAGTGTTATAGGAAAGATGTTGAGAATGTGGCAGAGAATTTGGTAAAATGGTTGCATGTAAAAATTTTCTCAACTTTCTTGGAAAGTAATTCAGAAGTTAATAAAATTCATGTCCATCTGCCCAAGTTTCTCACTTATTGTTATATCTCTGATGTTTTACAAATTCTGTATCCAGTTCTATAGGAGTTGCTTCTCTCTCTCCCTCTCTTTTTTACTTCTAAGTCAGTAAACTATGATGTATGTGTCTCTGCCTCAATACTGTTATTATATGATGCTGCTAGAGCCCTGAATAGCTTGGCTGTGGACTGCTGAACCCTTTGAATGTAATTGTTTTAACACCATGAAATGAAGTAATGCATAAAATTGATAATAAACGGATATCTCTCTGCCTCTGCATGCAAATGAGCACTTAGCACCAGGGCACAGATGCCACCATTGTTTCCCCCCTTGAAAATGACAAAGTAAGTGAAAATATCTACCAAGAGCTTAGAAAGTACGGTAGCTGCATTTTCATTATATTTTAGAATTTCACAGAGTTGGGAAAGCAAACTCTCCTGCCAACATTCAGAAAGGGGCTGGATAATGCCTGCCTGTAGTACACTGGAACATACAGCGAAGCAAGGTTTTGTTGATTTTTTGGGAAGATAAAGAATATAGTTATTAGTGATTCTCTTCCGCTTTCATGTTTTTAATTTTACAATCTCATTTTATTTTTGAAACAAAGACTGTATTTTTTATCTCAGTTTCTTGCCTTCTCCTCCGCCTCCTCTAAAAAGTACAGCTAGAATCAATGTGTTATACCCATTAATTTGCAGTGCATATTAAACAGGCATTTCAGAATACCTTGGGTCTGGCTGCAGCTTTGGATTTACCCTTTGTTTTTCTAATTTATACTTTTAGTTAATAAATATATCCAGGAACTAAAATGATTACTTTGTTTTAGAAATTTTGTACAGGCTTGGCTTTTTTTCTCATTCTTTTGTAACAAAAGGTTGGAAATCCATAAAAGAGGGGTATTATTTTATGGATTAATCCTTCCATTTTCAAGCATTAGCTGTATTGCTGTTCATTTCATAAAGGGATCTTACTTAGAGAAAGAAGGTCTAAATTAGCTTGTCACATTTTTTACCTTTGCTCCTAGGTCAACAGTTTCAAGTTCCTCATTATGATTCAAAGATGTTCACAAGGCTCAAATAGTAATAAATCATATTATTTATCATAGAGGTTTCCTAAGAGTGCTAAATTAACTTTGCACTCACCTTCTATCTCTATGAAAAAAATATATCACTTGACTCTGAGTTGAAAGATTTGTTAAGTCCAGATATATGACATTTGTTGATTCTGCCATGTCTAAATGTCTGCCTCCCATTAATAGGGAACTGCCTAATTTTTAATTTTTTTTGTTTGTTTTTTTGGCACATTGCTTGATTTTTTGCTCCAATCCTCTGTAATTCCATGTTTATCACTTACTTCCCTGTGTCATCTACTCCCCTCACATCCCAGAAGCTGTCTACAGTTTGAAGCCTCATCTTTCTCCAGTTAGTCCCCAGTCTGCATGAACAGCACTTCCATCTCTTTGTGCTGTGTACAAGGATGACTTTTTTAAAACACAGTTGATTTGAAAAGCCAAAATTAAATAAAAGTTTTATTTCATGTTAATTTAATTCAATCCAATTCAAGTGTAAGCTTTTCCAAAAAAAAAAAACCAACAAAAAACCAAAAATAAACCACCAAAAAAAACAGCCAATAGTTCCAGCATCTGGCCCTTATCCCTATCTGCATGTCCCAGCTGTACCTCCTGTTTTAGATCTGGCAATCATGTGGCAAGCCAGAACACTGTTTATCTGCAGAAGTCCCCTTTTACTTTTGCATTTGGCAATTTAGAGTTTTTGTGTCTGGCCACGAGCTGACCTGACACTCCTGAAGTGTCACCATTCCAGACCTCACACAAGAGACGTGACAGAAGAATATAATCAGGGCTGGGGGAGAGAGGGGCCACTCTTGTCGTCAGGGTGAGTAATGTCATGTGGTACCTTAAATTCTCATTAGTTTCTTCTTTCACTGTTTTGGTCTGCAGATCCTTTGCTGATGCTATCAAACTTCCTTAGTAATACATCCTTTCAGTTTGCTTCTTTCCTGTATTTCAAATCAATGAAGTTTTATCTAAGGTTTGTATTTTCTGTCATTCCTTTTCACTCTTATACTTGGCTCTGATATGTTGTATTCATTTATAAACTCTCCAAGTATTTTAACTGGCATTCTTCCATTTTAAACTTTCCAAATCTTTTAACTTGCATTCTTAAAAACCTTGGTTTTTTATATGTATATCTGTTCTTCACTTTCTAATAATCACAGAGACCACTTCATGGCGTCTTCTACCTATTTCAACTTTCTTATTCATATATGCAATCATTTCCCATCATTTAGAATAATCATTAAAAGATCTTCCCATCCAAAGGCTTTCTCTTCATGAATCAACAAAATTATTATCAATGGGAAAAAATTGTCTTAGCCATTAACTCCTTTAGTGAAAGATGCATGGGTAGTTGAAATACCCTCCTTCTACCAAGGCCAGAGTCTTGGATTCCTCTGGTTGATAGTCACAAAAAGCTTTGTCCAGTACTGTATTCCCTATCCCAGCAGCACATGATTCTCCTTTGTAGCCATTGCCAAAAGACTTTCAGTAGCTCTCTCTGTCTACATTAGGGATAGCTTTTCCTTACTTTACCATTCCTGAATTATAGTCTTCCATATTCATAGGCTGGCCATGAGAATAAAAATGACACATTTTACTAATAGTTTTGTCCTCCCATTTATATCCATTATTCTTCTACTACTACACAGGCATCTGCTCAATGGGAATGTCCATCCTTCCAAATTTTTGTCACCTCTGTTACGATTAAGCTTGTCCTTGTGTTATTTGGGCCTTCTCAAGTAACTGCTTCATTTCAGCTTTTTGCACACATCCACAGTTTTTACCTGGTTAGCAAGTGATGAAGAATAACACAGTTAACCGTCTTTACAAGGGCTCTATGCTTGATGAAATGCTTCAGAACATCATGAAAGTGTTTACCAGAAGTGCATATTTTCACTAAAATATTATCAAATTCTGAAATGTGTTTACTTAGCAATGAATTGATAAATGATATCATTTCCCATTCAGAAGTCTAAAAAGTATTTAGTTAAGCTGTGCTAGCTTTGAAATTCTTGGTTGAAACATTGTAATATTATTTTTAAAAATATTTTTTACTTTTCCCATATCATAAACATTTCTATGTATACATATATGTCATGTCCAATACAGTCCTCTCAATGCAGAGTGAGACATTTTTCTTGTAAGAGACCTACATAGAAACATAATTCTGGATCTAAAATTAGATCAGGCTTCCACATCCTTTCCATACCAAGAATCAACGATCAAAGGAAAAAGGGACATCTAATTAATAAGCTGGTTTTAGTGTAGAACTATTAATGGAAAACCAGAATCAAGCAAGAATGAGTGGAAACAAAAGTTATTTGATGGGAATTGTTTCAATATTCAAATTTATGCTTAAATCCCAGTGACAGGAAAAAAAGAGAAACCCAATACCTTCCAATAAGGAATTCAGAATACAGAGTAAACAGATACTAAATTCTTTTGATGAAGTGTTTCAGTAATATACAAGTAACAAACCCCTGAGCCATACAAATCTCGTATCCTACAGCATTCTATGTGGTTATGAGTGTACTTAGCTGATTTATGTTGCAACATAAAAATCATGAGATGCTCTATGCATGACTTTGATATACAACTCAGTGAAATGTGATACTTTGAAATTCTGTTGCTTTCTCAAACTTGACCCCCAGTGTAAAGCTCTGGGACATAATGAAATCATCTACACTAAAACAGAGAATAATGCACATATATATATACATATTCTGCTCCTTCCCATCCACCCACCTGCTCAGAAAATATATTGTCCCTTGGAAGTGAAACTATTGCTTTATGATAAGCCAATCTGGACAGTTTCTCAAATAATGGTCTAGGAGTCTATCCAAATACTAGTTAAATCACGAGACTGTTTCTCTTCTTCCTCAGTATCACAATTGTGGATTTTACATTAGAATATTCTCACATTTTTGTGGTCAGCCTTGGCTTTATCCTAGAAAGAGTATAACCATTTCTGATAAAATAAAACCAGAATGATTTCAAGCTCAAATCACAACTGAAGAGTGATTAAAGTAAAAAAAAAAAGGACTTTGTTTTTCTGTATATTGTTTTTCAGATATATACTTCTTCAAGCCCTTGTTAGCAAGGTGGTACCATATTGTTGCCTTAATTAAAGGTGTTGTAAGAATGTATTTATCAATATAGAAGTAAAGAACACTATACATTTGACAAAGTTCAAGTTTTGCAACTTTTCATGGAGTATTTACATAACAGTCAATGATGTGAGCTCTGTTCCATTATGAACTTCAGAATAAGATACATTCTTATTTTTACCTTCTCAATGGCATTATTCAGTTCTTCCTTAGAGATTATATTTGAGAAAAAAAATACAGTTGGCAGTCAATGTACTTGTATGCCATCAGTGGTAACAATCCTTCCTTCATCTGACATGGGTGAATGTTATAAGCTCTTAGGGTTCTCTTTTACTTTGCTTGCACACAATACCAAGCATAAGGGGCTTCCGAGTCTGTAAAACTATAAATTAAGAGCTCATCCTCAGCCATTTCATGTTGTAAAAAGGTAGCTCAATTTTAAGGAATTATGGTTTCATTCAATGTGACAGAATCTTGGATTCAGATGTGTTGAGGCATCTAGATGTATTCTCAGGCATACAAAACCCCATGCTCAGCTTGCAAGTATGTCTATTGAAGGGTTTGAAAGCTGAGGTGTGTTATGAACACTTCTGGCAGTTACTGCTATACTGCAAAAGAAAGGCTGAAAAATAAAGTAATATGCTCAGTCCCTGTGAGCTCTTGAGTTGAAATCCTAATCAAACCTATATATTCATAAAGAGTAGAAAACTGAGACAGAAAGCAGCAGAGAACAAGTTAAACTTAGGAACAGCGTCTTTCTCTTTTTCCTCTTGTACCTATTGTCTCTCTTACTTGTTTATGCCTTTGTATATTCTCTCTCTGCCAGCACCTGCCCTCTGTAGGTTTTTAAAAGCTGTAGAGATACTTACAAAAACTTTTATTAATACTGACAAAATGGTAGGGAGAATTTTCAAAGAAACTTAAAGGAATTGGTTTCCAAACCCTCATGAGAATAGTTTCAGACCGCATTACTTTAAATCTGTGTTACTTCAGATTATTTTCAGGATCTTAAAATGTAGGTATTGTTTGCTCTATCAGTGATCTAGAAGGTGTCAGTTCTGCTACTACCATTGATTACCCAGAAAATACGCTGTTTCTAAGAACAGATTCTACTCTTTTTTAAGATCAGTGTTTAATTACTGCAGGGGAAATGACGTGTTTTAGTCTTCTCCAGGGTGCTGTGTATTATACCTTGACAACTAACTCTGGATTAATCCCAGCTGAAAGTACATATTTAACTGAAGAACCAGGGAAAGGAGGCTAGTTCCCTTAACCTATGACCATAGAGAGAGATTTACTCAGCATAGAAAAAAATAAGGTATGAGTTGCCCATGGAAATATAGAGCTCTCTTTGTCCACTGCAGAAGTCTGGGGCAAACAGACTCTCCATTTGGACACCTATTTCAAGTGATACAGTTAGACAGGATTTATCTAAGTCACAAAGCTCAGGTGTCTCACTCCTATGTTTTCTATGCCATTTTGGTATTCATTATGAAGCCTCTATACCCGGTCAAAGAGCATGGATTTTCAAAGCTGATTGTCTTGCTTCTGGATGACGAGCCCATATAACTAATACTCCCTTCTCATTACCATGGTTCTTTTCATTACCTGTTTTATCTAATGCATTATCTTTGGTTCAATTCAATTTTGTATTTGCTTGGCCTCACTCCTCCAGTATTGACATTGGTAGGAGAAGCAGCATTAGGTCAGTGCTTATCACTCTTCATAGGTTTTTTATGGTCAAAAAAGTTCAGTGTGATCATGTCCTCTGACCTACTGTATAATACTAACCCCTAGGATCTCACTAAGTAAAATGTGCCAGGGAAGTTTCTATTCTGTTACAGTCAATAGGTGTTTTGTCATTCCCTTTAAAGAAGGTATGTTCAAAAGTAATTTTTGAACAGAATTTAAGAATTTGATGACAAATAAACTCACAACCCTTTTTCAGAGCTTGTTTCTGGAAATACTACCCCAGAAATCTAGCTTAAACATCAATTTTAGCCTGAAAACTCAAGATAAATTAAGCTCTCATTAAAACATTTATGGTCATGTGCATTCGTTTTATCACACTAAACCTCCATCTAAATTCTAAGAATTTTGTCACAACATACATGTTAATGAATATTTTATTAGGTGAGGGCTTTTGATTGGACCATCTTGTAAGAGAAATAAGTTCACAGTGTTAAGAATACACAATCCCTTTCCAATGTAGAATGAGAGGTCTTTATAGCCACAACAGATTATAGGATGCACAGTTTTTAAAAAGCAGTAGCATCTTTTGTTATTTGGAATATAATATGTAGTTGTAAAAGAAGGTGCCAGGTGCAGAAGCGGAGTCCTGAGACCTGGTAAAGAGTCTGTAAATGTTTATAATTGCAAACTGTTTTAACTGGTCAGCTCCAAACAAAAAGTCTCAGATGGTAGATTTTTACCCAAAAAAAACCCCAAACCAAAACAAAAAAAAAAACAAAACCAAAAACCAACCCACCAACTCATTTTCTAGTAATGCTTGTGACTCCTATAGTCATTTACACTAAAATTCAAGTAACTGAATCTCAACTACCTTGTATGCAGAGAAACAGGTACTTGCAGTCAAAATCCTCCCTTAGAATAATACATAACCTAAATGTGTGCTGGACAGTGAATTTTTCTATATTTTTGAGACCAGAGTGGAGAATTCTTTGGAGGAAAAGAAATGTATCCTGTACTTTCATTTCTCTTAATTTCCTTCACCCAGGTATTTCAGGGGAGTCTCATTTCAAGCAAAGCATCTCAGAAAAAAATTCACAGAAAACTACAGAGCTTATTGTCCAGGCCTTAAGTTTGGAGCTAAGTGAATTGATTACATAGTTTCAGGTCAAAATGTAATTCAGACTGCTGGTTTATTAGGTTGCTTACTTGGGGCTTTAGTACCATATTCTCTGATCCAGCAACTATCTTGGCAAGTTCATGGAACACACAGGAGACGTTTTTCTGGGCCCCTGTCTCTGCCTACAGTGTCTGATTCTACAGAAAATTGCCATAATTCTGCAGTTCTGAGGACTCTTTTTTCTCAGTTTTCTACATTGGTGTCAACTCATTTTGTCCAAATAACCAGGCATTCATTGCTATCCATCTTGCTCACTTCCCAGGTGACTTTCAGAAGAGGGAATAATTTTTATCTCAAGCTCAGGACAGTATTTACATCCAGCTCACCCAGTGGGTTTTCATTCAAATTTCTCTGTGAACAAAGTAGGCAGCATAAATTAATCAGTTTCTCCATCTTTAGTGCCTACTCGTCACACTAGAAGCTCTTCAGAGAGTGGTTGCTCATTTTCACTGTAGTACGGTTAATTAAAATTGTACAATTCTTCTAGTATCATTAAATAAGAGCAGGGAAGAAAGAGTGTCCTGGGTCTGGTAGTAGGATGTTCTGTTGTGAAAAGCACCTCACCAGGCTTCCTCCAGTGATTTCTTTATTTCTACAGATAAAATAGCCTCAATAAGGAAACTGAGAGCTTCCTCCTTGCCTTGCCCTGCTTTCATGACCAACCCAGACACGGATAGTGTGGATTCTAGACAGGAGCAGGGAATGTGGTTTGCAGCCTGGGGAGAGAATGAAACTGAGATACCTGCAGTGCTGGTGAGTAATGGACTAAAACAGTAAAATTCCTCTCGGGGAGGGAAACAAGTGAAGCCAAAATGTATTTAGTGTGGTTTTGATTTTTGATTTTTGACCTTATTTTTGATGCCAAAGTAAGGCATCCACTAATGCTCTAGTCTTACTCCTAAGTCTACAGCAGACTGTCTTTGTGCATCCTTTCTGTTACTACATGAAGTATCTCAGACTACCTGCCTTCTTTGAAGATTTAACAATAAACCTGTTACTAGAATCAGGGTTCCTTGCTTGTCTAGGCTCTTAATTTTTATCACTGTAATAAGTAATCTTGTTTTAAATAAATAAACCTGTTTCCCCCTCCTGTTTGTCCTATGCAAAATGAAATAATTTCAGGGTATAACCTGTATGTGTTAAAGCATACTTTAAACTGCTGTGACTTTTGAATTTTGTGATTAAATGTAATTGTGATTGATTACCTGCTGCCAGTCTCACCTGATTTCTAGAACTATCATAGAAATTAAAGCTTTCATCTCAAAAAGAATTAACCATCAAAATAATTTGTAATAAGCAACACTTTCCCCTTATGTATATTCTGTAATTCTAAGAGAAGGACATTATATTGAATGCACCTGATGCGTAACTGTAATGGAAAAAAGAAAGGCACAGCCTACTAAATTTTCAGCTCTGGGAGGAGGTGGAATCAGTCCCATTGTATGTTGTTTATTATACAATTCATTTCATTCACTGTAACAACCAAAATGTTCTCTTCCAGTGAGAATTATTTTCTTGTTGACCTCAAGAAGAAAGTAGACTTCCCTGGTTCATTAAAAATAAATGTCAAAGCAAGATTATGTGTAAATGTGTTTTATAGCTGATTACTTCATTTTCTCAAAAAACCATATGTAGAATTTCAAACCAACTATGTCATTGGTGACATGTACAATCACAATTCTAATGACATATGACAGACTTTCCCCCTCCTCTTGGACCCATACAAGAAGTCTTGATTAATTCCTACTGCTATGAAGGGAAGAAAAAGGGGAGATACTTGCACAAGGGGGCAAGCTTTGACAGCTGCACTACAAGGACCACTTCATCTTTAGGTAAGGCAGAGAGTTTAGTCCAGTTTCCCTTACCCCTCCTCATAGTCATTGCAAAAACAGGGAAGAAGTTCACCTTTCATTATATTAAAAATAATTACTTTAATCCCTTTGGCAATGTTCTTATAAATGGATTTGGGACCTAAACTTAAAAAAAAACCCTTCTTATCTAATAAGCATACAAGAAAATAAACCCCATATTTAGCTGGTGCCTCCAGCCTCTATACTGTTAAACAGCTGGTGGAGGGACCTGTCCTCAGTCACGACTGCTGACCCTACAGTACTTAAATGGGACATGAAGCCCTTTTGAAAATCTAACTTTGGACTCGTGCAAGGAAATTCTGAAAATCTGGATCACTCTTAATCTAAGCAATGCACTCATAGCCCTGACTGGAACAAGCAAGGTTGTTTCCATCACACTTAGTCTTACTCTACACTGAAGTCACTGTTTCATGGATCAAAGAAATTCCTCTTAAATGACCAGAGTTCCTGAATTAGTGTTTTGGCTCATGTACCAATACCTGGAGCTAAAGGTCCATAATTTTCGCTGTGCTTTAAGAAAAAATGGAATACTAAACAAGTGATTAACTTTGTTCTTTCCCTATTCTCGTCTTCACTCTTTTTTGCTAGATCCTCATAGATGCACACACTGCATTGGTATTTCAAACTAATGCCTGCTTTGCTGGTGACATCTCCAAACAGTTGCATATATACAGAATGCTTGGAATGGTAAGGTAAGACCTTTTTGCTATAAAATCATGTTAAAACTTTGCTTCTGAGCCATGTCTTTGTTTTGTTTTGTTTTCTGTTGTTTACAGACTTTTGAATTTATTCTAACCAGTACAAGACTGTGAGGGTAAACACTTAAACAGTATATTTTTTTAAAATATTTCTCCATTTAAGGAGAATGTCTGTTTATATACATTTCTTTCCTATGAAAAGTTTAAAAAATATTTTAACTTATACTAATCCAGACGAGGTGAGGTTCTTCCATAGAAACAAACACACACACTAAAAGAGTTCTTGGAGCATCACAATATTTACTTAACACAGGACTTAACACAGACATGCAGTATTTCCCATTACATGTCTAAAGAATATTGAAAGAGCATGGTGTTTGTGTAGTTGGGCATAATCAGTGCTATGGGGTTCTTCCTCTCCAAGGTCTGTTTCAAAGGAGCTGAACATGGAGGTGCAAAGAAGAGACAAAGAATACACTTCTTATGATGCATTCGCTAGTAAGTACATCTAGACTGGATTTAGAGAACTCATAATTTCCTGTTGATATAGTTTGACTTTTTTGGTCTGTTGCACATCAGGGATGAACAAAAAGTAATGGATTTCATGGACTGCTCCGTACAGCAGTATGAACTACATAGTTTGAACATTTGGTGTACTTTCAAGAAAAGGAGGCAACCTCAAACAAAAGATCTACTCAAAACAAATAAGTGTTGCAGAATTTGCCTTCAAAATTAGTTAGTGTCCCTGTATAGATTTTTCATGATGTGTGACTCTGTGTCATGGGATGAAGAACACAAGAGAAGGGGGGGAGTGTATTGATCTGAGCTGTTTGTTTCCATCCTCCTCCCTCAGATGTGGTACAGTGGAGTCAAAATAATTGCCTGTACACTTTGCAGAAAACACTGAGTGTCTGTGTACGTGGAGACACGATAAACATCTCTAAAATGGAATAAAAATAGTATAGACATGGTAGTATGTAAGAGAAATACAAAGCGAGAGAAGAAGAAAAGCTGTTCCCATACCTCAGGGAGGAAGTGAAAATGCCAGGCCTAATTTTATTTTTAAACAATTCTGCTGATCCTCAGTGCCAAGGCACACTTAAAAAAAAACTTAACAGCTTCTGAAGGATATTTTAAATTACAGACACCAACTTGTCTTGACTTATGATTTTGTTATTTTACTATGCTTTATCTTTAAAATCCTGGTTTGTTTCCCTCCATGCAACTTCAGGTCTTTCAGAAAGGAAGATATTTGAGTTACCACTCTGTAATTATGAAAACAAGGCATAAAGAGGGGAGGATCACCTATGACAGAGACAGCTGTGAAAGCTTTTTTTTTTAACTTTGGGGCAGCAAGGGGAATTTCATAGTGAGTTCTGGTTAGAAAAGTTACTTCAGAAAAAGCATTTTTTTAATTCAGTGAGTAGATTTATTTACCAAAAAAAAAAAATTTTTTAAGGGGAGAATGGAGCATGAGAAACTAGTTCATCTGGTTTCACCTCTTGTTTAGAATAAAATCTACCTTGTGTTTGGTTATAACTATCACAGCATCCAGCCTTGATTTGAAGCAATCAGGAGATGGATAATCCACCATTTCCTTTGGTAGTTTGTTCCAACAGTTAATCATTCTCACTGTGGCTTATTTCCAATTGGAATTTGTCTGGCTTTTAGCCATTGGTTCTTGTTATTCCTTTCTGTATTAGATTAAAGAGGCCTTTACTACCTTGTATTTTCTTCCTGTGAAGGCACTTACGTACTGTAATCAAACCACCTATCAATTTTCTTTTTGATAAGCTAAATGGATGGAGCTCTGTAAGTCTTCCACTAAAAAACAGCTCCTTCAGGCCTCAAATAAATTTTGTGGCTTTTTATCTCACACTCTCCAGTTCTTCAATATGGTTTTTAGAAAGTGAACACAAGCTGTGTGCAATATCTGTCTTATTCTCTAGAGACCTGGTCCTAGCTGCCCTCATGTCTCTTCTGTTTATTCACCCAACAATTAGATTAACTTTTTTCCATGAAGTCAGAACAGAAGCCCATTGAGTTGTGTGCACACTATGCCATCTGTACTCCTTTTAGAATAACTCCTGAAGACAAACATTGTCCCACTTTTCTCTTCTGCTACATACCTCCCTGAATTGGCTGTTTTGCACACAGGACCCAGAATTCCAATGGATTCAGGGCACCCATTCAATAGGCCATCCAGCCTCCTCCTCACTTCCAGTTTTAGCAGATTTTTTGCTATTCCGAAATTTTAACCCCAAAAATTTTTACATAAGTATGCCACTCTTCAAAGCACTGCAAGGACCAGGCACTTGGCTGTTTCCTCATGCTTGGATCTACTTTGATCAATGTGTTCGGCCAAATGCTACATTGGAGTTTTTCAGAGTAGAAAGTTAGATTCCATACAAAAACTAGCATACAGCTAAATGTAATTTCTTCATTTAGTTAAGTTTGTGGGACCAGTAAATTTTGCTAGCTATACTTTTTCCAGTAGTGATACATTAGATGTCTTTCAGTTTCCCAAAATCTTTCAGCATCAGGCGTCTTTGAATTCTTACATATGATCAAGTCTATGGACTTAGAAATTTCTTTATTTTTGTGGCCTTCTGAATTACAAATGTAGTAACTCCCTAATGCATTGTTGATTACAACAATGATGATTTATTACAATATTATATTAATATTTAAACAAACAATATCAATATTCATTATTAAAATTCAAAATTGTGTCATTAGAAACTTATTATAATGCTCTTTCTCTGCTAGGACATCTTTCTGGTGGACTTTTAAGGACTTCTCACTGGTTTTCATTTTTTCATCATTTTATACAAGCCTTAGTTCTCAGCATCCTTATTTTCTTTACCTAAGTCCATTTTCTACTAACATTTTACATTTCATGTTTTTCCTCTATTTTGGCACTGTTAGTGCCCTGTTGTAATGGGTGCATTCAGCCAGCTGTTAAAATAAAATGGGTTTTCCCTTTATTGATGGTCATGGAATCTTGGAAATTTTTTGCCTTCTGATAAAACTTGTTCTTGAAATTTTGTTCATACTTTTCTACCTATATTCCAAATCCCCTTTTTTCCTGGTAATGTCAATTTAGCTCTAGAAGAGACACTGTACATCACAATTCAGTGTGCTAACTTCTCACTACCATGTTAAAATGCAAGTTTATTATTACTAGAATAAATTAGTTTAAAATATTGCTAGTGTTACTTTAGAGGTGATGGTTTATATTCTTGTTCATGTCTGCACACGTGATGATGAAGATTTTGTTTAAAACATTCTGTAGTCATGGGCAATATCTTGACCAAATGGATTGGGCCACTCCACTCCTGCCAGGGATTTTATTCATCTGTTTTTGAGTTAAATACTTCTGTTACTGCTGTGACAGAATCCATCTTTTTTCTCAAATGGTCTTTGTTGACTTGTCATGTGGCCAATAATGTAATCTTTTTCTCTGTCCTACAAAGAGTTAGCAAGCTTTCTACAACTTTATTTTTAGTAGAACTAATTGTTTGGTTTAAAAGAAAGCATACTCATTCACAGTTGATGGGTGGTGACTCTTGTGGTTTTGCCCACTGCAATGCCCTGTCAGGCATGATGACATGCTTTGTCTGAACATTTGAAAACTAAACCTCAAATTTGCAAAAGCCTTTACTTATTTTATTCTTCAAAGGTCCATTTTCAGAAATTGTTATAGCAGTACAGTGCAAGTCAGTTGGATTTAGGTGTATTGGTAATTAGCTTACATAGTTTTCATACCTTTGTATTTACTGTCTTGAAAGATTTGTAGACTTTTGCTGACTAAGAACCCACTCCATGTCCAACCTCCACTTTTATACCTGAAGCCTTCCACTTATGTTTGTATCTACTGAAAAATTAAAATACTTCTTTTTTTTCTTATGGAAGAAGTTTGTTTTGTTGTTTGTTTGGGTTTTTTTTAAACAGAAGTCCTCTTGGATTTTCAGTGTCCATTGATGAAAAGCATCACCTTTGAATGTAAGGGCTTTCAGTCCACCAGGAATGTGTGTTTTCAAAAGGAAACTCAGGGTAAGAATGTCAGCCAGCATGGTGTTGGCTGGAATAGACAACTGTCAAATGTGTCATTTTTGTGATGGTGGTATTGGCTCGGACTGAAATCTCAAAAGGGAAGTATTGGGAAGAACTATTTGTTCTTTTGTTTCTGAAGGGAGTTGATAACATGTTCCACAAATGTCTTTGCACTGCCAAATAAAAAAAAAAAATCACTGTATCATACATATTAAGTTAAATAGAAATAATTACAGCCCATGCAATTATGTGTGTCACACAGGCTTATGTTTTGCCTCGCTAGTGCAAAATCTCTATGCTCAGAAATGTGAACCATATGGAGCATAATACTTTTGTCTCTACAAAAATTAGTTCTGACGTTTAATATGGGTTTGTTTTCCAAATCTAACCAGTCTGAACATCCCAGCTTAAATGTTGCATATGATTTGGTTTATATAAACACAGTAATATAATTAGAAATGGGCTCAAATCAAAATGATAGAATTTAATATTGCAATACTGCAAACTTGGTAGAAGTTTAGTTCTGGATTTGAACTTTTCAACCTGGGACCCAACTCTCACCAAACTATAGTATATCCGAATTCATTTTATGGGTACAAATTTGCCCCTGTAAAATTTGCACTCTCATTCTGTCACATACTTAATTTACAGTGGAAATCTGATCAGTCACCTCTAATTATCGGATTTGCAGCAGTACTTATTGCACACAACTTATTTGCAGCACAGCTTATTATTTAAGGGCAAAAATAGGCTGTAAACCTTACAAATGCAAAATACATACCACCAACATTAAGAAATATGGTAGGATTTGGGCTCTCAGACTAGTCTGGAGTTTCACACAGCTTGTCCAATGTCGAAACCTTTTTTTTCCCTCCTTAGTTTAAAACAACTTTTTCTTTAATGTGGACTTAAATGAAATGTTTCTTTTTCTCACTGTAGGAAATGCTGAATTAAAAACCAAGCACGGAACTCTCTCCAGAAAATGGACAGACTTTTGGACAAGAAGATAGGTCAAATGTTTGTTGTATTTTGATCTCAGCCTTCTCAACATTGCAGAATTTCTGCAATTTCTTTGTTAAATTACTTTTTTCAGTGTTCTTGCTTTCAGTGCAGCATTTGACAACTGTGCATGCCAGGTGCGAATTCAGACAGAATAAGTTGGAGTAATTTTAACTGTTTTGTTCATATTGAGAAGCTCTCTGGTCATCCCTCCACCCCTCAGCTTTTTCTTACCTCTCTCCCCCTCTCTTCTTTCCCACATTTGAATTTCTCTGTGCTCTCTTTGTTGTTGCTTTGTATTGTGACTGGATTTTTCCCCCTTCTCTTCAGTTTCACTTAACTGGAACATTAAGTAATACTGAAGTTCTGCTATGAATTCTGAGCCACTTGACATTTTAAGTTAATTCATAAATGAAACAAACAAGTTTGTTTCTTCTCAGCCAGAGAATGTGGGGTTTTTTAAATAGTTTTTCAGTAATATCTAGTATCATCTCTCCAATTTGAAGATATCGTATTTGACTATCTTTTTAACTCATGACTTCCCACTTAAAGCATTAACAAACACATGCTGAACTTCTGCAAGTTCAGTGGTCTTATACTAAAGTTAGATTTTAAAATTATAAGAAATTAAAAGCCTAATTCTCTTGAATGCTGAAATATAGAAAAGATCAGGCTTTGTATCAGTTTAGACAACTTTTTAGACACTGAAGAAATTATAAAAATATAAATCCCACAGAGGACCAAAAAAAGACAGGGATTCTCTTTTCTTTTTTTTTTTTTTTTTTTTTTTTTTTTTACCCCGGGGGGGGGGGT
>VXBU01017444.1:0-28742 GCA_013400315.1 Bombycilla garrulus | reverse complement strand
AACATCTTCCTTTCCTCTTTTTTTTTTTTTTTAAAGAAGAAAGCAACTCTCCAGACACATATAATGCAATTTTTTCAAAAACATTAAGCATGGTCCTGACAGAACCTAAGAAATTTGGAGATAAGTCTAAAACTCTGTCCTTAACTCACCCCACTGTGCTTAGGTATTATAGCACATATGGTATGAACCCCCCACTGTTCTGAGGCCCTCTGATTAAGTGCCGCAATACTGTACCTAGACACAATGTGGTGACTTAAGGAGAGAATTTCAGCTTTAACCTGAATGTCCTGGTTCATGTGAGACTGTTAATGTTATTAGAACATAAAGTGGGTGGTTTAGTACCTTATATATGGTGCTTAAAGTCAACAGCAGCTGCTGGGGACTGGGTTCTGCAATGGCTTTTGCTAGGGGGAGGGGAAATCAGTTGTTTTCCTTGTAGTAAAAATAGAGCATGAGGCTGCTTTCTAAATTAAAAGGAAGTTTATTCATTGTGGATGAGCTACAGGAAAGTAGTGCAATCAGCAAAACAGAAACAAACTTGGGAGGATAAAGCTGGATTTTTTGATACTCTGAGCAGATGGCATTTTGCCATGGTGAAAAAGGACTGAGATCATTCTTTGGTCTTTGTATATGTCTTCTGATATAATTCTCCTTGTCTGGTAACATCTTTACAGATATCCTTTTTTTTTTTTTTTTTTTGCATTTTGCAAAATCTTGGGATCCAGACCTCAGACATGTTATGGATTCTGTATGTGAGTATAACAGCAGTTTGAACAAAGAAATAGGCTGGAAAAAAAAATAAAAAGGCAGCAAGTAAAGCCATAAGGATGTAGCCACCAAGGTTTTGATAGCACAGTTTTTAAATCTGCAATGTTTACTTGTGCAAACCAAGACCCTGTTCCATATCTAGGCTAATTTTGCTGACTGTTCTCAAAAGAAGATGCTACTCAGTGCTAGATTATTAATGACCAATTTTCACTAACTGAAGATCTGTAAAAATATTTGCAAGTGTTTTCCAGAGCAAGAAAGCAAACAGCAGAGACTACTCCTTAGCTGGTAAATAAGAAAGCTTCCAAAGGGAATGGTTCAAGTAAATAAAAATTCAAATGTGTTTTTATAAGTGTTAGACTGTCAGAGGCAAGCAGCTGTCCAAAACACTTTTGGCTCCTCGTCAGGCAAGCTAAGGTACATGGAAGCCATATCCCAAAAGCACAAGGAAAGGGTTTGATAAACTCTTTTTCCTTAGTTTGCATATACACATTTCCTATATCTTAGTTGGTAGGCTTTAGAGAATAGGGGCATCCTGGCAGCCAGTTGTGTTGGATTAAGAGACCAAGGGACATCACCTTGAGGCAAGTGGGTCTTGAAGCATTTCAGCATGTGGTGACCATGTCCTGAAGTCCTTGTTTAGAATTTATTGTTTGTGTGTGTGTGTCTGTGAGTGAGTGTGTGTCTATCTGTGATTTTTTTTCCCATGTCGCCTCCCTCAAGTGTTCACTGACACTTCATTTCCAAACAAAGCCTCTGTTGATGAGTGTTTGTTTGCTGGCTGGCTGGAGTGGGGGAAATATAGAAATCTAAGCTATTTCCCTTCCATTCTTTCACTACTTCTATAGGTATCTAGGGATAACTTCAAGCTAGAGATAGTCCTCAGACACTCACTCCCTTAGCAGAAAGTTTCACCTTCTACTGCCTTGACTTGCCTCTCCCCATATTTACTTGATGCACACATGGGGTGTATGTTTTCCTGCTGAGGTTTTCTGGCAAGTACAGCAATACCTAAAGGAATCTTCACTCACTCAGCTGAAGGACTCTAAATTTGATGGGAAGGTCTTCCTTGGGTGAAAAAGCAATTTTTGTCCCAAAAACCTTGAAGAGCCTACATAACTGACAGGGAAAAGAAAAAAAATGTATTTATGTCCTTATTCAAAAGGTGGTTAAAAGGATATTTGTAATGATGTTAGAGATTTATGAGTCTCAGAAACGTGCTAACGCTGATGTGCACACTGGGAGTGGCTGAGAGGGCAAATAGGATAAGGTTGGTTGAGTTTTGCAGATAATGTTTAGGGCTACGATACATGGACACAAAATAATATATTCTTCATGTCTTTGGGAAGTACGTGCAGAAAGCAAAATGTTAAAGAGGGCTGGGGTGGGGGATGGGGCCTGGAAGGTTTGAGCGGCACCTCTGAGGCTGTAATAGATTTCTGGCTCACCAATTTACTGCTGCATGACCAGGATCCTTCACACTGAGATAAATTTCATGTTAGGAAGATGAATGGAAATGAAGATCTGTGAAATTATTGGTTTTGCTGTGAGCCTATCAATCATGTGGGTCGAGCTTCTGGCCAAGGCCAGGCGTGACCTCTGTGCAGGAGTGCCGCTGGCAGGGCTGCCATGGTCTGCGGGCAGCAGCCATCCCCCGCTGTCGGCATTATCCCCAGCCTGGCAGGGCTGAGAGGTGGGCCTGCATTCCTTGTCATTGGGACTCTCATAATTATGACAAATGACTAAATGTGTTATTTTCAGCAAAGCAATTGCAGTCAAAAAGGGTACTTAGGGTTTGTAAGAGGTGATGGCTGGCGTGGCTTTGAAGGCTTTTCCTTTTCTTGACTCAGCGCAGACTGAATCATACATGGCCACCCCACTGGTAGCTGAGCAGCGTGTGAAACCCATTTCACACGTCTGCGCTGCCTTACAGCTGCGATGCCCTCTTTTCATCCCTGACAAAACCAAAGCTGGTGGCTGCCGTCTCTTCAAAACAGGCACACAGTTTGGTGGGGGAAACTTTGCTGGCTTTGTTTTAATTGGGATGAATGGGAAATCCCAAACACTGAACTGTATTTTACTGGAGTCTGGGAGATGGGGGGCAGACTGAACAAAGAGTGAACAAAGTCCGATAGGAAGTGTAGCCCCAATGGTATTTTTGACACCAGAGCAAGCATCTCCATCCATAAAGAGAATGGAAATAGGAGTGGTAAATTGTACAAGGATAAAAACACACACATTTCTGGAAAGTCATTTGAAAAACAAACCCTGAATGCTAGCAACAGGTTTAGTGCGTGAATCTTGTAAATAGTCACAAATATCTCTTGCTTCACTAAATATCTCAAGATTAAACATTCCAGAGACAATTTAAAAATATATAGGTCATTGATTTGAAGCAGAGGATGAGAAAAATATTGCTAAATTGTATGAAAGTGTGACTTAATAGTACAGGGGGGGAGGAAGGACTGTAGATGCATGGCTTGTAGCATGAAAAATATGGATTTAACCAGTTCTTGGATTTTATTTGATGCTTTCCTTGCTATAAATTGACACAACAGTATTGTTATGTATATTTACAGATAAGAATCATGTTTTATTTCCTTAGCTAAAATAACATACATAGAAATCCTGAAGTAATGATGATTTACAGAATCTGGTGCTTCTTTAAACTTCAGGAAAAGTTTCTACTTTCTACTGGCTTTTTCTTTTTTTTTAACTTTGCTCAGGAACCCACTGTATTTTGTCCTTTCACAAATAGCATTTGGCAACAGAGATATCATAAGTGGACCTGCCCTCTCGCAATTTTCTTTGCTGTCACTAGAGGTTGTGCAATTTGGATTGCATGACTTGGACAATGGTAAGTATTTAGGTACTTCTCAGCTTTAAGCAGAGTGATGAAATCTCTAGCAAAAAATCAGCCTGGTGGACAGTGCTGGTTTCCTGAAAGATTTCAGTATCAGAGACGAGACAACATAATGTCAAGCAGCATGGCAGATGCCCAGCAAAACAATCCAGTCCTTGTACATGCCCTGTCTTATCGTGCTTTTGATCATCTATTTTCCATGGCTTCTCCTGGCTCACCTGAAGAAGAGCAGCTGGGCTCTTGGCATACTCAGTGCCTTGCACAGCAGTGGCACAGGTACAGCTCTAACACACATTGCACAGATGCTGGATTCCTAATTCTCCAGTCAGTCAGTAGCAGAGAAGCTGCTGAGGACCCATGGCAGAAGTGACAGGAAAAGAGGGCTGTTTATCCTTTTTCCTACCCCCTGCCTTTGCCTCTTTCTATTTGGTTATGTGCCCATCTGCAAAGCTGGCCCCCCCAGGCAGAGGGCTTGAATTACAAACAGCTTGACAGTGACACTAATTTCATATGCCTGCCACCTCATCCCGTGCCTGGAAGGTCACCTGTTACCTCTAGCAGTTATGATGGAATATCTATCTGTTAGCTTATTCAACTTGTAAGGCAGCACTTGGTAACGAGCCCAGTCTGGCTCAAAGAAGGCTCAGACATCTTATTCCACAAGGTAAAATAGAGCCCAGCCAAAAAATGTTGTTTTTACTGGCTGATGCCAGGTTTGAGATAACTTCAGTGAAAATACAGACACAGGTTAATACAGTTTACTAATAAATTTAGTGTTCTGCCTGTGGACTGTACAAACAGTGTCTGTACATTGACAATAAAGAAAAATCTAGGCCCAAACTCAAAGACTTAAAAAAACCCCTCCAAAACAAACAGGCAAATTTATTTCTGCATTGATCCCCATGGCAATTAAGGAAGCTGGGATGATAGCTCTGTGGCTTTTTGGCCATGTGATTTTCCATTTTCACGTTACTAGTGCTAATTTTTGTTTACTGGGGTATCTGCTTAACTCTGTTTTTTCTGATAATGGCATTTTGAAGGCAAACTTGGATAACTTTTTTCTTTCCTTTTATTTTCCTTAAAAAAGCCCAAAGATGTAATACACACACTGAATATAATTATAACATTATATATTATTATAATTACTTCATTTCAGAAGTATTTTTGGTTTCCAAAATTCCACATAAATTTTATGTTTGAATCTTCCCATTCTATCTTGGTTTTACTTTTTCCTAGATTGCGGTTTTCAGTTCCACATTCACTGCATGCTTTCAGTGTTAGAAGAATCCACCATATTTTTATTTCTAAATTCTCTGAATTCAAACACTTTTTTTTTACTTTTACTACAAAATATAAAAGAGAAGGAAGGAAAGAGCAGCTTTAAATCAGCTCTTTAATCTCCAGAAAGTCCTGGAAATATGCTCCCTGACTGGTCTAAAGCCCAATCTCCAGTTTCAGCATGCTCTCACTAAAAAGGAAACCTATTAAGTAAATGACAGATAGTTTTGGAGGGCTTTTTTCTTTTGCCAGAGTTTACAGCTGTAGAAAACAGTTTGATGCAGCTCTAATTTCTAATTATGGCATATTGGAAGTGGAGGAGGTTGTCAGTTTTGGTTGCTCCTTGGTGAGAGACAGAATGATTTCATACTTTGTGCTGCCAACCAATTCATCCTCATCTATTGTAAAGCTAAGAATAATCACTGCATATTACTTGGTAAACAGATGGGAGCAACATTTCAGAATTTCCACTGATTTGTGATCAACATGACCAACCAACATCCTCTGAAAATAAATACTAACCAAGTTCAAGACATGTATACATCAATGGTTTTTATCAGGGAGTCTGAACTCAATGATCTTTATTATAATCTGTTTCTTTGATGGCACGTTGTTTAGGACAAATATCTCTTTTTCTATGTTCTTCTTCTACCAGTTATTACAAAGAAAAGATGGGGCAGGGGTTTGGATGTGTTACATTCTTTAAATGAAAACTGAAAATGCTGAAGTGTTTTCAAGCCATTTCCTAGTTTGGAAGAAGTGATCCTAATGTTTGAAAAGGGATGCTGAAGCAACAACAGTTTTGTTTGCTAATGCAAACAGATGTGAGGATAAACTATTGAAAGTAACAAGTGTATTTAATTCCCTTCAAACATGGAGGGCTAAAGGCTGAAACTATATAAAGGGGACTTCTGAAGTGCACCAGCTGCCCAGGCCTTTTAAGTAGTCTGTACCAGCATCTTCCCCCATTTGTCCTGCTGATTATTGTTTGATTGATGAGTTGGTGTGTGCAAAGTGACCACCTGAAAGTCCTGCAAGCTTTAAGAGCTTGGTCAGTGTGTATTTGACCCTCAGAGGCCATGGATCAAATATCAGGGTTATATGCATTTCAATAACTTTGTTTTGATACTTGAAGGGGAAAAAAATTATTCACACTAGGGGGAACGAAGGAGATTAAATATTTATGCTTGAGAGCATCTCTGAAAGGATCTCAAGTGACTGCTGTCACCAGCCTCCTGGTCAACTTTTCTTAGCTTGAGCCCCTTCTTCTTTTCATCTCAGAAGGGTAAAATATATATTATTGTGAGGAAGAATAGCAGAAAAGCTTTTGTAGTAGACTGTGAAGGGATTTTCCATGAGTGGCCCCTTTTGAGGGAGGAATAGGGGGTTCCTGAGAAATGGTAATTCCACACTGTAACCTGACTCAACAGGACTCCAAGGTGCCCAATAATTACTCAGAACAGGGCAAAAGTTCCATTTTCTGCAACTTCACAAACAACAGATTAAATAAAAGAAGCCTATCAGTTCTCTCAAGCCTGGAAAAAAATTATGGGATGAAACTGGGATATGTTAAAGCAGTTCTTATGTAATTGACACTTTTCTCCAAAACAAATCTTTCTGAAACAATTGTTGTAATATAGAAAACCGTAAAAAGGAAATAAGAAGCTCCATATGTGAATATCACATTCTTTGTGATACGAATAATATCTCACTTGCAAATTTCAAAACATTGGTAGTGTAATTTACATAACCTGAATTTGCTGAATGATTATCCACATAAATACACTTAGCTGGTATGCTCACAAGTTCCATGTATTCAAAAAAATCCCTAAATTTATGGAGATTTATTTTTCAAAGTTTAATTGTTGAAGATGATCTCAAATCCCAGTGAGTTTATACAAAAATGCTTTTCAGTAGCAGCACGCATCTCACCTTAATTCTGTGGAGGCTTTTCTTCTGAATGATTGTATCTTTGGAGTGAGAGTAAAATAGATTGTTACGAAAGGCATCTAATACATAGTTTCTTATGCATTTTGATATGATGTACATATTAAAACAATTCACTCTGTAAGAACTGTGAGTAGGCAGATGTTTAACTCACATAGGCAGAATTGTGTGAGATAAGAAGCACAAATGTTGCTTGTGTAAGTCCCCTCCTGCCCTCATTCCCTCCCTCACACCACCACCACAAAAAAACCCAAAAAAACCAGCCCCTCAGCAAGCCAGAATTATTCTTGGAAGAAAGCTTTGTGCTGGAAGAAAGCTAATGTCATTGGTTACTCTTGGAAATAAAAGTAAAGATGTGGCTGAATTTCATCCCTGTCTATTTTGACTTCAGCACTGTATCTCCCTGTCTGGGTGTGCCAGCTGGCTGGGAAGGGTGATCCATCTGTATTCAGCACATCACCGAAGCAACTTCTGTGCCAACAATTAACCTGATACTAATTTAGGGAACTGCTTGCAATTTGAGTTGATGGAAGATTCAAAAGCCCACTTGCATGACAGAGATTATGGATATTTTATTAATTAACCATCCTTCTTTTTTAAAATCAGTGTGGAATAGCCTGCATTTGTTTTCCAGGCCTTATGTCATTTTATGACATTTTTCTGAACTCTTTCAAATTGATCAGCCTGCTTTTGAAGTGTATTTAGCAGTACATGCTGGTAATGGCCTGCCAAAATATAAGTAAAATCCCTTGCCCACTTGTGATTACAGCTTATCTGTTTCACCTCTATTTTGCTCAGTATTTTACACTGAGGATTTGCATTCACATGGGACTCATGCAGCTGAACAGACAGTATCTCTATTAGGGTCAACAACTATCTAATATGATCTCCAGATATTTTTCAGTATTTTTTTTTCTTCTTCCAGGTTTACTATGTTTTAAAAAACTTGATAGGATTATCTTGCTCCCCAGTGTGCCAAAATTTAGTAAGTCTGCTTTGCTAATTCTTGTGATTCCTTAGCCAATTTTTATAAAGCTTCTAGGTAAAACTTTTGCAGAACCTCAAATTTTAAAGTGTTTGCTTCCAGTTAAAAATTTTAATGCACTTAGAAAAAGGAAAACAGAAATTATTTGGCTTATTTTATGGAATATTATCACTACTTTATCTCTTAAAAAAAACCAAACATCTACACATTTACTGTCCAGGATTTTGCCTTCTCTTCACTCAGATTGCAAAATCTTCCAATCATTTTCTATAACAGTGTATTCCACTGTTGCATGCTACATAACATCAAAATGCTCTGCTGTTATTACTGTTTCACTTTCCATCATTCTTTCCTGCCACTCTCCCTATTTCTAGTATCTTTTTAAATGTTACTTTTTCACCCTTTATTTGATGGGATAATTTTAAATGAAGCAGATTTCCTACAAGATTACAGCACTGTGCAGTTTCAAAAGCCCAGTGCAGGATAATCAATTTCCAGTTATACTGTTGTTTCATATCTAATTTCTCTTTTCTGTTCTATTTTTCTTGTAGCTCCTTTCTGTTTTGGCAATTCTCCTTTCTGCAGTCCTGCATATCCTTCTAGTTTATAGTTACACTTACAAACATGGACAAAGTTGGACATCAACAGATTTTGTGCACAGCTCACTGCAGACTACATTTTTGCTCTTTGCTTTCCTTGGCTTTTAGGAGTTTGTTTCCTCAGCTTCTTAGTTTATGATGATCAACTTACATTAAATCATGAACGTGCTTGACACTATGAATCATAAATGTGAAAATCTTTCAATTACTTTCTTTGTGGTGTGATCAATTTGGATAATCCATCTTGAACTGAGAAGGAATGAGTACAGACTGAATATTTGAGACTATTTAACATTTAAATATATTTCAAAAAGGGGGCGGTATACTTTGACATATAAAAATTTAACACAATCCTCAAGTCAAAGTAGCAAATTCACATACAAGTGAGCTTACATATAAGTCTCCCTGCAATGTTGCAAAGCAGGTAACTTTGGCTGCTATAAAATTCTGCATGTAGTTACTGAGATGGATGGCAAGTTATTATTCTTGTCATGAAGTCAAATATACCAGATTGTGTTTGAATTAGACCTTGTATTTTTGAATCTCTGAAGTTAAAAAAGTAATTCGTCCTTTAGTCACGGCCTAACAGACCAAGTCATTCAATGATTTTTAAGCTATCCACTGACTCAGTGCAGACCACTGGGATGTTCACATGGTTTTTCTCTTTTCCATGGTCTGAATGCAGTACATGCCTGAAATGGCAACAAATGTTGACTATTGTAAGCATCTGTGCTATCATCAGATTAACTATGAATTTTGCTAAGTTAGTTATTGTCTCCAGAAGGAGATGCGTCACCGTACCCCTTACCCTTATGAGGGGAGAAAACAGATTCACATTGTCACTGCTCCAAGGATAGCTTCTAACTTGACCTGCTCTAGTCAATATTTTTTCTAGTATTTTGTCCTTAAAATACACATGCAGGAAGCTAGAGCTAGAGACATTCAAATGGTAAATATTTTATTAAATTGCGCAATTAAGTGATCAAAATACATTCTTTCTGCAAGACTTCTTACAGATGTCCTCATTGGAGGATCAGCCCTCCTTTTTTCCTTCATTAGCATGGTTAGGGCATTTCTCTCATGGTAAGGATGATTTAAGCATTCTCTTTGTAATGAACCCCATAATTGTCGGTATGTTGTGTCAGCACAACTGTTGGCTTGGTCCTTGCCCAACTAATAATCTACAGAAGAGGAAATAGTCTCTTTTTTGGGTAGATACATTCCTTGAACTACTTCACCATGCCACAGGGCACTGTGGGCCCTGGAGCCAGTGGGCAGACATGAGGATCTGATATTGCTGGAGACTGCAGACTTCTTAAATAGGATTATGTACTATTGCAATCAAGCCACTATTGCAAGAAACCTCAGCCATACTAAACATGGAGGCCTATAGAAAAGATGCTACATATCCTGCTTAAAATCCCATTCTGAAATTTCTTCTCTTTCTGTGAGGAATACAGAAGATATTTTAAGCACTGATGAAGTGTACCACTCCCAGTGAAATGTATTAGCAATATTGCTCAGCAGTTTTTAGGAGCTGGAAGAGTGACATATGCAAATGAGACTATAGAGAGAATTTCAACAAGGGCCTTGGAAATGAATGAATGAATCCTTTTTAAACTTGGATTTCATCTGTAAAAGAGCAGACTTCTGCAAGCCTATCACTCAGACCTGCTGGGAGGAAAAAGAGCCACCCCATAGATCATCATCTCTGCTTCTTGCAGCAGCAAGGATTTCCTTGGCCATTTAACCAAAGCACTGAGCCTAAACCTATTTACTGAATGAAGTGGTGAGGCTGAGGCAGTGTAAAATGCAGTTAAAATCCTCCACATCACTTCTAAATTGTATGTAACTATTTAGAGAAAGGATGAATATGACAGTTCAATGAGCCATAGTGAATGAACTTGAGTAATGCCATGGAGGGACTGCTGGTTCTCCTGAAGACAGTAGAAAGACGGAACGGGAGCAGGGTCAAGCAAAGTTGATGACTTCATTTTCAAAGAGGTTTCTTTAATGCTGTGAATGTATATCTTGCAAAGCAATATATGCAAGCACAAGGTGGATTGCTGTTTTCTGAGACATTTGTGCCTGTGCATGAGGATCTTGAATGTCTGATTTTTTAACACCAATTCAAGACAACAGCTTTGAATTGCCCTTCATATTCCCAGTAAGCTGTGTGCTACAGACAAAAGGACACAATCTGTCTCCAAATTTTTCAGGAGATAAATTGTCTTCTATACTGTTGTGCAGAAGTCCTCTGAAAACAGTGAGTATTTGTCTGTTTGGTTAGAGCAGGTTTTGTGTTGAGTTTGGGAGGTGTGATAAATTTTATTTTACGTACAATGGTGTAGTTATTGAGAAACTCAGGCTGGCACCTTTAGACATACAACATATGAGTATAGGCCAATACTCCTTTCAGGTAGGACCCATAGTGCTAGGACTCTTCTTGCTACTCTCATTCGTCACATGGCTCAGGAATACAGAGGGATACATGCAAGCTGAGTCTGCCCATGGGACCTGTGTTCTGTTAGGCAGAATTGTGCCAGGAAAAATATAGTTTTATTACTTTAGGTAACCCTATTTACTTCAAGTGAATGGCTCAAGTAGTGGTGCTGGTTTTTGAGGCACTACTCTGAGTATGTATAGTGCAGGAAAACTGCAGTAGTGAGATTCTGTTCTCATTTGCAAGATCTCTGCAACTGAAGCTTGCTTGGTTTTTTTTGTGTTAACCACTCTAAAAGTATGTGTTGAATGATATCTTCTGCATTGTGCACTGCAATATGAGACATCAGATCTAGTTTGGATATAATTGTATTTGAATGGCATTGTTTTTCTACATTAGTTTATCCACCTGAGAAATTATTTTTTCAGAGTTGGCACAAGCATAGAGTTGGCACAAGCATCCTTCTCTAAGACTACATTGAATCATCCATATGAACCTAAATAGTCAGTCTGTGCCCTATGGGGCACTCGTCCCAGCATGTCGTCCAAGTATGGGGAAAGTCCTGCATTATTGTCTATGTCTTATTGTAAGTTCAGATGTTTTCATCAAAAGAAATCATGTCTGACAAATTTTTGAGAGAGATGTGAACTGCAATGCAACAAAAACTGGCAACTGCTCATAATGTTCAGTATCTTTTAATCTGTCCCGTGCTTTTTAACCTCAGGAAAAGACCTGAGAACCCAAACCAGAAAACACCTTATCTTGTTCTAAGAAAATCATGTTTGTGTTTGATTTTCTTCATAGTTGAACACTAGCTTAGATGGCGAGTTATATATATTCTTCTGTGCTTTTTATCAAGTCTTAAGTGCTGGGTGGTGCTATGCTATACACTTGTGTAAATGAATGTTAAGGCTTCTTCTGTGTAATTGTAGCCTTTCAACTCAACCTGTACTTGTTTACAGTCATTAATTCCATTTATGTGTCTGTGTTGTAATGATAAAATCATCACAGACCTGAGACCACCATGCACCATGATCTATTACCATTCATGTCTGGAAAATCTCCTTTAAACTCACTGGCTGGATTTATTTCAGTTGCCTGAGATATGCTGCTATGTGTACAAACCGAAGTGTTTATAGGCCTTAGAAGAGTAGAACACTAGATGTGAAACTTGTTTGTCTCATCATGTTTCAAACTAGAAAAAATTGACAAACCTGCTAAATTGAAGTGAGGGAAAGCTTCAGCATTCCTGTATGATTCCTTTGTGAACAGAGGCATTTAAACTGTTTACAACGTAATCATGGCAGTAGCAGAAAATCTTCTGGTTTAAAAAAGAGAGCAAAAAGGAATAAAAATGCTAAACACTTGAGCAGAAAGTAAGCCTCCCCTATGCTCAAAGTAAATGATTTAGTGGTGTACTCTTCACGTTAAATGAGGCAGGAGATCACAAACTAAAAAACACTTAAATATGATTTTAAAATTAATTGTGCTTCACCCCCATAATAGTATTTAAATTACATTTAAATTGGTTATGCATGCATTGGGTTTGTTACATAGTAAATGCATTCTTATTCAGAATCTAAGTGGAGCTAGGCTTCATTTGTGAGATATACTCAGTGCCATCATTGTGTTTAAGTGGAGGTCATAGAAAATAGTGCCCAGAATCAGGAGTATATAGAATGGTAACTGCTATGTGTGGAATGTTAATTCTATTGTGCCAAACACTCTTTTTGTTTGTTTGTTTGTTTGCATATTTGTTTGCTATGATGCATTATTGCTGGAGCCATTGTAAAATAATCCTAAGTTTGCTGAAGCAAAATCTTTGTTTCAGTCCATGATGGTACTGAGAGCACTGAAAGAGTTTACAAAAATCCACAATTTTGAAGTAATGCTAGCCATCATCACAGCAGGTCTTTGTCTAGTGTAGAAAGAACTCCAGCTATCACTGGCACAACGATTGTTTTCTTCTGAAAGTTTTTTCTTTCTGGAAGAGATACTCCAGCTATTTGCCTCACAACTTTTTCACTAATGAAAGTGAAAGTGCTGATGGAGAGGCAACTTCAGTATAGATTGCGGTGGATTTTGGTGGAGGAGGGTGAAGGTTAAAGGATATACCAGTGGTGTACACTACCTCAAGTGCTGTATTACCAAACTGGTCACTATCATTACAACACTCAGGACAGTAGGATGAAGTCAACACAGACTAATTGTCACTAAATCTCTTAAGTCTGGTGCACCTACTGCAATAGACCCCTGGACTTCTGCTTCTAACAATAATAGCTCACCATGTATCACGTGTTCTGCATTTGAATGTTTAACATCAGACACAATAATCTTTTCTGTAAAAGAAGTTTTAAATAGTTGATCTACAGTGGCCACAAATGTATAACTAGCTCTGTAGCATTGGCTGTGCTTCTCTCTCTTGTCTAATCTACACAGAAACTGTTGATTTTGTCAGAAAATCAAGCCTGGGGTTTTGGGTGTGCAATAAATCTTTATTGATAATCTGCAGTGAAATACCATCATGTATTCAAATGTTTGGATTTCAGGCATTTGTCTTGGATTCTTTATGTGAGCAAGTGTTTAATTCAAATTAAGTCTTCTCTTACACCCAGTCTGACTGCCATCTGACCTTGGGGATGCCAAAAACGCATGCCATGAGCTGAAGGGTCTGTTTCTGGGCATACACAGCCATTGATAGCTTTAGATATGAGCATGTTTCTCTGTTTTGTGAGACTGAGGAGGATGCATAAGATAGGCATTGTACCACAGGGCTTAATCCAGAAGACATTCTTGCTGGACTAGGAAAGAGAGAAAAGAGAAAGGATGTCACCNTTGTTTGTTTGTTTGTTTGCATATTTGTTTGCTATGATGCATTATTGCTGGAGCCATTGTAAAATAATCCTAAGTTTGCTGAAGCAAAATCTTTGTTTCAGTCCATGATGGTACTGAGAGCACTGAAAGAGTTTACAAAAATCCACAATTTTGAAGTAATGCTAGCCATCATCACAGCAGGTCTTTGTCTAGTGTAGAAAGAACTCCAGCTATCACTGGCACAACGATTGTTTTCTTCTGAAAGTTTTTTCTTTCTGGAAGAGATACTCCAGCTATTTGCCTCACAACTTTTTCACTAATGAAAGTGAAAGTGCTGATGGAGAGGCAACTTCAGTATAGATTGCGGTGGATTTTGGTGGAGGAGGGTGAAGGTTAAAGGATATACCAGTGGTGTACACTACCTCAAGTGCTGTATTACCAAACTGGTCACTATCATTACAACACTCAGGACAGTAGGATGAAGTCAACACAGACTAATTGTCACTAAATCTCTTAAGTCTGGTGCACCTACTGCAATAGACCCCTGGACTTCTGCTTCTAACAATAATAGCTCACCATGTATCACGTGTTCTGCATTTGAATGTTTAACATCAGACACAATAATCTTTTCTGTAAAAGAAGTTTTAAATAGTTGATCTACAGTGGCCACAAATGTATAACTAGCTCTGTAGCATTGGCTGTGCTTCTCTCTCTTGTCTAATCTACACAGAAACTGTTGATTTTGTCAGAAAATCAAGCCTGGGGTTTTGGGTGTGCAATAAATCTTTATTGATAATCTGCAGTGAAATACCATCATGTATTCAAATGTTTGGATTTCAGGCATTTGTCTTGGATTCTTTATGTGAGCAAGTGTTTAATTCAAATTAAGTCTTCTCTTACACCCAGTCTGACTGCCATCTGACCTTGGGGATGCCAAAAACGCATGCCATGAGCTGAAGGGTCTGTTTCTGGGCATACACAGCCATTGATAGCTTTAGATATGAGCATGTTTCTCTGTTTTGTGAGACTGAGGAGGATGCATAAGATAGGCATTGTACCACAGGGCTTAATCCAGAAGACATTCTTGCTGGACTAGGAAAGAGAGAAAAGAGAAAGGATGTCACCTTTTTCTTCTGTCATTAAATAACTCTCACTGCACAGTGTACAAGAGAGGGAAATTCAGTTCCTTAACCTACAATTCTTTCTGTTTCAGGTAAAAATACTAATAAGTGAATTAAAGACTGGCTTAGGTGCCCTCAGTAGGTCTTTCAAAACTGTAGATTTTGTGGTCAGTAAATGTCTACACCTTTCACCTTTCTGTGCCTAAATACTTTAGGAATTGTCTCTAAAATACAGCTTTTTCCTTGGCTGTTCCAGTTAGCTTCAGGGTGGTTTTTATAATGATAACTGCCTGTGCAATATCAGGAGAGGTGGCCAGGGCCTTGACAAGAGACAAAGGTACTCAAGGTATTTATAATTGCTTATGTGCAAAGTTAAGTGCTTAAAAACTCTTTTTCTGAAGGTCTGCCTATCCATTGCATCTTCTCAGCTCTGCCTCAGACTTGAACCCTTTCATATGTGCATGGTGGGATTTCCCACATCACTCTCACTGTAGGGAGAGCACAAATTCATCAACCAAAAGGGAAGCCTGGAGTGAAGAAACCTGTTTGCTCCTAAATCTGCACATTGTCTTGTGATCCCTCCCTGTAATCTCTCCCTCCAGGGTCTTTGTGTGCAGGAAGTGCTTCCAAGCGTTAATTATGATTGATTTGCCATGCTTTTAGGTACTGTTTATATAATCCTTTGCCCTCAGTGACCTTTCTGAGACCACTCAGCGGAGCACTTGGTTCTACACATTTATGTAAAAGAAGGACAGTACTAATGATTGTTGCAAAGTTGGCCACATTCACTGCTTTTTCTTGCAAAAATCAGTCTCAGTTAACTGAAATTGACTGTGAAGCCTATATCTAGATTTTAAAAGATGCTAATTTCAAGGAATGTTGCTTGAAGGCCTAAATAATGCAAATATATTATATATATATATATATATGTATATACACCTGTTTTCCAATATAAAGGGCAAGAAATTTTTATCTGACTTATGTGACATGTATTCCCTTTCTTTTGAAAGAAAAAGCATTAAAATATGGAGTGATTAGTTTATGTCATGTAAAACATGTAATATTTGAAGCAAGGTGGCAAGGAAGGGTGGTATTGTCTTCAGTATGACAAAAAAAGAGAGAACATATGATCTTGATTTTTCAACAAATAAGTGACAATAATTTGGCTGTACAGAAAATAAAAATCAACCACTGAGTTTAAGATATTGGTACCAAGAAACTAGCATTTTAGATCTTTATCATACTCATTGCACTGATTTCCAATATTGATTGAGAAATCTGTTTTGATACTCTGTTTTCTTCTTTACTTTTCAGACAAAGAAGGAGTTATTTTTGAGAAAAGGACTCTGAATATACTGAATTTTACAATGCAGTCACAAAGCTTCTAGGTTTGTCTTGATGTAGCTTGCTGACCTTTGGTAGGTCTGCTTGGTGGTGCCCTGTATCTGTCCTTCATTCAAATAGAGTGCTTACTTTATAAATGCATTTCTGAGTATTAAAAAGTACAAGTCTGTACCTCAGTCTTCAGTCAGACTGAAGTCTTCTTTTTACCAATATGTTTTCTTTATTGTTATTATGACCTTAATCAGTACATCGTATAGATGATGAAGATCATTATAATAATGTTTATTATTATTATTATTTAGTTTTATTATTATTGCTGTTGTTATTAATGTAAGTATTCAGTTTATTCTGTCATTGTTTATTTACCTCCCAAAACACCCTACAGAAACCACTGTGAGAATTATTCCTTAATAGTGGCAGTAAGATTAACAGGACTTTTGTTGCTTTAATATAAACAATTAAATATAAACAGATAATATGAACAGATAGTATAAACAGATAAACAATTAATGGTTTCTGTACAGAAAAGGCTGCAGTCAAAATAATAAGCATGATAACTCTATTATTTACTGGTTTAGCTATATGTTTGTACATATGCTGTTGATCCAGATTTTATTATTAGAATTCAGTCTTTAGCAGTTTACATTAGCTTGAAAAAATGATGAATCTCACAGAGGCTCTGCAATTTGTACATCCTATTTCTTGCTTGTTTTCAATTTCTAGAATTTTGCATAGAAGAGATGGGATTCTTCAGCTTTGCAGTTTTGCCTTAAAATATTCACAAACTACTTACATGAAGGTAAAGTGCAAGGATTAATCTCACATGGAAGATTTTTACCCCATTGAGAAAGCCAGAGTTTAAGAAACTCTTATCTCCCAGATCTCCATTTTCAGCCACTTGTTCCCCTTCTTGTAAAACAGTTAAAACCTCTTTGCAATAAGGATAATCATACTGTTTGTGAGATGCATTTTGAACTGAAATTGCTTCTTGTTTTTTTGAGTGTACTTTTGATCCTCCAGATCTTGACTCTTTCCCTTTTTCATTAGGATCTAAGTTAACACCATCCAGGACAATAACTGTGAACTTTTGAAAGAATATATGTTCCTTGTCTTAGTTCTGAATTTTTCTTCCACCCCCCTCAGTTTTCAATCCTTTTAACTCATACAGGCTTCTGTAGCAAGCCTGCAGCAAATAAAATGTAGATGGGAGGAAAAAAGGATACTGGTAAATTTGAGCACATATCCTTGGAAGGCCTTATGGCAGGTCAATAATACTAGGAAAAATACCATGATCTAAATCTTCATGTCTGTGGATCTAGACAAAAGGAACTTGCATTTGTACCCAAAAAGTAAGCTTTGGCTGCCATAAATGCACAGTACTTCCCATAATATTAAAAAAAAAAAATAAGAAAAAGGTGTACATGGGGGAAAAACAACAGTAAAAGAATAAAATCCAAGGAAAAAAAATGAAAGAAAAAGAAAATATGTATTATGTCCTGAGAAGATTAAAGACTGGTCCCAGCTCTGTCTCCTCCTGGCAGAAGTGTGCCTGTGTGCCTGCAAGTATTTTGGCTACTGCTATTGATCATGGTACCTTGCAAAGGTCAAACAAGAAGTGTGTCTTTTCAGCTTCCCTGGGCCATGGGGAATTGCAGCAGCACACTGCGGGGAACACTTGTGGATTCAGGCAGACAGGCAGACATGTAGTCATTTCTGAAATCTACTTCAGATATAGGGATAAAATACAGATCTTTGCTAAAGGTAAAGGCAGATTTGCTATCTCAACTCACAGACTCTAAGATTCACCTATACTACACAGGTTGTCAGGGATGGATCAAATATCTAAGGTACCATACATGAATTTACCTCAACTGAAAAATATATATATTTTTTTTTTCCAAAAACACTTATGGAATACTTTCAGATAAAAACAAAAAGCAAGGAAATTGTAAAGGTTAGAATATGTGCTTTACCATCTCATGGGGTACCAAAACTAACAGTTTTTCCTCAGGCAAAACTTCCATTTAAGTTGCTGGGAGCTTTGCCTAAGTAATCACTAAATATGGTCTGCAGGATTTGACTTTTAAGTTATGTTTGTTGCTGGTTTCCAATGAATGGGTCTTGATGAAATACATCACTATCTAGCAATTTAATTGATTTACAGAAAAATGTAGATTCCACCAAATAAGCTGTATTCTGGCAAGTTTTTTTTTTTTTCTATAGCCTTTGCCCTTAATAGGCAGTCTATGTCTTGCCCTACTAAACAGATCGGACTCCAGGAGTAGTCTCACGGGAGAGCAAAGCCGAGTGTTGCAGCCCCTGATAGCAAAATTCCCAGCCTGTCCCTGTCCCCTCCCTTTCTCCCCTAGGTTAAGCAGCTGTAAAAAAAGCTTAAACCATTTCAGGGACGCAGACCTGCAGCAGGGCCACACTGTACCTGATGAATCTGTCAGTTTCCTTGCACAGCTGTTTCCAAAGGCTGTCACTAAATTGCTGGGCTTGAAGAGCAGTCTTGCTGGATTGTCTTTACACACTTTCTACCTTAAGAGAAAAAAAGCCGATAGAGGTCAGAGGAAGGACCCTTCTGAAGCAGGCTGCTCAGCTCACCCTGGGAAGTTACCTTATTACTTCTCTCTTTTTACCTTGTCATTTAAAAGCAGAGTGAACTTTATACCCTATCAGAAGAAAATATCTTCAGTGAATATACCTGAAGTAGATGCACTGCCAGGTATCATGTTGGGAAGGAATCCGTAACTTGACAAGATCCTTCCTGGAGCTGATGCTTAATCCACCCATATTTATTTCTGGGAACCATCATCCTTCCAACAGCTGTCTAGCCTTTGCTTTTGGGCAATATGAACCCACATTCAGGAACTATTTTTATTATTATTTATTATTCCTATAGTGCCATAAGTGTGTGTGATGTTTTCCAGACTAATTAAGAAGACAGTTCCCTGCTGCAAGCAATTTGCAATCTCCTTTGAACAATAGTTTACTGCTATTGCCCTCCAAGCCAAGCTCTAGTTGTATAATTATAGATAGATGGAGAGATGGAAAATGCACAAACACATATGGAGATAGCACCACAAGAAACGGAGAGAACAAGATAATTGATTGGGTCGGACTGACTCCTTTCTGAGGAATATATAGGTATAAATCTGGCTGGGAAAAATAAATGCTTCCCTAACAGGGGAACATGTGGGCCAGCACTGCACATCAAGCAATTAAGAGTAATCCTCTGGAAATCAGTAGGGCACCAAGTAACACAAATGGAAAATTTGCGTCTTCAGTGGAAATGCTTGTGGGAATGCTGCTTTCCTGCAGGTCAAGTGGTGTGTGCAGTGGTGCTATGGGTGGGTTACTTGATGGGTGGGTGTGTTTGTGGTGGAGGGGGATTCAGTGGCTTTGGAGCTTCTTTTGGCCAAAAGGGTGGGGTGACTGAATTGTTTATCCATACATTGAAGGTGTATGGATAATTCTGCAAAAATAAATTTCTAGTTTAAAAACAAAACCACACCAAGATTATCTCACCTCCCAAACACTACAGCCAATCTTATTTGCATTAGTTATTGCTGCTTTTGTTCAACCTGAGGAGGAAGCAAGTTTGTCTGAGAGCCACACTGTAATACTTTCATCTCATAATAAAAGATTTACAGGTATGGACCCAAACCAGTGTCGACTGCCTACTGGTGTAATGCAAATTAGGAGATGAATACTCATGGGAACAATACAGAAATGCTTTACTTCCTCCCACTGAATTGCTGATATAAGGCCCCTCTATGGGGTATAATACTGACAGCAGGGAAGTTTCCCCTAGCCTCCCCCCATCCTTCCTTCTGAATAAAGTTATTAAAGTAGATCAGACTAATTAACAGTAGCTTATCCCTATTGATTGAACCAATCCCTGTTGTGGAGATGCGGTAAGAATGCCTCTACTTTGTTGTGAAAAACCTGCATTAGGAGGACAGTATAGTTGGTTGTTTACTGATTGGCCTTAAGGATTTTTTCCTCTATTCTCTATGTTTCATGGGCATGTTGAAGCCATATGTGAAAGTATGTAAACATGCACATAGACCTATCCTTTGGTGAATCATTTTTAGTTAATGTCTGGATGCAACAGGGGAAAGTATGAAAGTAAACAACAACCCTTACAATGGCTCTACATGCTTTTCTTTTTTAGTCTTGAATATTTAAAATTGTTTGCATAAAATCATCTGATGATTTAATTTAAATAATATATTCTAAGTAAAATATATTGGAAATATTAGAAGAAAGCAAAATATTCCTGTTTAGAAAAAACAACCTTAAAATTTTAATTTAATTTATTCTAATACCACTACAATAATAATCTAATTGCTTTTGGCAACATACATCTCTACAGTCTGCTTGTAAGTCTGCACTGGTTATAAATTTACACTATATTATTGCATCTTACACTACTGGCTGTAGGAGATACAAATAGCTGTATATTTTCCCAACAGCTTATTGTGGAACAAAAGAGGAAAACCAATCTGCTTAATGGCATACTAGACTTTTTTCTTCTTTCAAACACTATCACTAAACTACTTGGATGCTGGAGTATTTTAGCATTTGGGTAATGTAAAACCTCTTTCCTTATCTGAGCTCAGAATTGTAGCTAAATAGATACCCAAGGATTAAGAAAAAAACCAAAACAACAAAACAACCAAGAAACCAAACCAAACCAAAAAACACCAAGCTTGTTTGCTGTCATTCAATTCGCTACCCAGAATCAAAACATGATTTTATTTGTATTTGTTTTTCCTACGTCTTTCTGGCTGCCATATTCCAGCATTAAAACAGCATTTTGATACTCCTTAAATAATAGTATTAAAATAGCTAATAATCAATAATAAAGCAATAATAATAATTTTCTTATTCTTTTTGTAAATTATTATTATTCATAACTAGTCAAAATGCTGTCTGTGACATGAACAACTGGACTCATAGAAACAGCCATTCAAATTGCAGTCCACTCTCCCATCACCATTATTTATTGCAATAAACCCTGAAGTCAACAGGGTTTGGAGGTTGCCTTGGGGATCTTTTTATGTTTGATGGGTGGAATTCACAGGCAAAATGCACTCAGAGTGATAATGAAAAGCTGCCTCTGCTTCATAAGGACTGAGTTCCAAGGCAAGAACTGCTTGTGGGCTGGAAAGTTCTATGTGCCAGCCTTGTGTGCATGCAAGAGATCACCCTGGGACTGCCTGAAAAAGACCAAAATTCAGATATACTGTTAAGTAGTGATAATGAGCCCTTAAGAATGATGATATCCATGCAAGGAGGCTCACATTCTGTCTCTGGGGTCTGCACAGTTCAACTCTGGGAAAGGATCCTACCATATTGCCCACAGCAGTTTAGAAATGGCTAATAGCTATCCAGGGTAGATTTTTATCATGGGACCACGCAGCATGCATTTTTTGGCAAGATTATAAGCTATTTGTTAACTCATGGTTCTTTCACTACTTCATTAGTTGCACTTTGTACTGTGGGAAAATGATTCTGGTGCCCAAATAGGAGACAGAAGGAGCCCATGGGGTTTGCCCAGCAGCTGGGCATCACAGACTGAAATCTGGCGAGGCAGGCAAACATACAAGTAGGAGAAGGGTGTCCACATAGCAAGGTAAACAAAAAAAATTTCACAAATTCAGCATTTTGCCTAATGAATGATACAATGAACTGTGGGGATTTGTAAGCTTGAATGTATTCCTATTTCAGTATTTACATTAGATCAGACCCTTCCAAAAAGGGGTTTAATAAGTCTTAAAGTGTGTAGTCAGAAGGGCTGCACAAGTCCAGAGATGTCAAATACAAAGTGGTCATATCTAGATCCCATCCTGGTATCTATTCCATCCCCACTCTGAATATGGTGTGTTTGCTGATGTCTGCTTGGAAAGTCTTGAAGCAGCAAAGTGCTGGCTGAAAATTTGAAACCATGCATTATTAAAGCCCGCTGAGTCTGACCACACTGCTCTGCTGGTTTTGCTGTCACTGGTGCTTTATTAAATTTTGTTGTACTGTTGAAGCATTAACAATAGACTGTGCTGGAAGCTTGTGTTGTACATGGGGTACAAAATGAGGCCAGTCCCTTGCTGATCCTCTTCCAGTATTACATGAGGCATCTGACTAACTTCTTTTGCACGTAGATCTTCCTTCTGTCCTTACCCCAAGGGGAATATAATCTGTCTAATCCAATGTTTGCCTTATAAAAAATTCTGTCCCTAGTCAGCCTGTAAACTAACAATCATCTTTAAAAATTAATCCCTTAACAGTTTGGTTTGAACATTTGAGCAGCCTCATATTTAAATTGTAGATGCTGCCTACTGCAGATGAGGTCTGGATTTAGATGAAAAACATGCCTTTCAAAACTTAAACATCTCTGATACAATTTCTCCCTCTTTAGACAAATGTATGAGTCTTTCAAAACTTCCAAGGCCTCTACCTAAGTAGCAGGAGAACTGGTCATGCTTTGGTTTCATGATCACCTCCTTTGAACAAAGGAACAAACAAATGAACCAAACCAACAAACCAAAATAACCAAAAGGCGGGAAATTAACTGGCCAGAACATCATTGTTGGAAAGAAAGAACAGCAGCAGCCAAGCAAGGAGTGTGTGGACCACATGGCCAGCCAAAGAGATACTGTAAATAAAAGTCATTCATTTGAGCCTTCACTAGAAGGAAAATAGGTACTGCAAATTTTGCACAGCCTTATGCCTCCTGTTGAACATTTTAAATGGGTTGAAAGGCATAGCAAACACCTTTGCTTGGATTCACAAATAGGCTTCCACCTCATATTAAAGGCTTGAGTTTAATTTGTTTAGTATTCCTACCACTAACGATGCCTATTTAAGACATCCTTTTAAAAGTTTGTAACATTAATTTAATGGAAAAATGCCAATACCGCTCTAAGAACTCTATTAGATTTTCTCCCTGTTAAATTAATGTTACTTACTTTTAATGGATGTTGTAATTAGATGTTATTATTAACAGGAATATTACCCAAATTAAAATCAGACCCCGAGAGAGAGAGACAGCTTATGTTTACAAGTGCATTAAGCATTAGTATCTGGACATTATACATACGAACTGGTGAAGCCAGATGGCCTTCTCTTTGTTTTTCCCCTGTAACCTGCTGCAGAACCAGGCACACATAGTTTTGTTAGCACATAATTTCTACAAGAACAGCACAACTATTAATGCACCCACTTACAAAAGGAAGTGATGGTTTCTCCACCAGCTCTGAAATAGGAAAGGGGAGCTCCATCTCCCAGTTTCACACTCAATTTAAAGGGTCACTCTCAAATCGGCCTGATTGGGTTCGGCAGCTTGAAATTGATTGTTTTGGTTGTAAAGCTTGCCTGCCCTCCTAGCCAATTAAAAAAAAATAATAAAAAGAGAGAGAGAAAAAGAAAAAGAAAAAGAAGGACTAAGCTACTAGTTTATTATGAGCTGGAGATTGGTGTGAGAAGGAATGTTATGAATTCAAAGCTACTGAATCCAGTCTATTTAGGGCACTAGGAAATAAAAAATGCCATTGTTCATTGTTCATGCAAAGTGTGAGAGACAGTCTTTCCTGTTTCTGTTCCACATTTACGGTTCTGGCCCACTTTACCTGAAGAATTTCTGCCATATGCTCTTATTATATATGTATGGGTTAGGAATTGGGTCTCAGCCGAGGAGAAACAGGACCACTTTTATGAAAAACTCACAGTTATCTCCAAAGCACCCTCTTGCCAGTTTTAGAGTTATTTTTCTTGTGTTTCTGCGATGGCAGTGGACCCTACATCAGCAAGTAGGAAAGTTCAATACATATAATAAAAAATTTTCAAAGGATAAAAAGTGAAGTTGCCAACCTTGAGAATTTCCTGTCAGTGCTGTGGTGCTCTCTTTGCACTGCTGATGCTTTCCTCCTTTCAGGTCTGCAAAAGGATTGGTTTTCCTAATTTCAGCTCCAGTTGATACATCTGTGTACTGGTTTGAAGGCAAACCAGCACAAATAATTAACTACACACAAATATTTTGCAGGAGACTCCAAGTCAGAGCTACAGTTTAACAGGAAAATTAGAACAAAGATACAGAAAAACTGTCTAAAACTGACAAAGTCAAAATGCAACCTGTCACCCTGCCAGTCAGGATGGTGGTAGCAGTAGAATTAAATGGTGGCTGCAATCCTGTTAGAGAGATAAGGTTCTGTTGAAGCAGTGATCCTGTAGAAAAGGTCTGGTTCTTCTCTGCTTCTGGAGGTCCAGCTGTGGTTATTGAGAGCTCCTGTCCTCTGGGAATCCCATGGTGGTCCTCTCATGGTGTTCCAAGGCTCAGATTATATACAGGTAGGCATGTTTGGTTCCTCCCCCAGGGCAGGGCATCTCACAATGAGATGATGTGATTCTGTGGGTGATGCTGGGAGACCTTGATGGCCCATTAGCAGAGACGGTCCCCCCCAGAGTGGCTGCTGCTTCCCTCAAGGGAGTTATCAGGGCTGAGTCATGGAGAAAATAAAGAATACTGCTCCACCCATTTTAACAGCTTGTGTAGATGGTAGCAGAATAAGTACTTTTGGTTACACCTTACATTGCAACCCAAGGCAATCTGTAAGACAGAAGGCCCAAATTTCAATGTACAAGTAAGTGTTGCTTTTTCTTAGCATTCTAAGTGCTCACTAGACCTACATAGGTGCAGTAGTTAATATTTTGGAATGTGTTGCTTCTGGCTCAGAGCTGAGTCTACCAGACTCAATATAAGTAATATAATATATAAATAATTGGTTATTTTTCTTCATAACTGCCTATTGACAAAATATAGTGTTTTGTTTCCACAATACAAAGGGATTGTTTGTTTTAAATGAGGAGGAGGGGAAGCCAGGAATAAGCATTTCCTTCTTCTGTTTGGGTTGGGCTTTTGTCTCTTCTTGTAGTAGCAGAAAATGGAGAAACAGTGCATGAACAACTCGCTCTGCCTGGCTAAAGATATTTTACCTTTAGATTACTTATTATTTCCTTCAAAATAAGTAACTCATTGTTAGCAACAACTTTACTAGTTAAAGCAGAAGGAGGAAAAATTCCAGTTCCAATAAAAGAGCTAGTTTCAAAGAAAGTGTAATTACATCATAGACGTCCTGTCAGAAAAAGAAATACCTATGTGATCACACCCAGGAGCTCCTCAGTACTTGTCATTGTAAGCCTGGCAGCCATTTTAGTGTTAAACCATGACCCTTAGCTCCCTCTCCCCTCCACATCATTCCCATATCAAGCAAACATTTCCCTTTTTCAGTAATCAGCATCTTCCCCTGGCAGACTTCAGAAGTACATACTGATGCTGTCCTGCAGGAGCCTTGAAAACATGTGACAAGGCTGAAGCTTTTTTAAGTGGCAAGAAATTCTGAGGAAAAATTTCACAGAGAGCAGTAGTTTCCACAGCTCCTTGACCACTAGCACTGCCAAATGCTCATGGACATAAATACACTTGCTGCAAATAGGAGTGTGTTTCAGAAAAGGGATTGCATCTTTAGTCAAGTTCTAAAGCCAAAATCAAAGCAAAAAAGCTATAGTAGTCTTATCACCACAGTATCATTTTTGTAGTAAATGGCATGTTCTTGCATTTTCATAATAAGGTTATCTACAGATATCTAAAAGAAAAAATTAACTTTAATCTTCTGTAGTTTTTCCATATTATTATTTTAGTCATAGCTATTAAATATATCACTGTAAATTGAACAGCATTCAGAAACCAGCCTGGAGTGATAAACCAGGTCTTCTTCACATAATTTTTAATTTTCATCTCTCAAGTTTCTGGGTTTTTTTCTGTGAATAGTGTGCCAAATAATTCTTTAAATACCAAATACTATGTACTCATAATTGTTCAATAGGCAAAGTGCTTCTGCATTCACATAATGGGCTTTATCTTTCCTGTTGCAGAGTTTTGGCTTTCTATCATTGGAAAGCTGGTAGTTGTGAGAACAAAACATGATAGATGTTTTGAGGAATGGGAGAGTAATATTCTTATTATGAAAATAATATTATTATGTGAATATTAAACAATATATTGTTATATAAATTATTATATAAATTTGCCTTCCATAAACTGTGCATATTTTGGAAGGTGCAGGAAGTATGAGGATAAATGTAAGCATTCTCCTTTCCTATGACATTTCTGTCTTTGACAATCCTGTGCTGTGGTAGTAGATTACTTTAAAACTGATAAGTTTTTCATTGGTCTTTCATCTTTTCTGTTACAGGATATAAGTTCTTAGTTGTTTGGTTTCTTTCCCTCCTAACATTATATCTGACCAAACTAATCCAAGAATGTTCATGCCTGAGTCTGCAGATGGATGCAGATTGCTGGAGGCACTGCCTGCTCCATGTACCCCTTCTGTGTTTCTTCAAAAGCCTCCCAGGCACTGTGATGGAATGGGTTCTGTGCTAGACATCATTTTCAGAAGATCATTCCGTAATGGATCTTTTAGGGTGTGTGATCTTCCTTCACCTTTGGCTGAATGTGCATCTGTCATACCAGAAAAAGGTGGTGCGTTTCCCCATTCCAAGGCAGCTGTGCTTCCATTCACATGAAGGGAGTGGAGATACAGATACTAGAACGCCCTGGGCAAAAGCACTGGGGATATGTGTACCATGATAACCTGTCTGAAATGCAGGCATGCCCCTGTGATGGGCAGCTGGCACATGAACTGCAGCCACCTGGCTATTTGCTGTGTGATGAATGTGTATCCCACCATGTGTCTGTGATATACTCGTCAAAAGGGTCCTTACTGTCTGTTGGCATTTCTCAACTTTGCAAGTTTGCACTAATTATAAAGTGAATACAGTATACTTTTTCTTCCCTTCTACATCTTATTGGGGAATAGAAAAGCAGAAAGTGATGGAAATGGGAAAAACTTAACAGTTGGAGGGGCTTCCGCTCTTTTTACCTTTGCCTCAAAATGAGAAGCTGTCTACAAATCTCTTGCCATGTTTTTAACTTCCTTTAGCTGTCTCCCCAAAGTGAAGAAAGAAAGATTTATGTGGGGTTTAAAGTGAACTTAGATAAACTTCTTTAAACTGAGTGACCTCTGACCCTACCTCATCTTATCCCCTCCCTTTTCACTCAAAGCCAAATTCCTCTTGACTGGAAGGAGTGTAAGTTCACCTCCTCAGTTAATTAAGTCTATTAGTATTATGTGACATTAGATTGCAAGTAAAATGCATGAAGATCAAAAAGGGGCCAGTCAGCATGGGTGTAGAAATCAGTGGGATTGGAGCATCCCCCTCATTTGACTCAGGCTCGGAAAGCATGGGAGGAGTTGATTTCTCAGAAGTGATGCTTTGCAGACCCCTTTCACTACATCCTCCATTCACACGGATTCAGTGAAGGACATATGCAGGGCTTCAGGGCTGCCTCATGGACTACCAGGCACTCCCTGCCAAGGGTCAGCAGTTAACAGCTACAGCTCAGAAAGCATGGGGAGATACCATCCAAGGCACGGCAGCATAATAAAAACACCAGTATCTGAAGAGGATACTGTGTCACTGATGCTCCAACTCGATCATAATTCAAAAAAAAAAAAAAAAGAAAATTATTACTGATCAATCTCACTTTGAGCCCACAGCATTCTTGGAGAATTCAGATATTAGGAAGAGTAAAATCTCTCCCATTTCATCTAAATTACCATTTAAAAAACATATCCAATGGAAAACTATACATGCAAGTAAAAATTCCTGAATTCGTGGGACTCTGGGATGGTGAATTATTGGTCTTTGTGGGATAGACTTTAGCTTTTCAGCCACCTTTTATTTTTCCCTTACTGAAACTAAAAGATTAAAATTTTTTTGTTCAACCTTGTGTCTTCCAGTTTTGTGCTTATTCATACATACACAAATCAGGAATTTTGTGAGGGAGACCAGGAGTCAGAAAATTTAGTTTTTATCCACTTTGAAGCTCTTGTACTTCTGTTAGAGCTGGCATTAACAGTACCTGAACGAATTCCATTTTTTTACTGTAAAACTGATGAGTAAAATCACAAACCCATGGGGGCAGCATATCAACAAATCTGGGTAACCAGTGAAGAGCCTTACGCTGCTGTGTTGTGCTAACTGCTCTGTTCACTATAGGTGATGACCATGCAGTCCGAGAACACAAGAGCATGTCTTCTCCTGCCAAGGAGCAGCTGACACCCATGGAGGCACAGAATGGGGAAGGCTGCATGCACCGAAAGGGAGGAAATTTATAAAAAGATTTTTGTTTTCATTTATGCTGTGACCTAAGAAACATCCTAGTTTAAACATTAAACTCGAGGTTATTAATCTGTCACTGTGATTTCTAGTTTAAAATTTTATCATAAAATGAGAGTTAAGAAGACATGAAAATGCCTGCTAATTGATATGATAAAGCTTGCTGAAATGTAACCTTTTCCATGCTTTATATAGCTAGAGACACTGATTTTTAGTTATATTGTTGAAACTGCATGCTTCATTTAATCCAGAGACCAATCCACATCATACCTTAAAGACGAGACTGTGAAAAATGTATTTCCATTAAAGTAAAATATGGTGTCCTAGGTTATAATGT